>JAOWBW010000077.1:2539603-2613819 GCA_026119855.1 Campanula takesimana | reverse complement strand
TGTGTGCGGTGTGATTTTGAGGAAAGCATTGGATGTATTCATACCTTCACTTACCATTGCCGCTTGAGTGGAGATGGATTCTTGATGTCCGCGCGAGGATGCTTTGATGGAGAATGTCCATTCTTTAGATGTTGATGAGAGATGCCCTTGATGTTGGGTTGGCGAGATGTGTACTCTGAATGATGGGTTGGTCGTGCCAAAGGCTGCCTACGTATACCTTTAGAGAATCAGACCAGCGTAGTTCAAGGATGATGGAGAACGCTGGAGGAGAGGCTAGGAGCAAAGCAAAGTAAAGCACATACTTTTGCACATAGAAGGAGAAAGGAAAAAAGAAAAATCTTTTTTTTTTTTTAGATTAAAAAGGAAAGAATATGCACACATGTGAGGAAAAGATTTTTTTTTTTGTTCGTGGTGTGAACCATTTTAACCATTGTGTGCTTGTGAAGCCACCCAAGATCAAGTCATGTTCAGTCGAAGTCCGGATTGCCTCTTGAATTCTGTTGTCGCCGGGTGTGCCCAACGAAGATTGATGTCTAGCCCCAAGAGATTTGTCGATTATGGGGCTTCAAAAGGCTTTTGATGCCGAGATGAGGGTTGCTAATTGTAAAGCCCCTAGAATGCCTTTGATGCCAAATTTTGAGGGACTATTGCATACTCCAAGATTAAATCAGCTCTTGGCCCATTCGATTAAATCGCCCTTTGTTGTTGTAGTGAGCAAGCCCCAAGAGGAGATCGTTGATGCCAAGCTTCGAGAGATTGCAAAGCCCCAAGTGTCGTGGGCTTGTAGGTGGCGGGTTGTGAAGACCTTTCGTTGTAAAGCCCCAAATTATCTCGTGATTGGCTCGGCATTGATAGAGATCTCCTTCTTGCTCTTACTGGGGAGATGAATGGCCTCATTGTGGTCGATACCCCAAATGGCTGAGGGCTTATGTCCAAAAGATGCAGTAATGTCTTGCGGTGCCGTCGAAGTCGCGGAGGATAAGGTCTTGGTGTGATAAAGTCCCAAATGAGTATGCTTGCTTGACTCTTCTTGAGTTGAACTAATGACGGATCTTCGGATGCAACTGGTGCTGTGGCCCAACTTTATCTGAGCTGCACCTTGTGCTTTTGACCTTGGAGAAGGGGGTGCTGAATTGCAAAAACATTGGGATTGGCCGTGGCATTTCCCGCTATAACCCTGTTTTGATTAGAGTTTAGCATATTGAATCTTTCCTTTTCTCTAAGACTTCCTTCAAATCTCGCTGTGAGTTCTAACAAAAATCATCAACTTCATTCATGACATCGGAGTCTTCATTTAAAACCAAGAGGCCTTTGACTTGAAGTGTTGAGAGACCCTTTGAAGCTTGATCCCTTTCATGGAGACTACTCCCAAATTGCGTTGCTCGAGTATTGTTGCCCAAAATACTGTCGGTCGTGAAGCCCAATATTTCTCTTTGCTCGGATTACTGTAATGCCATAGCCCAAAAGATTGTAGATTGCGAAGCCCGTTGAGTCCTTCGGTGCTGAATTGAGGAAGCTTCCAATGTTTCACATGACTGGGCTGGGGATACTGCTGGGGAGTTAATTTCTCTTTGCCGAGGGAGACTTTAAGACTTGACCGTAGCCCCTAGAGTGCCATCATTGATTGCGAGAAAGGTCCACCCTTGATTGGGGAAACGAGCACGGGCACACATGACAAGAGGGATTTTTGACATCCCTTTTGAGAGACTTTGAGGATAGTCTCACACATCTTTCTTGAGCATAGCCCCAGGGCGTATTTATTGCCAAATGAAGCAAAAGAAGTCCTTGTCTTTGAGTCACATAGCCCCTAGGGCGTCACCATTTGTTGAGCAAAGCAAGAGTGACTCATCCTCGTGCGAGGAAACAAACATGAGAGGACATGGCAAGAGCTACTCCATTTCTCGGGAGTCTTTTGGCGTACTTTAGAAGCACATACTTGAAGAAGCTTTGAAAACTGAGACACGTGTTGTTGCTATTTGTTTCCCAAGCCAATTGACTAGCTAGGGATTATTTGTGCAACCTCGTGCCCTTTTATGATGGGCTCGTTCTCGGATGGGTCTTGGCTACCAAGGGCCTTCTTTTCATGAACCAAAAATGCACACTGCTGGAGATGATGCCAATAACCCAAAACAACCTTTGATGGTGCCATATCTTGTCGAGCTTTTTGCAATCCCAAGTTGACTCGGTGGGGAATTGACTTGCTGAGGAGAGCCAATGTAGAGCTCGTGTAGTTGTCTTCTTTAGAGGCCAGAGATCTCCATTTCTCTTTCCCTTCTCTCTCTCACTCTCTCATAATTTTTTTATGACGCACCCTGTTTTTTTGCCTAGACCGCCCTTCGGGTTTTCAATCTAGCGGGCATCTCTTTTGCGTCTTTATTTTTTACTCGATTAATGAGGAAGTGTGCATTGACTCTAGCTGAGGATGAGAGACATGTGATTTTGCGGTGAAAACCTTTTGTCACTAAAGATGAGTGACATTGACTCGACTAGGGAAGTGTCCCTAGTATTGACATGTATATTTTTTTTATTGAATTGAATGACTCACGAAGGCAAGTAAGTCATTAAGAGAGAAGAGAAGGAAAGCCCATTTGATTGCAAGAAATTGGAGTATGCAGAAAGAATAGAAGTCCTTAGACTCGACAAGGAACGCGAAATGATTCCAAATCTAAGAAAGTTGTTCAATCTTTTGGTGATTAATTCATTGGCAAATGAATCGTACAAAGATGTCTTGACAAGTTCGAGATGAAGGCTGATCACCATAACGCGCTAGGGCTAAACATATCTTCTTTCTTGCATGAGACCGACCCGCAGGTTGCCTACGTTCCTCCAGTGTAGAGGCTCAGGTCACCGTAGTTCTTGTGAATTCTCCATTCTTCGGGATGGAATTGTTGCTTCGTCGTGTAGCTTCGTCCTCCTTTGGTGGATGATGATGTTGATCTTCTTTGATTGAGGGGGTTTTTTTTTCTCTTTTTTTTTTGTGCTCTAACTTTTGCCTAGGTTGATTTGATGATTTCAACCTAGCGAGCTTTTTTTTTTTTTTTTTTTTTTTTTTGATCCCCCTTTGAAAACTTTTCTTGATTTTTCTCCATGCTTGATGTCTTGGATTCGCCGTTGTTGTTGATGTCGTTGCCTTCATCACGATGTTTAGCCCCTAGGCGTTCAAGCGATGGCCTTCGTTCTAAAACTTGTTTAGACATCTTTTCATCATTTTGCCAAGAATTAAATTGAACAACTTGGAATTGTGTATGAGGACAAGAATGACTTTTATTTGATAAGATCGACTCAAACATTGACATGAGAAGGAAAAAAACTTAATGCACACAAAAGAGGACTTTGACTCTTTTTTTTTTATTATTCCTACTACTAGGTAGAGAAAGAGAAACGGAGATTGCTGTCGTCGTCTTTGCCGTTGTAGTCTCCTTGCGGCATGATCTCTTGTTGAAGGCCCATTTCAAAACCAAGCTTTTTCCTTGATGGATTCTTGCATGTTGCCATTCTCTAGCGGTTGCTTGTCACCCACAGTAAATTCGCTGTTGTCGATCAAATCTTGGATGATGTTTCGGAGAAGGAAGCACCCTTCGGTAGTATGGCCACTATGCTTGTGGTAGCTGCACCATTCACTATATGCATGATTCTTCAGTATCGCCTTTGGCTTGTAACCTTCCAAAGGTTTGACCTTCCCACTTGCCACCAAAGTTTCAAATGCCTCGGTTTGGGTTACTCCTAGGAGAGGAGTGAAAACTCGGTTGTTGGTGGTACCTTTGTAGCTTTTGAGGGTCGGGCCACTTGAGCATGCTTTACCATTGAACTTTGCTTTTCCGTCGGTGAGCTCTTGCAAACGGGCTTTGAGTTCGGAAACCTCTTCCTCGTGAATTCTTCTTTCATAATCAAGACGGGCCTTGAGTTCGGAAACCTCTTCTTTGTGAATCCTCTTGTCGATATCGAAACGGGCTTGCCACAAATTGTCTTTACGGCGGGCATCCTCGACAATCCTATCAATTTGTTCCCCCATTGATTTCATTATGTTGAGTAACCCTTCGTTGGACACGAAATCATTTCCACCGTTGTTGTTGTTGCCGTTGGAAGCCATTGGACCTATTGGAAGAGCACGGTTGATCTTAGATTGGCCCCACAAACACCTTTTGGATAAAATGAATTAACCCACAAACAAAGAAAAAGACTCAACCACATAAGGAAAAACGACTCTTTTTTTTTATTTATTTACAAAGTCGGAAGGACGTGGTCCTTTTTGGGTTTCTAGAAAAATAGTGGAATCGTCACACTAGTATATAGACTTCTCGCGGTCCCATATACTCATCGGATTCCACCACGCTTGTGATACCTACATGTGACGGGATTAAACTAAATTAATGTAGTAAATCATACATGCGGGGACGGATTTTTATTTTCGTCCAAAATGCCCACTTTTGGGGACGGAGTTTTATTTCGTCCATTGCAACAAGTTGGCATGTATGATTTGAAGACATTAGTTTAGGGAAATCTCGATACATGAAAAACCGACTTGAGTCACGGAGTGTTAGACCCTAGACTAGAATTGTGTGGCTTGTGCTCGGCTTGAATATGAAGCTCAAAGGTCACCCCGGCATGTAGTCATGAACTACGCCACGGGCTGAGGTTTACCGCTTCGAAAGAGCCAAGGTCGAGTGGAGCTTGAAACTTTCTAGGACGGGCCTCGACGGGTTTGGGGTTGGACTTGTGCGACTCGATAGTGAGCAGTTGATAAGAATATGTGCATGTAGTGTGAGGTCTAACATGTGACAAAACATTTTTTTTTCAAAAGAAATAAAAAAAAAACAAATAAGCACATAATTACAACTTTCGAATCACCCGTGTGACCGATAAAAATAAACAGAAAGTAAAAACTGTTTTGTGCAGGCCCGGTGCCCACACACTGTCAAAACCACTCTGTTCTGTGCACTGTTCTATTTCTTGAAAATGACCAGAAGCGCGCGCATTAGGATGCCTACTCGGGAGGCGCGCGCGTTAGACAAAGAGGGGCAGAGGCGCCCGATTCTAGGCAGTACCTGCGAATCAGTGGGTTCAAGGGATTGCCTTGACCCTAAATAAAAAATTCTTTCCCCTGCAGTAATTGTTAGCACAGAAACATGGAATTGAATGACAAGAAAGGAGGCGGGCGATTCTGGTAATTGGGGTCGGATGCGCGCGCTTTAGGCCAAGGAGGCCAGAAGCGCGCGCTTCCCACCCTTTTTACCAAAATGCCCAGAAAACAGTAATAAGAACACCAAAAGTTAAAAACGCAAGTTTAACCCTCTAATACTTCCCCAGCGGAGTCGCCACTGTAGATACCCCGGGGAACCACGGCATGGCTAGAGCGGTGAATTATCCTAGGATGTCTAACTTGTTTTAGATTGTTTAGAGTCGCCACCTATGTTTTTAAAGGAACATAAGAAAACCTAGAAATAGCCTAATTTATGTACAAAACCAGAGAGAAGGGTTCGGGGGTTAGGTGACGGAGTGGGAAGTACTTAAACACCCACTCCGCCCCGCTTACGCGGGTCTTGCTACTATTGGTGTTCTAATTTTTACATGTCCTTCAATTAATTAAATAGAAATGTGCTAACAATTGTGATGAGAAGAAAAGGGGAAATAAAGGGGAAATAAAATAGAATTGTCTTATTTATTTAATGATAAAGATTACATGTAACAAGTAATGTTAAAGAATTACATTAAGAGATGAAGAGAAATTAACATGGTGAATTAAAGTTAAGATTAAAATGTAGGGAGATACCTTAACTAACTTCAATATGTGAAGTAGTCATGTTGGTCATGTCCCATTAATGGGGATTGCATACATCAAGAAGAAGAAAACAAATGAAGAAAATGGAGTTGTACCTTGAGAAAGAGGACTTGGAACCTTGACTTGAAAGTGTTCTTGTTGTAATGAAATTGTTGTAGAACAATTTGTTGTATAAAAACTCTTGTTGGAGAATTTGTGTAGAGAATTGTGTATAGTGTAGGTGTAGTGAAAATGTGAGATTAAGGTCCAAGGTCCTTTTCCAAGGTAGGAGATGATGGTTTTTATAGGTAAAAAGAGAGGGAAATGATGGAGGGAAATTGGTCATCCATGTGAAATGGAATGAGCCAATCACAATAAGATAAATGAATAAAAGAAAAATCAAATAAATAAAAGAAATCAAATAATAAATGAAAGAAATATTAGTTTTTGGGAAAAGGCTTAGAATTTGGGATTGGGAGTTAATGAGAAAAGGGGGGATGAATGTGGATGTAAAAAGATGGTTTTTGTGATCAAGAAAAGATGTTTGTAAATAAGAAAAGGGAGGGAAATAAGGTGCAATCCGTAAATAAGGTGCAATCCGTTACTGCCATAATGGGAGGCGCGCGGGTCCTGCTTTAGGGGCGAGACGCGCGCGCAGCCCGTTAACAGTTCCGGAAGCGCCCGCGGCAGAGAAGGACAGAATGACAGAATGACCCTAAAAGTTAACTCTGTTATGCAGTTTAGTCCAAAACTAACGGAATCAGTTAGGAACTTAACCGAAATAACAGAAATCAACAAAAATAAGTTAAATAAAAATACTTTGTATGCAATCGGGGTGAGAGGTCCAAGGCGGGGTGTCTACAAGAGGATATATCTATTTTGAAGTGGATGCCTGAAGTAACTATCTTTGTTGACCTATAAGTGGAAACAACCAAGGTACGCGTGTTCTTGAGATTTTCTTGATCTTGTTAGAGATTCATTAATGGATTTCGAAGGCAGCTCTATCGTTAATTATTTGACACCGAGAGCTACACCTTTTCGATGGATTGATAAACGTGAAGTCAATTTTTAAATATTGAAATGATGGATGACCACAACTTCAGTATTTGAGATTTCCTAGTGGATTTGACTAGTATTACAGTGATCTGGAGGATATGACCAGTTCTATTATTTTTAGTGGATATGTCAAGTTTCACCAATATAGTGGATTGACTAATCGAGTCTGCTTGACTTTATGTGTTTCGATGTTATAATTGATACATATGGATTGCATAGAATATTTGTGAGCATACGTGTAATATCTATTTGTGAGTATATGTGTATAGTCTTGATGCTCTTGAGTTCTATTTGTTGATTATATATGTTATAATCTTGATCAGTAAAATTCGAGGACGAATTTTCTTTAAGGAGGGGAGGATGTAACGCCCATCCTTAATCTCGTTAAATATTTGACTTATTTGTTAAATTCTTGACTTGCTTGTTAAATTCTTGACTAGCATATTTATATGCTATTTTATTTGAGTTAATTATTTAACTACTTTAGAAAATTAAGGTGGTTAAATGTCAAAGTTGAAAGTTTAGGGGCCTTTTTGTCAAAGTTAGAACTTGAGGGGCCTAGTTGTAATTCTTTGAAAATCCTAAGTACATCTTCTTGAAATTTGCCTAGGATGATCATTATCCCCAATTTTCTACGTTTCTTTCTCTCTGTGTATAAAGAAGGTTAGGGTTCCTACCCTATTCTCGACTCCTCGAGCTCAATTAACTCTCTGTTCGTGATTCCGGACCCGGATAAATATTCGTGGCATTGAATAGAGCGTTTCCTACCGAACAGAAATTAATTTGGGTCAACTTGATTTCGGACTAGGTAAGCTATTGACTCCCCCTTACTTGTAATAACATGCATATATGTTATTCCCGCTACTTGTTTTTGTTAAAATTGTGTTTTGAGAAATTTTTGTGATACTTGTAATTTTGGGACAAAGGGAGTATTCGTATGAAAAACAAGATTGAAAAGCTTGAACCTGGGAATGAAATAGACTTGCAAAAGTGTCTGGGAATGTTAATAAGAAAATTATACTCCTATTCGTGAGACGGTAAAATAGTAACTTGATTTAAATATTATTAGAAAAATTGTACCATTATTTGTGGTACGAAGAAATGAATGGAAGTATCCCTAAATGATTATATTAGTATATTAGGAAATTATACTTATACTTTTGGGTCGGTGAAATATTTAATTGGAATAAAAGGAAATTGTCCTATTATTTATGGGACGGTAAAAGAAATGAATTGAGCTTGAAATAGGTGTTAAGAAAATGTTTGTATACTCCTAGAAATGTTAATATGTTAGTAAAAAGTTACTCCTACGCTTGGGACAGAGAATTCTTAAGCCTGGGAAGAAATTGAGTGTTGCTGAAAATTGTACCAGGCGCCCGCCTGGTGATCCCTTGAGCGCCCGCCCTTTTCAACAGAAGTTTTGGGTTTCAAAAGTGCTAGAACAGGCGCCCGCCCGGTCCCTTGTAGGCGCCCGCCCGGTCCCCTGTTCCAACCAAAATGTTTTAAATCTAAATTAAATTGAAAGCTTATCCCTCCTAAGGCATATAGCCTTAAGATAAGATGTCCTAGCAAGTGTTGTGATACCTTAGGGGTATCAGAAGTGAGTCTTGAACATGATTACTCATTAAATTAAAATGAGAACTTGAGTATAAAAGGAAGAACTCTTCTTTATGTCTTGAAAGTGCTATGAACAAGCACTTATGTGTTATGCTTGTTTTGGAACAATGTTTGTGCACCTTGAGAACATCAAATTAGTGTCTTGAGCTTGAATATCCTATGTAGGGGATTATGAACTTGTAAGTATGAAGTGTATAGCTTATTTACTTAATGTGAACTCGAAGTATTCTTGGTCTAGGTTTAGGGTACTAACCTAGATGGCCTAGATGAATGTTGTAGAACACTCTAGTACTGAAAAATAGTCCCTTTGTGAATAAACGAAATGTGGACTTAAATCATAATTAAATGATAACTTGAGTATAAGAGTAGTAACTCTTTTATGTGTCTTGAAGTTAATGTTTGTGTACCTTAGGGGCACCAACTAATGTCGTGAGCTTGAATTGTTCTAAGAAAAGGATTGGAAAATAATACGTGAAAGATGTATAATTCATCTTCCTAGCTTGAACTTGAAGTATAAGATAATTAACTCTTGTACATGTTTAACCATCCAAAGAAATGGATTGAGAACTTGGATATAAGGTGATAAAATCTTGTATATGTATTGAATGTCTTGAATGTCCTGAATGTCTTGAATGTCCTGAATGTCTTGAATGTCTTAAGTTGAGACGGTAACTTGAAGTATAAGACAATAAAATCTTGTACATGACTTGAACATCCAAACAATTGGATTAAGACTTGAATATAAGATTATAAAATCTTGTACGTGCCTTGACATCAATATATGTGTATGGTAATAAACTTGAAAGATCCTTGATGTGTATATGCAAATCTTGCATATAGTTACTTGATAGAATGTGGCTTCTTGATTACTTGATACATGGTATGAATAACCAAAAGAGTTGGGATATGGAACTAGATAGAGAATGATTAACTCTACTACACATTTGAATTTGATACGGGTATATTGGAAGTGCTATGAATAAACACTAAAGTGTTAGTGATTGGTTTTAATCGTGTATATACTCAATGAAGTATATAAAGAATAAAGAAGATATCTTGTCTTGAAATGGGTTCCTAAAGAAAATAGGGACTAGTGTAATATGAAGATAATTCATATAATCGTGAATACTACGATTTAAGTTAATAGGAATAACTACAGAACACAATATATGTTGGAAAATGTATTCGATTACTAACGATACATATACGTGAGATATGACTGTGACTAGGTATGATGTGACCTATTCTATTACGTAATTAGAGTCTAAGGTATTGGGCTCTATTTGATAGTAAGGGTATCGTGATAGACACTTTAATGTGTTAAACGTGATATGAATATGTATGTACAAACTTGGCATGTGACAAAGTGATATAGAATGATATAGCCTACTACTTGTTTGAGGTCTGTTATTAATAGACTCTAACTTGGATTGACCGTGTTATATGGGCACTCTACGTGCCATTGTTAGATTGATTTGTCTTCGCAATGATTGCGTACATGTGCTTGTATTCTCGTGAGCACATGATACATGATTACATGGTGCATATTCTCGTGAGCACATGATACATGATTACATGGTGCATAAAGACTGGTCCACTAATATGGGACTTAGTTCTATTCTCGTAGTTCAAGTAAACATCTACTTGTGCATTCTTGTGTGAGTCCAGCTGGCTTATTTGGTTCAGAGGGGTGTATAGGTTCACGCTTATTGCGAGGGCTGGGGCATAAGTAATAATCGTGGGTCTATGCATTCGGTCTGTTTTTCCCTTACTACTGGCCATAGTAAGGGCTTAGCATCCTATATTGGAGCAATACGCCTGATATAAGTTGAATGCTAACTCGTGAACACCTCGTGAATCTTGTTCTTGGGAATGACACTGGTTACCGGGTCTTCTTATATACTGCATAGCAGTCTCTTGTTCTTGATCGTGGTTGTCCTCAGCTATACAAGCATCGACAACAATGGTATTCTTGGGAGGAATAAGGAAGGATTCAGGTAATGATACGTGATAGGCTTATGTGCATCTTGGTGAGTTGGTCTAGCCTCTCACACTACTTGACTACTTGTTACTTGATCATATCTGGAGCTTGATTACTTGTTGAGTGGGCTTAGCCTCTCCTATACTTGTTACTTGATGATACTTGATATATGATTACTTGAGTATCTACTTGAATTGCATGATAACATGTCATGTAGTTGCATGTTAATAGCTTACTGAGATTTATCTCACCCTTTATTTGTTCCCCCCCCCCAGGAAAGCAGGGGATAGTACGCAGTGAGGCTCGACATAGCTGGGAACGTACTCCGCAGGATGTTCTTGTTTGAGACTAGTGTCCTTTTACACTTTGGTAAGGACGATGTTGTTTGAGTTGTTAAACTCAGGGCTTGTTGGGGTAGACTTGTGTAGTACTTGTTGTCTCTAGACATCTCTTGATGCCAGATTATGTGCTAGGCATGTCTTCCGCTGTATGTAACCATGTTTGGTTTTAATTTTCTTGGTCTAGAACTCGATGGGAGCTAGCTTAGCTCCTCACTCTTGAGTATATATATCATGTCAGTTTGTTTCTAACAGGTATTGTTCCTGTTTCCCGTTAGTTTCTTGTTTCTTGCTAGTTTTTCATTCCTTGTTAGTTACGCGCACCAGGTTCGAGGTTCTATTAGGGGATCCCGGGACTTGGGGCGTGTCAATCATGCTTAGAAGTAGCAACGAAACAACAAGAGCTTACCTGATGGTACGCGGATTGCATGCATACCAAACCGGCTAATTCCCGATAATCTATCCTTTTTCCTCTTGTTTTTCTTCCTTCATCCACTCCCCCAATGACCTGGGAAGTGGGATGATCTCCCTGTAACCTTGCTGTAGCATCATTACCTCTGGTTTGTTGTTCAAATAGATTCCTAGATCATAGAATTACTTAATATCAATCATGTCTACACTTAGGATCCCCCAATTTTATTAGAACCTTTTTAGGTACCCTTAGGATTCTTTGTGACCAGCACAGGTGTATTACAACTCTTCAAATCAAGACAAACCAGCAGAGGAAGCAAATCAGCAGACCAGTAAACAAGTTGCCGATCAACTCTATTCTTAACATGCGACAAGTTGCCGATCAACTTGCTACACAAGTTGCCGATCAACTTATTAAAGGAGTTGCCGATCAACTCCATTCTCAACATGCCGATATAATAGACAGTCTGCACTGTCAGTCAGGTGATATCATTTCATTAAAGTCAACCTTGCTGATTGTCTCTATACTGTTTTATCATAAAGTAGTTTACCTGCTCTGTAATGATTACTGCGCCGTCTGACACATAGCTACTTTTAGCTATACTCTGTCTCTACTTGCTTTTGCAGGTAACCGGTTGAGACAAAGGGGTCTTTACCCATCATACTTTTAAGGAACGCGTATCTTCGCCATTAATGCCAAAGATACTGCATTAAATGCTCCTCACCTACCCAGCTGGAAATTCAAATGTTATCCTTCTTCAACAAGCTAAGACATTAACTCCTCCTATAAATAGAGGACTCAGTGCCTTGAAGAAGGTTGGTGATTTTAGTGCATTGAAGAGAGTTGGTTGTTTGAAGCATTCATTGAAGCTCAAACATTCCGTATCCAGATAATCATTAGATCATTTAATAGGATATACACTTGTGCACAAACTCAACAACATTGTTAGTATTCCCGAACTAGATCATTTTAAGGAATACGTTGTTTGAGTATTTCACATACCCACCTGAGTGAGACAAGATCTTTTGAACTTTCCGCTCAAATACACTTGGTCAGATATTTGTTTTACGATTCATTAACTATCTCTAGAATTTAGTCTTTGTATCCGGCAAAGCCGTGCTTGTAATAGACTAGGGATATTTAATAGTGCTCTTAACCCAAATCCAAGTTCTGACCAAACTTGGTAGAGGACGTAGCAGTATTTACATTGTGAACCTCTCCAAATACTTGTGTCCCTTGCTACTTACTGTCCTTGCCGGTTGGAACTCTATCACCGGCAAATCATTACTGTTCTTGCTGATTCATCATTATTTCCTTTGACCAATGTCTTGAAACTGTATTGAACTTTTGGAAACAACTTTGTGTCTAAACTAAGATCTGAAAATCTTTCATACACTGATTTTGTGTGAGTTAAAACTAAGTCATATTTTACCCGCTGCGCTTACTGATAATAGTTTGCAAACTGATAAGTGACTTTGCATTTAAAAGTGTTTCTTTGTAAAAGTTTTAAAAAGGCTATTCACCCCCCCCCCCTCTAGCCTATTTTCCTACCAATTGGGCCTAACAATTGGTATCAGAGCTTGGAATTTTGAAAGAAATTTCCAAGCTTTGCAGCTTGTATTGCCGATACCATGGCAGGAAAAATCATGCAGTCGTTCAACATCACTACCATTCCGTTGTTGAACGTCAATGAGTTTGGTGTCTGGAAATCTCGTATGATAAAGTATATGAACTCTATCGATGACCGGTTAATGCAAGTAATAGAAGGTGGTCCAATCATTCCTCTAAAGGTCTCAACCACCTACCGACCAATTCCTTCCACTCCTCTGACTGCTCATGCTGATCAAGACACTGAACAAGAAACGCATGTTCAAGTTGATGAAACCTTGATTGAAAAACCTAGAGAAGAATGGACTGATGAAGACAAACTTTCAGTTGCTCTAGATGGAAAGGCGTGCCACATTATCTCATGTGGATTGGACGACAAGCAATATAAACTGATTGACTTGTGCTCCACGGCTCAACAATGCAGGAACAAACTCCTTGCATACTTTGAAAGAGATGAGCAGGTGAAAGACAACAGACTCTACGACTGCATTGCGGAGTTTGAATCTTTCAAGAAACTAGATGGTGAATCTCTAAGAAGTGCCTACAACAGATTCTGCGAGGTAAGTAATTTATGTGCTTCATTAGGTAAAGTGTATACTATGAAAGATCTTAATATTCGTTTTCTAAGTTCTTTAGGAAATGAGTATCATACTAAGGTCACTGCTGTTAGAGAAGTTAGAGACTTAAACAAGACCTCTATTCAGAATCTTGTGTCTAGTCTGTTCTTGTATGAGAGAGAACTGCAAAAACTTAACGTTCTCGACAAAAATTTCAAAAACTTGTCTCTATCAGCTCAATCTCAGGTATCCTTTCCTTCAACCAAATTCCCTCCTATAGATCCCCATCAAACACCCTGCTGTTCAAAAACCTCAGAAACACCTTCAGAACAAACAATGGAAGAAGACGAATTTGCTGCCTTCGCCAGAAACTACAAGAGGTACAAAGACTTCAAAAAGATGCAAAAAGGAAGTCACCAGCAACAAAAATATTTTACACCACCATTTCAAAAATCAGCAAGCTACAACAAACCAAGTACCAGTGCTACCGATGGCAAAAACAGCAAAGGTGATCTTGTCTGCTTCAACTGCAGAAAACCTGGTCACTTTGCCTCAAAATGTCCTCAGCCAAAGTATGAATACGTGAGAAAATCAGTAAACAAGAGATACCCAAAGTTTCGAAGTTATGTTGCCGATGATAGCACAGAAAAAGCCCTGCCGATCTGGTGTGAAACCGATTCAGAAGATGATGCCGATGAAGATGCGGATGCCGATGTAAGTTTCATGGCATTAGATTTAGATGATGCCGATCTTTCATCCTTGCCGACTCCAATCTACCGAGATCCCTCGCCGCCAAAGACTCCAGTCAAAGAAATACCAACTGGACACTCAACCATACTTCAAGGAAGTAAGCATCAAAGCAGGAAATCCAATAGGATACAAGGTTCATCAAGTGGGAACTTCACTCTATGGACAGTGTAACTCTTCCCACTTCAATGCCTCTAAAACAAAACCCTTGCCGATGACAAGAAAAATCTCATTCACCGAACATCCCAATATTGCCAAAAGCCTTTCGAAACCCATCTCTTCTCTACCTGACTTCTCACCTGAACCCATTTCCTTTACTCCCAAAGATCACTACTAGAAAACAGCTTATTTACGGCGGCATACAACTGCCGTATAAACTGTACTAAGCCGCCGTATATAGTATATACGGCAGTTTGACGGCAGTTTTATGCCCGCCGAGAAAAACTTCGCCGTATATACAAAAACGACGAACTTAGCCGCCGTTTATATTATATACGGCGGAGGGTGTTCCTGCCGTATATAAGCTACTTATTCTCGGCGGGTCAGAACCCACGTATATAATCCAATTAGATACGGCGGTCTGTGCCGCTGACGTATATAATTTTATTATTCCCGGCGGCTGCTAACCCACGTATATAATATAATTAGATACGGCAGCTCTATCCCACGTATATAAACTATCTAGCAGTTTATCATTTATATACGACATAGTGTATACTGCCGTATATATTCATCTTATGTAAGTGAAATTTCTTTGGCGGCAGTATTTAAATCTAATATTATATAAGATTCATATAATCAAAATTATTTATTATATAAATGTAATTGTAAAAACAGAAGCTCATAAGAAAACTTGAAAACAATACTTGTCATTAAATCAAAAGGCAAAAACATGTTTTACATGATCCACTACAGATTGTAGGTTTCATATTTCATCTAATATCTTATATCTCCAAAAGAGGCAAACATCCAAAATATCCAAACCATACAAAAAAAATACAGCTATATGAACTAAAATAGCATGTACCCTTGTAGTTGATAGCCTTTAACTCGTTGTTGAAGCATCATGATCGAACGTCTTTATATCTGTCAAGATTTTCATGTAAATTAGATTATTTATACATCAAATAGAATAACAACAAATCTAACTATTATAGGTTTAACAATGATGGAAAAACTAGTTGTTTTTAAGAACTCTTTTTGGTACTGAACTCCTCATTGTTAAGCCCACTCTTTTTGGTACTTATAACCCAAGTTTACTCTAATTTGAGGCTGAGTTGTCATTGTTGATAACTAAAAGTCAAGAGCAAGCCCAACAATTCAAATAAACTAACTGAGAATAACCTAAGAAAGCATAAATACATTTATATAAAATGGTATTGAGTAATCTTACATACCACTGGTTGTTCGAGTCATTTTCTTCCATTGGTTGAAACGTCATATCTCCTTTTCCTTGTAGTTGTAGCATAACAGAACGCTTAAATTCTTCAAAAGCTTTTGCTTGAGCCTCAAAGCGACTTGCAAATTCAGTTCTTTGTGATTCCAACTTTTCCTCCAACTCACGAACCTGGAAGTTGTTTCACTTGTTGAGGCTTTACCAAACACCATAGATTTGGTAAGACCTTGTCCCATACAACGCAAACGTCCATGGCCATCCTTCCCCACAATATTTGTAAATATTTTCTCCCGCTTACTTGGGGAGCTTTGATCCTCTTCGGGTAATTCTTCAACTGCATCCGTGAGTGTTAGCTGCAAATATTTGGCAATAAAACAAAACTATTTTATGAAAATGACTCAAATGTATAAAACTAAACACACACATTACATGAGCCACTTACAAACTTCATAAAGCGTAAATAATTATTTGTTAAGTCATCACACTTATACCATGTTATTTAACATGGTGCCCTTAGATCCCTTAATCCAGCCCTGACAGTTGCTAAAATGATACTAACACAGCAATTTAGTTCATACTCTGTTTAATTCATATATGATGATTTACCAATCATATATACTCCCTTTGTCCCATAACAAAGTACCTGTTTAACCTTGTTGGTCAACATAGAGGGAGTATACACTAATGAAAATAAAAAAGCCCCAACATATCAGTTGCACAAGGTTTTATGGGAGACTAAAAATTACTTAATTTTACTTCATTGAGGTTGTCCAAATAAAGTGAAGTTATTGCCCTTAGCATAGCAATTATCCATGACAAGATATAAAACTTGATCAATGGGGCTGAGTACAAAGAAAATATCAAGAAAAAAGAAAAAACTTACTATCATACGAGAAGTCGTGAGGTCCACGGGCTGACCAGATTTGTCAGTCCGTGTAGCTATATACACGCTCAATCGGTCGGTAAGTTTCCCCTCGTCTTCTAACTATCATTCAAAATACAATCATTTTATAATAGGTATAAAACTTCAATAAAAATTGACAACATAGTTGAAACATGACAAACCTCTTTTATAACTGTACTGTGCGACTTTTTCCCAGTCCTATGAAGACACTCTTGCTTGGATCGATTCAACTTGTTTATTTCTGATATTTGCTGAGAAAGAAAACAAATATTATATCTAGTCTATCAAGTAAAGTAATGTTGATATAATTTGGTTTGCTAACCTAATGCAGCTAGTATTCTTTGAAAAATACCTTAGACTCCTCAGAACCCCATTCATGAACAAGATGAGCCCATTGTTCTGAAACTACGCGCTGAGGCAAATTAGCCAAGCGCTCCTCATCTGTTTCGTAATCGTTGTATATTTTTTTCACTCTATGTTTCCATTCTCTCCATTGTTTAGCTAAAGCTGCAAAGCATATTTTCTTATACTCGGGAGGCGCATTCGTATTATCCTATATAAACATTAAACAAGAAAAAATAACACACATTAAAGAGAAAAAATAACCATTACAAGAATATGTTTTTAATATTAAAAACTAAATAAGATTTAAAAAATCAACGCGAGACCACTTACTTGAATATCTTTCCAGACATTCTGCAGTACTGTATCTGATATCCCACTCCATTCTACATTCAACGGAAAATTTACTCCATCTTTCACAAAATATCCGAGTTGAGTAGCTAATTTATCAATATCACCACCACAAGGTTGGCCATATTCATTAAATATGACATTAAGCTTCTCTTTGCCCCATTTCTTTGTTGCCTTGGCTAAGCCTCTGCCTTTTCTTACTCCATCCACTCTTCTAGCTGGATCCCTGCCTACTCTCCTTGGCGGCATAGCTAGATGTACGTAATTTATTGAAGCATCATAAATATATATTACATGTTTATTATCATTAATCTACGCAGAAAATGCATTCAAATTCTATTCAATAATGAAAAATATCACATATTACTGCAGTCAATCAACGATAAAATAGCAATACAAATAAATTAAACATGAAACACATATTATAATGTTCTCTTAATAATGGACAAAAACAAGATCTAACCAAAGAATTCCAAAACTAATCATCATCATCACTAGCCATATCAACTTCATCATCGTTAGTATTATTAGTCTCAATCTCCATCCCATCTACTCCTTCTCGCACCCATGTCGCTTCTTCATTGGTAACCTTTTCATCTAGATCTTGGGGACAAAATGGTACCAATTGTGGTATAGATTCTGATGTTCGACCATCATCCTGTAAGTTCATATCAAAATTGTCCCTCGGTGTAATCTTCATCACAACTTTCCAATCATTTTGTATAGGATCTTCCACATACCAAACTTGTTCCGCTTGAGATGCTAGTATAAATGGTTCATCACTCACTCGATTATCCTTGTATAATTTGTGATTGAAGTTCACAAGAGTGAATTTTTGCTCATCTTCCATCTTACCTGTGCGATTATCAACCCAATCACATTTAAATAAAACAAATCTAATGGAGTTGC
Source organism: Campanula takesimana (assembly GCA_026119855.1). Classification (NCBI taxonomy): domain Eukaryota; kingdom Viridiplantae; phylum Streptophyta; class Magnoliopsida; order Asterales; family Campanulaceae; genus Campanula; species Campanula takesimana. The sequence continues at coordinate 2,595,843 of JAOWBW010000077.1, read as the reverse complement.
TATAACGAATTTCAAGGATATCAATCAACTCCCCGTAGAAGTTAATATCCCCTACAATGGGATTATTGTCCTTTCGACTCGCAAAACTTGTCACACTTGCATTCAGCATAACTCCACAATTTTGGGTTTTCCTACGTCTATCGACATTCTTGATGCGATATCGAAAACCATTTATTATGTATGACTTAAACCTCCTTGCATCCATGTGAGGACCCAATGCAAGACTTCTAATCCTTTCAGGCACTACATCTTCCGTTGTGCACACCTTTAGAGACACAAAAAAAAAATTATATAATTATTATTTTTAAGACACTAAATATGTATCATATAAAACTAAATTGCATACTTACATAATCTTTAAACCAACTATCAAACTTTTCATTATGTTCTTTCTCTATGAGATGTCGTTGATTACGCGATAAGGTTTCCTTTAAATGAGTACGGTGCATTCTGAAGAAATTAAGAAACAAGTTTAATATTAATTGAAATATAAAGATAAGATAGATATTAGTCGGGTAAGAATCTATTTACTCTAAGTATCGCTCGACGTCTTCAGTATTGAAAAGCACATATCGATGTGCTTGTACCCGTGTGATGTAATCAAGGGTAACATCCTCCACTTTCCCCACAAAGCGACCAGACTCCTCACCTTCATCATCGTTTCTTCTAGGGCGATTGGACTTGGTCTCAACATCAGTCAAATATTGTGTACAAAAATTCATACATTCTTCAGCAATAATTGCCTTAGCTATGGAAGCTTCGGGGTGAGCTCGGTTTCGAACATAAAGTTTTAATGTGAGTAAGAACCTACAAAAATATTTTCAACATATGAAACAAAAAATATATTATTTTTTATAAAGGAATTGAACTCTTTTCATTCAAATAATATTAAGGATATACCTCTCTACTGGATACATCCAACGAAATTGTATAGGGCCTGCTAGCAATGCCTCCTCAGCTAAATGGACAGGCAAGTGCTCCATGGCATCAAAAAAAGCTGGTGGAAATATTTTTTCAAGAGAGCATAAGGTAACAGCTACCCGATCTTGTATTTTTTCTAGATCAGCAATTGTGTTAACCTTGGAGGATAGTTGCCTAAAAAAATTTGCCAACTCAATGATGGACCTAACAACTTTAGTGGGCAAAACTCTTCTAACAGCTAAAGGGAGTAGTTGTTGGAGTAGTATATGACTATCATGGCTCTTGAGACCCCATATAGTTCTGTCCTCTGGATGTACACAACGGGAAATGTTTGAAGAGTAGCCATCAGGGACTTTCACTTCCTTTAATACTTTCAAGAAAGTGTCCTTATGCTTCTTGCTCAATGTGAACTGAGCTGGAGGCAAAAACTTTTTACCAGATGCAAGTAGTTGCACATGCAATGGTTTTCGAATATTCATTTCTTCTAGGTCATATCTAGCTTTTTCATTGTCTTTTGATCTCCCTGTGGTACCTAACAATGTATGTAAAACATTATCACACACATTTTTTTCAATGTGCATAACATCAAGATTGTGACGAACAAGATTATTTGCCCAATATGGCAAATCAAAGAAGATGCTTTTTTTTTTCCAATTGTGACATAACTTAGGAAGTGTTCTCTTCTCCGATTTTGCTTGTTTCTTCTCTGCCTCTTCTCTCTTCCTCTTTTTTAAGACATCTTCAATCTTATACTCTTTTTCCAAATTTTCAACTTGCTTAAGCAATTGTGACCCAAAAATTAATTTAGGTTTTGCTCTCACTTCCTGAGAGCCATCAAAAGAGCTCTTATCCTTACGAAAAGGATGGGTCCTAGGCAAGAAGCGTCGATGACCAATGTAACAAAACTTGCCACCATGTTCCAACCACCGTGATTGGGGTCTCACATTGCAACAAGGGCAAGCATATTCGCCTTTAGTGCTCCATCCAGACAACATTGCATATGCAGGGAAATCATTTATTGTCCATAGTAATGAAGCCCGTAAAGTAAACAACTCATTCCTTGATGCATCATAAGTTGATATGCCAACTTCCCATAATTCCTTTAACTCATCTATTAAAGGCTGGAGATACACGTCTATCTTGTTTCCCGGCCCTTTTGGGCCTTGAATAAGCACCGATAAGAAGAAATTGGGTTGTTTCATGCACAACCAAGGTGGAAGATTGTATGGCATAAGCACAACTGGCCATGTACTATGAGATATTGACATGGTTCTGAATGGATTAAATCCATCAGATGCCAACCCCAATCTGACATTGCGAGCTTCATTTGCAAAAAGTGGGTATTTTTCATCGAACTCCTTCCAAGTACGAGAGTCTGCAGGGTGTCTCAGTACCCCATCGTTGATTCTTTCCTCGGCATGCCATCTCATGAGTGATGCTGTCTTAGAAGACCAATACAACCTTTGCAACCTTGGCTTTAAAGGAAAATACCATACTTTTTTCATAGCTATTTTTTTACCAAGAGAAGATTTGCCACTTGTTTTCCCACCTTCATCACTGCCTCCATCATCGTGTTGTTTATACCTCGCTGCCCCACAAATTTCACATTTAATGAGTTTTTCAGTCTCATTTCGAAACAGCATACAATGATTAATGCATGCATCCCAAGTTTTATAGCTAAAGCCTAAGTCTGCAGTCATCTTGTATGCCTCACGATAGGAATTAGGCACTTTTGCAGATTTAGGTAAGGCTCTGATGAAAATCTTTAACAAAGAAGTAAATCCCTTGTCTGCCAATCGAGAACTAGCCTTCCAGTGCATGAGTTCTACAATGAATGAGAGTTTTGTATACTCTGTACATCCTTCCCACAAGGCTTGATCTGCATCTTTCAAAAGTTTAAGGAACTTTGCAGTTGCTGCATCAGACTGAACAATCTCTTCAATTCCTGGTAGGTTACTACTAGGCATACTCGGGTTATTATTGGGCATACCCATCGCTTCATGTACCATTTGCCTCATACAATCCTGCACGCCTAAGTCGATCTCTATAGCCTCATCATTTGTCCTACAATTATTAATGTGGTCGTGTGCAGAGACGTATTCTTCCCATGCCTAATCCAATTCTTATAATCTCTTTGAAACCCCACTTCAATACAATGTAATTTCACTGTTGCACGATCGTTTAGGTAACGATTTGAACAGTCTCTACATGGACAATAAATATCTTTTGCACCAAGAGGTCTCTTTGAGAATGCAAAGTCAAGAAATTTGTCAAGTCCAGTCATAAATTCATGCGATATCCTGTTATCTAAACCAATCCAACTTTTGTCCATATCTAACTCTGTATGTTCTGTTGATATCACGTAATAAAATGATATAAATAACTAAATAGAAAGAACAATTTTAATAAGAAACATATTTGCATTCACAACCCTAAGTACAAGTAAGAAGTATATGTATCACCAACTCAAGAAACAAACACATAACAGTCACAATCATAAACACAATTCCTTGCAACTTTTCTGTTTTAGCATATTTGACTTAAAAGAGTCAATTTCCGTAATTTATGAAAGCATACAGCAGTCACAAAAAATAAAAAAACAAACTGAACATTTCAGTCAGAGATATCAATAAAAATTATCAAAATCAATTACATCATTTAGTGATCACAACGGGCACATTATGTTTATTTATTAACATCATCTTTTACTAACAGCTATAGCACCCAAGAATAGTAATATGGAGTCATGGACATTGGATAGTTCAAGATAGATCATATTTGATATCCTCTGTTGTGAGCAAGAAGCAGCTCACCAATTTCAAACAAGACAAAGTTTATCAATTGTTCTTGACATCTTAACAGGTGAGTTACTTTTTACTTATGAGCATTTTTATTACCATCGTAGCCATACTCATGACCATATATTATTATCTAAAATGAAAACTAAACTAGTCTATTATTTTTATTAACTAAGTTCATTAATACCCCCTCTGTCCCAGAATGATAGTCCCCCTATTTTCATGGGTTTTACGAAGGAACTTTGAGTAATAATTAAGGCTAATTTTAATTATTCTAATAAAATTTTTGAAATTGTTCTTAATACACTATTATAAATACTGTATTCAATGAGTAGTATTCAATTTTTAGATTCACACTAACATAATTATAAGTAGCATTTATAACTGCTCAAAGTTCCCTCGTAGTAACAACGAAAAAAAGTGGACTATCTTTCTGGGACGGAGGTAGTATATTAATCCCTAATGGATACTGTATTCAATGAGTAGAATCAACTACACAGAAGACATGACAAACACATACGATTTGAAAATTCAGCACCAATCATTATTATATCCCCCCAACCTTTTCTCTATTTATCAAACCATAATCCAAAACATTCCCTAAAGCAAATTAAAAATAGAATTTGGAAGAACTCAATCTCATAATATCAAAATCAAGAAAAACACAAGTACAGTTACTCATTCAAAGAGATTCAAAAATTAACAAGTAAGACATAAATCATTCCGTATCAGCAATAACGGGTTTGCGGCGTCAAACAGGGTCGTAGAGTAAAGGATTTTGATTTGGATATTTGTTCTATAAACTCATCGAAAGTAGGAAACTGGATATGGCTATGTAAAACCATGGACATGGAAGCAAGATTACATCCTACCTAAATCATATTTAAACAAATCTAGGGATAATTGATTGTAAAACAAAGGGATAGAAACATCTATACCTCCACGATCCAAGAACCACAACGGAGCTGGTTATCGGTGGATCTTGAAATTTTTTGCAGTAGCTAAACCCTAGGTCTCGTATTAGGAATTTTGGAAGGGCAGAAGGAGTATTTGGGTTTCTGAATTGGAAGTTTTTCTAAATTTTTATTTTTAAGTCGAATAGCGTGGGAATGGGAATGAAATTTCGCGAAATTTTAATTTCGCGGTACTCTAGTCATATACGATGACCACAAATAATCCCCCGTATATATTTAAGTATATACGAGGGAGCCTCCCAATCTGCCGTATCTAAGATGATATATAAGGCGAAATTTTAATACCGCCATATTTATTGACGTAAATAATATCTATATACGAGGGCTAAAAGTATCGCCGTAAAAAAGTAATTATATACGGGGGTTATAGTCCGACTGCCGTATATGATACATTATATACGGCGGCTCCGTGTATCCCGCCGTAAATAGGTGCCGTAAATAACCAACATCCTTGTAGTGGATTCAGCCGACCCTCTTCCAGAATTATCTAAGGCTGAGATGGTAGAGACAATGGATGAACTTTTTATTGATTATGAGAAGCTGAGTAGCGTTCATAAAGTTATGGCTGCTGATTTCAAAAGAATTTCCAACGAGAATAGCTCGCTTATGTCTGAACTTTCAGTTCTCAAAGGACACGAGCTTGAGTCTATTTCTTTAAAGAAAGAAAGCCTGGATCTCAAATGCCAAGTAGCAGTATTGATAGCTCAGATCGAAGATCTTGTGAAAAGAAACAATCATCTCTCAAGGATTGTTGATTCTTACACAAAATCTAGAGTTGCTGTTGAAACAATCCTACAGACCCAAATGTCATATAAGGACCAATCTGGGTTAGGATTTGATTCCAGCAGCAGTAGCTCTACTGAAACTTGTGCTACCGAGAAAAAGGATGAGAAAGTTGAATGTAGTCCTGTTAACTCAGTGCATAAGGATACTAAGCCAATATACAGTGCTGTGGCAATGAAGTATCCTAAGAACCAGAACAAAAGGAATGACAAGCACAAACAAAAATATGTTAAGGTTGCTGATACTGAGTCTGCCGATAACGGTATTCTTGGTGAATACATCAGCAGAGCAAGTGCTGCCGATCTAACCACATCTACTGCCGATGGACAAGTACCTAAAAAGGTAACTGCCAAAGGTAAACAGAATGGAAAGAAAGGCAACACTAGCACCTTTAAACCTACTAAGTTTGTGCCTGCTCAATTTCCTAGTTCTGCCGATGCACTGACTAAACAGAATGATGTTCTACCGACTCCACAGCCTATCAGTCAAGTGAGATGTTCTAATTGTTTTGATTATGGTCACAAGGCTCATGAATGCCTCTTGAAGCACCTATCTGGACCCACTGAGGTTACATCCTCTAGTGGTGGCCAGATGTGGTTGCCAAAGAGGAACTAACCCTCGGACCCAAGAATAAGGGGGACCATAAGCATACCGTTTTATTTCAGGAATGCTTCATGGCCTCAACTGGTGCAAGCAAAGATTTGTGGTTTCTAGATAGTGGCTGTTCAAGACACATGACAGGATTTGCAGATCTACTTGCCGATATCTCAGAAGCATCAGGTCCCCCAGTAGTTTTCGGTGATAATGCCAAAGGAAAAATCATCGGTATTGGTACCATCAAGAGAGGTGCAGTTACTGTACAGAAGGTCTCTCTAGTGGATGGTCTGAAACACAACCTTCTATCAATATCACAATTCTGTGATAAAGGAATGCAATGTGTATTTACTACTTCCACCTGATATGTGAAAGACATTGCTTCCAATGAAACTCTTCTCACTGCCAAACGTAAAGGTAACATTTATGCAGTAGACTTAAGTGCTATTACTGGTGTTGCTAATGTTTGTTTTGTAGCTAAGAACATCAGTGAGAACTCATGGCTATGGCACAAGAGACTCAGTCACTTGAACTTCAAGTATCTATCAAAGCTTGCCGGTTCAAATCTGGTAACCGGTCTGCCTCAAGTGTCTGCTGATCATGCAAAGAAATGCAAGGCCTGCCAGCTTGGAAAACAACATAAATCATCCTTCCGAAGCAAGCCCTTCATGTCAACATCTAAGTGCCTCCAAATGCTACATATGGATCTATTTGGCCCCACAACCACTGCAAGTATTGGGGGAAGTAGATATACTTTGGTTGTAGTAGATGATTTCTCTAGATATACTTGGGTAGAAACTTTCAGTCACAAAGATGACACTTATGCCATTGCTACCAAGTTATTCAGACTACTACAAACCCAGAGGGAGAGCGATATCATCAGTATGAGATCAGACAACGGCACTGAATTCAAGAACAATGGTATTGCTCAGTACTGTGATGATCATGGCATAGACCACAACTTCTCAGCTGCCTATACACCACAACAAAATGGTGTCGTCGAGAGAAAGAACAGAACTCTCATTGAAGCTGGTAAGACCATGATTGCTGAAGCCAGGCTGCCGAAATATTTTTGGGCTGAAGCCATCAATACCGCCTGCTTCACTCAGAACAGATCTCTCATCAACAAATTCCATAACAAGACTCCTTATGAACTCTGGAGAGGTAGAATTCCCAACATTGGATTCTTCAAAATATTCGGCTGCAAATGTTACGTGCTTTACAACGGTAAAGAACACAGAGGTAAATTCGATGAGAAAGCTGATGAAGGAATCTTTGTTGGATACGCTAAACATAGTAAGGCCTTTCGAGTTTTTAATAAGAAACTTTTGAAAATTGTTGAATCTGTTCATGTAACCTTTGATGAATTTGATTTGCTAGAGTCTGACAAGGCTCCAAATAGTACTAATGTGTCTAGTGCTCATGAGACAGGTGAATCCAGTAATACTAACCCTGCAGATCAAGTACCAGCTGCTGATCCAGTCATTTCAGTAGAAGAATCAGCAGATGCTCCGTATTTCCTTCATCGGCAGAACCAGAACCTGCTGATGAATTTCATAATCCGTTTGCCGATGCAAACTCTGCTGATCATTCTGAAAACAGATCAAGCCCTCAACCAATTTCTGTTATAAGGCCCTTCCCAACAAGTTCTCAATCTAATCCACCTCTCACCCAAAATTCTAATTCTCCTACTCCACCTGCTGATCTTGACCCTCCTCTAGAATCTTTACAACAAGAATTAGTAAGACAAGATGTGCCGAGAGAAGTTAGACCAGTTCGTGATCATCCATTAGAAAATGTGATTGGTGATGTCTTTGGACCAAGATTGACAAGGAACCTTAGTAGAGCATTCGCCGAGAGTCTCTTATCATCTGCTATGGTTTCCAATATAGAACCAAAGAAGACTGAAGAAGCTCTTGCTGATCCTGGCTGGGTGGAAGCTATGCAGGAGGAGCTAAATCAGTTTGAAAGATGCAAAGTATGGGAACTTGTGCCAAGATCAACTTCTCAGCAAGTTATTGGTACTAAGTGGGTTTACAGGAACAAATTGGATGAAGCTGGGAAAATCATTAGAAACAAAGCAAGGCTAGTTGCTAAAGGCTACCGACAAGAAGAAGGAATCGACCACGATGAGACATTTGCTCCTGTTGCAAGATTGGAAGCTATAAGACTTTTCTTAGCCTATGCTGCCTTCAAAGAATTCAAGCTATATCAAATGGACGTGAAAAGTGCCTTCCTGAATGGAGAACTCCAAGAACTAGTTTATGTTGAACAACCACCAGGTTTTGAGGACTCCAAGAAGCCTGATCATGTCTACCGATTGAAGAAAGCTCTCTATGGCCTAAAGCAAGCTCCAAGAGCATGGTATGAAACCCTATCTAAGTTTTTACTTAGCGATGGCTTAGGCTTCACTCGAGGTAAAATCGATACTACTTTATTTGTTGCCAAGCATAAGGGTCATTCATTGTTTGTTCAAATATATGTCGATGATATTATTTTTGGTTCCACTAATGAATCACTTTGCAAGAGATTTGAGAAGCTAATGCAGAGCAAGTTCGAGATGAGCATGATGGGTGAACTAACATATTTCCTTGGACTTCAAGTCAAACAATCCAATGAGGGAATATTCATCAGTCAAGCCAAGTACGCAAAAGAATTAATCAAGAAGTTTGGCTTTGAAAATGCTCACTCTCAAAGCACACCTATGGGCACTAACATTCATTTAGATAAGGATGAGTCTGGTAAGAAAGTAGACATGACTGTTTACCGAGGTATGATCGGCCCACTCCTCTATCTTACTGCCAGTAGACCAGATGTTATGTTTGCTGTTTGTGTTTGTGCCAGGTTTCAAGCTGACCCTAGGGAATCTCATCTGCAGGCTGTAAAACGTATTATTAAATATCTTTTTGGCACTGCTAACCTTGGATTATGGTATGCTAGAGATTCATCTTTCAATCTAATAGGTTATTCAGATGCAGACTTTGCAGCTTGTAGGGTGACCAGAAAGAGTACAAGTGGGACTTGCCAATTTCTTGGTGATAGACTGGTGTCTTGGTCCTGTAAGAAACAAGCATCAATTTCCACTTCTACTACTGAAGCTGAGTACATAGCTGCCGGCAGTTGCTGTTCACAGATCTTGTGGATGAAGCAGCAGCTTGTTGACTATGAAGTTCCACCTCAAATTTGTCCCATTTATTGTGACAACCAATCAGCAATCTCAGTTTCAAACAACCCGGTCATGCATTCCAAAACCAAGCACATAGACATCAAGTATCACTTTCTAAAGGAACATGTTGAAAAGGGAAATGTGGTGCTGCTCAAAGTTCATACCGATTACCAAAGAGCAGACATACTGACAAAGCCCTTAGACCAGAAAAGATTTGAATTCCTAAGAGGTGAACTAGGTATGATTGATTTCTATGGTTAAAACTGTGCTAACTCTTCCTATTGTGCTAGTCTTGCCGATCTCATCAGCAAGTGTGAAAATCGTGCCGACCAAATTACATTGCCGACAAAATATTGCTGACAACATCATGCCGATCAACATATCTTGCCGACTAAATTATCTTGCCGATTCAAACTATCTTGCCGATATTTAAAAAGTATCAAATCAGCACGTCTCTGCATAAAGATAAGATTCCTGACACATGACGTAAGCAATCAAATCAAAAGGTACATCGGTCACACCATCTCCCTGACACGTGTGTGTACCTTTCTTACCCAAAATCGTGTCAAGATGTATTCCATTTAATGCGATACATCAGCAAGGTAACAGGTCATCATCACTTCTCTTTTAATTTTGACTAATTTACCCCTTCTCTCTCCTTCTTTTAACTGTTCATTTCTCACCGGTTTGTGTGCGCATTAAATTTTGCGTGCGCACGTTCACCGAGATTTTAGGTACAGTTACTTCTCATTATTCCTTGTCCTCTCATATTCTCTCTTTCTCTCCCCCATAACATATATAAACGCCTTTCAAAATTCCTTAAGCTTTCTTCGCCATTTTTCTTCTCTACTCTATCTCTCTCACCCCTCTAACCAGTTTATTGAATCATCGTTGTATTTGCTTATATCTTCTTAAAATCTGGTAAGTGTTAATGTTTAAACCTTGCTCATTTCTAATCATTCATGGTTTGATTTGTCTTTGTTTCTAACATTGTGAGTTGTTTGAGTAATCTTGCAGAAAATGTCCAGCGAAAAAGATATCTACGGAGGCTATGTTGACTCCGACTACTTCAAAGATGAAGCCGACGGGGTTTTCTTGAAGAATCTTCTTATTGGGTCCCTGCTCGACTCATTCATCACTCCATCTGGAGTTAATTCAGTGTTCTTGGATCTCGTCAAAGAATTCTTCTCAAACTCCTCTGTTGTCCGCTCTCATGCTGACTCTTCAGTCATCGTCTCCATCAACTCCTCTGTTTTGGGCGTGCAAGTCTCTCTTACTCCCTCGTCTATTTCTGAAGTTTTTCCCTCTCTCGGGAATGAAGAGTTGAGTGCTTTAATTGATGATAATGAATTGGATAAGGCATGGATTATCATGAGAGGACCTGGTCCAAGACTCAGTGGCACCAGTCATCTGAAGATTCATTATCCTCGCCGATACTATGCTTTGGCTGAGATAGTTGATAGATGTCTTATCTGCCGATCTGGATCTCATAGCAATGTCACTGACGTTCAGTTTGAAGCTATGGCCGCCATTGTTCTGTAGATTGAGTTCAACTGGTGTGCCTACATATTCAGGATCATTGCCACTGCTGCTGATAAATGGTCTTCTGATAGGCTGAAGAACAAACCCAATCCTGGGAAAGGTTTCCATTACCTGTTAATCAGCATGATCTTAAGGAGAAATATAAACATAGTAGCTGCAGATCGCTTTCCTTCTAGCATTGCCTTCAGCAAGCTAAAGTCTTATAATGCTAAAGATTGGCAGAGAATAGCAAAGAATGCTTCTAGTGCTATTACTCCTGCTGATGCTCCTGCTGATGCTGTCGCTCCAAAGAAGAAAAGAGCCAAGAAAATTCCTTTAGTTGCTTCCCAATCAGCAGTCTCTACTCCTGCTCCTTCAACCGATAGAATTCTTGCCGATTCTACTCCTGGTGCTCCAAAGAAAATAAAATTGGTGAAGGTTGATGACAAAGTGGTGTCAAAGAAGGCAAAGGTTGCCGACAAACCAGACTTGCCGATGAAGAAGTCTACTCAAGTTGCTGATAAGATGGCCTCGCCGATGAAGATGCAAAAGCTTGCTGCCGATGAAGTTCCTTCTGCTCCGATTGATTCTGCTGATCCTAGAGCAAAGTTAATTAGATTTGCGCCTTCTCATCTTGCCGGTGCTTCTCTTACTGCTGATCCCCTTGTCAAAGTTGAAGTTCCTTCTGAATAATTCACTGATGACTTTGCTGATGGCAAAAGTATTGAAGATGTTATTGAAAAGCTCAAGTCTCAGACTCAAAAGAAATGTGCACCCATCAGGAATCCCACCTTCCATACCTTCTATAGGAATCCTTGGTCCTTCACCAACAAGGTCCTGAACAAGAAATGGGTCTTTCCGATTGATCATCTACCTCCTTTCATTCTTCGTCTTCTTCAATTTCATGAAGAAATGAAGGATACCGTACCATCTGGGAAAACTTCTGATTATGTTGATTACCGGAGTTTGAACATTCGCACTGATATGTGGAATGAGAAGTTTTTCCCTCTCTCTAAGTTCAAGCAGTTGAAAGAGGCTGAACTGAAGCTCAATTTTGGCCGTTATTTTGACTTTCTACCACTACACTGGAACCAAGTCTATCTCTTTCAAGATCGAATCAGACAAGACTTGATGGTTCAAGATGTGTGGATCATTTATGCCAGAACTTTCAATCATCTCTCTCAATTCACAGAGTTTGATCCTTATCAGATTGGAAGACTTGAGAATGATGAAGATTTGCTGCCATACAATGATGATGAGGCTCCTGCTGTCAGCCCTCTCAATGCTTATTTTCATAGATCAGTAAAGAAGGTCACTATGGACTTGATTGAAAAATCTAATGAATTTCTATTGAAGCAAGATGCCGATCGCCGTGCTGCTGAAGACCTTGCCGATCAAGATGCTCATGTTCCTTCGCCCAGCAGCAGCAAGACCGTGACAGATGCCGATGTTAACTCTGCCGACGATGCCGATCCTGCTGATAAAGATTTTGTTGCCGATGGACGTGATGATGCTGATGAAGACAGTGATTCTACTGATAGTGATGCTGATGATGATGGTGCTGATTTATTTGGAGATTTGGTTTGTGCTCACAAAATTGCTGCTGACTCTCATTCCACTTCACTTACAACAGATAGTGACAAGATGCCAATCAGAACTGTCATGACTAAAGCTCCCTCTGCTGAAGTCTTTGCAGAATCTGTATTGAAGGATGATAGTAGTGTTGAAGGAAGTCATGCTGATGAATCTTTTAAGGAGATAGTGGAATTTCAAGTTGAGACAACTACAGACACTCAACCTCTGTTGGATGTATCTACCGACCTACCTGCCCCAGTTGAGACAACTATGGACACTCATCAGATGGATGTATCTGTTTCAGGAGGAGAGACTGATGAGAAAACTGCTGACACTCATCTTGCTGAGCAAAGTACAGACACTCAGTTAGTGACAGTTACTCCTGAAATACAGATTGTCCCACCTACTGGTATTAAGGAGGTTGTGGAATTGGGAGGAGGTACTGAAGGAAGTACTCCTAATTTGGATGCTGACATTGCTGCTAGCCTGCAATTTGAAGAAATTCTTCTACAGCCTTTATTCAGCTTGCCGACTGTTGTTACACCCCTTCCTCTTCCTGCTCCAACTGATGTTCGTGCCGATGGAAATCATGTTGATGAAGCTGATCCTGCTGACTACATAGAGGTTGGAGAACAAGCTTTTGTTGATCCTGATGCTGTTGATACTTCTCTACCTCCCAGCTATGATTGCTTTCAGAATGGGAAGGATATGATGTGCTCAAATTGGTACACCACCAATGTTTCTATCCCTTCCAACAGCTTTGGACAGCCTCTCTTTAATGTTCATCCGAGGCTATCATTCAAATATACCCTCCAAAGGTGTCCACTTCCTTTTGGCAAAGATCACCCTCATGTCACCAAGCATCCATTCACTTCTGGTGCTTCAACCAGTGACAGACCAATATTCCTTCCATGGATCAAAGATGACCGTATTCGTACTAAGTGAAAGACTCCTCGGATTTCTAGACTGAAGCGAAAAATTGTCTATGAACCTAGATGTCTACTACCTGGTAAACTGAAGATAGGTGGTAAGATCGTTCTCCCTGGTCTTTCTCCAAAAGAAGTTCTTATCACTTCAAATGGTTGGATGAGGAGATGCTCTATGATCAATGATGAGCTTAAAGAAATTCTGGAGTATCGGCATCTCAACGCTCGTGGTCTTGTGCACTTAGTCAAATCAGCTGCACTTGCCATTACTCTGCCGATGTTCCATCCTCGTCAGCGTGCCGATCACATGGTTTACACATCTAGGCTGCTGAATGCCAGATTGGTAATCATGATATTGGAAGGCATTGCTTGTTTGAAGTTTCAGCTTGCTTTGCTGCTCTCTATGGAAGACAACGGGATCTTTCATCTATCAGGGGATAGAGACATTATTGTCCATCCAGACTTTCCTCTGGAGATTGTTTATTCAAGACCTGCCGGTGATATTGTCTCCACCTTCATTCCTGTTGATGTTCTTTCTGCTACTGAGATTGTTGCTGCTCCTGCTGATGATGCCGATCTTATTTCTGCTGATGATGACTGTGCTGAAGACATAGATCTTGCCGATGATGAAGATCCTGTGCTTCAAAGAATCCTCTCTTTGCCTCCACCTCCTGTTCTTGTTCCTTCTTCTCCTCTGCCGATTGTGATTTCTGACGATGATACGCAGATTGTTGCCGATGAGGTTCAGATCGAGGATGCTGACCGGGAAAATGAGGAATTTGTCCCTTCTCTGGTTCTCCAAAATCCAAATTCTTTTGCTGCTCTGATCTATGTTGATAGACCCATTGTCTTCAACAGCCTCTATGATTTTCATTGCTTTGAAGAAGGAGATGATTTTAATCAGGATGTGCCTCCTACTCGTGGTGATTTGGTTGACTTCTCCCACTCCATTGCGGACCTGTTCAAACAATCCACAAAGGAGCTCTCCAAGCAGATTCATAAGTCCAATCAGGAGGAGGATGTGATCAGAATCAGGACATCTGTCTACAATGACATGAAAAATCTGCTGCAAGATAGAACTGAACGCGTTTTTAATCTGTCTGAGTTAAATGGCTCTCTTGTCACTCAACAGAAAGTTCTAGTTGCCGAGCACAATGACACCCGCAGCAAACTTGAAGCCTCAACAGAGAAACTTGCTGATATTCAGAATGAACTTCTTGAAGCCAAATTGAAGATTGCTGCTCTTGAGGCAAACAACAAGATGCTTTCTGATAGATTAGAGAGTGCTCAGAGAAGGCAAAGCAAGGCAAAAAGGAATGCGGAAAAGAAAGAAGAAAGAGCAAAGAAGAAAGCAAGAAAGTCTGAATCTACAAAGGACTCAACTCCAGCAGATCCCAAGACTTCTGATCCTCCTGCTGATCCTTGAGTCGACATAGCCAATGATGTAGATATCTTATGAAGACATTCATAGACAAATCTCTTTGCTCAATGATATTTTGTTTGTGCTAATATGCTTTTCTTAAATATATGTTATCTGCATTATTCTGTGCTAATCCTCTTTGCAGATTAACATTCTGCCGATTCATTGAATCGGCTTCACCGTTTATTTTGGTGAATCCACCTTTTACTTTAGACATTTAGTGTGACTTACCTTAGGAAATGATTTTACCTAGATATCCATAGAAAACTTTCCCTAAGTTAAGAGATGTCCTTAGTATTAAGGGTGATTGGACTTAAGTAATTAGGAGGAGATTGTTGTTCAAATAGATTCCTAGATCATAGAATTACTTAATCCCAATCATGTCTACACTTAGGATCCCCCAATTTTATTAGAACCTTTTTAGGTACCCTTAGGATTCTTTTTAACCAGCACAGGTGTATTACAACTCTTCAAATCAAGACAAACCAGCAGAGGAAGCAAATCAGCAGACCAGTAAACAAGTTGCCGATCAACTCTATTCTTAACATGCGACAAGTTGCCGATCAACTTGCTACACAAGTTGCCGATCAACTTATTAAAGGAGTTGCCGATCAACTCCATTCTCAACATGCCGATATAATAAACAGTCTGCACTGTCAGTCAGGTGACATCATTTCATTAAAGTCAACCTTGTTGATTGTCTCTATACTGTTTTATCATAAAGTAGTTTACCTGCTCTGTAATGATTACTGCACCGTCTGACACATAGCTACTTTTAGCTATACTCTGTCTCTACTTGCTTTTGCAGGTAACCGGTTGAGACAAAGGGGTCTTTACCCATCAGACTTTTAAGGCACGCGTATCTTCGCCATTAATGCCAAAGATACTGCATTAAATGCTCCTCACCTACCCAGCTGGAAATTCAAATGTTATCCTTCTTCAACAAGCTAAGACATTAACTCCTCCTATAAATAGAGGACTCAGTGCATTGAAGAAGGTTGGTGATTTTAGTGCATTGAAGAGAGTTGGTTGTTTGAAGCATTCATTGAAGCTCAAACATTCTGTATCCAGATAATCATTAGATCATTTAATAGGATATACACTTGTGCACAAACTCAACAACATTGTTAGTATTCCCGAACTAGATCATTTTAAGGAATACGTTGTTTGAGTATTTCACACACCCACCTGAGTGAGAAAAGTTCTTTTGAACTTGCCGCTCAAATACACTTGGTCAGATATTTGTTTTACGATTCATTAACTATCTCTAGAATTTGGTCTTTGTATCCGGCAAAACCGTGCTTGTAATAGACTAGGGATATTTAATAGTGCTCTTAACCCAAATCCAAGTTCTGACCAAACTTGGTAGAGGACGTAGCAGTATTTACACTGTGAACCTCTCCAAATACTTGTGTCCCTTGCTACTTACTGTCCTTGCCGGTTGGAACTCTATCACCGGTAAATCATTACTGTTCTTGCTGATTCATCATTATTTCCTTTGACCAATGTCTTGAAACTGCATTGAACTTTTGGAAACAACTTTGTGTCTAAACTAAGATCTAAAAATCTTTCATACACTGATTTTGTGTGAGTTAAAAACTAAGTCATATTTTACCCGCTGCGCTTACTGATAATAGTTTGCAAACTGATAAGTGACTTTGCATTTAAAAGTGTTTCTTTGTAAAAGTTTTAAAAAGGCTATTCACCCCCCCCCTCTAGCCTATTTTCCTACCAATTGGGCCTAACATGGTTTCCTGATCTTCCAAGATTTCAGAATCTAAACCAGAATCTGCTGCTGTCTGACCAACTGTCGTGGCAGTTGACTGTTCATCTGGACTATCAATTGTCCTCACAGTTGGTGTAACTGCAGATTCTGTAGTAGACTTTGGATCAGATTCATCATTAATCTTTTCATGCTCCCAAGTGCACCCTGTAATGCAATTCTCAACACTATTGACACTAAGATCAGGAGTATTATCAAAAATTGGGTTAAAACAAGAATGATTTTCAACCAACTTGTAACAATGATAAGAGGATCGAATGCTAGAAAGAACACACACACTTTTGTTATCAAAAACTTCACATTTGTACTTGTAAAACTTAACAAATAAGTCATCATCACACAGTTGATTGATACTTATCAAATTTGCTTTCAACCCGTCTACATGTAAGACATTGTGCAAATTTGGCAAGTCGTCAACACACAACGTACCTTTACCAATGACCTTTCCCTTAGCACCTCCACCAAAATTGACATTTCCTCCTTTGAAGACTTCATAATCTATGAGATGCTCAAGAGAACCGGTCATATGACGAGAACAGCCGCTATCAAAGTACCAAGCTCCTTCCACACTACTTTTGAAGGAGGTAAACACCACTTGACACTGTAAAGTGTCCTTTCTTACCCAAGTCTTTTTTTCGACCTGCTGCTGCCTGGGCGGTTGACAGGGCAACTGATTGTCAGATTGTGCCCACAGTTGGCTTGTCAAGTGGCTGCTGTTCTTTTCCAAGCCAAGTTCCTGTCTCAACTTGTAACAAAATGGACGTATATGTCCAGGGGCAAAACAATGGTGACACACGTATCTCCTTTTTCTATTTCTTTTGTTTTTGTGAGGAGACACGTGATTAGCATTAAATCTCTCATTGTTTTTCGAAGTTCCCTCACCTTCCTTAACAAAACTTGGATCTCCATAGCCTATTCCTAATTTTCCTTGATTTCCCATATTCAGGACTTCTTCTAGTTTAGCCTTGCCATTGTTAAGTTTAGTGAGTGTGATAGTTTCTTTTTCAAGATCGCTTTTATACTTTTCACACTCATTGTCCTTTTTGGTAAGCATGACTTCTAACCTAGCTATGGAGTCCTTTTGAGTATCACTTTCACTCGCAACCTCTCATTCTCAGCCTTTAATTTCAGATTGTCAGATGTGAGTTTTTCATTTACCTTCTTGAATGCCTTGAGTTGTTCCATTCGCTTGGACCAATCTGCATGAAGCTCAACATATGTATTGTACAGATCTTCATAGGTTGCACTATCTTCATCCTCCTGATTGGATTCTTCAAATTCACCTGCAGAAGTAGAGTTAAAACAGGTATACACATTAGTACCATTTTGAGCTGACAGTTGACTGTTCATCTTTACTGTCAGATTCACTGTCAGATTCACTGTCAGAAAGGGAGGATTGTGATGATCGTAAAAATGACAAGTTTGCTGTCTGATCGTCATCATCTGAATCACTTAAGGTTGCAGAAAAACTCATCCCACTCTTTTTTAGCGTGTTAGCACACTCATTGGCATAGTGTCCAAATCCTAAACACGCTCTACACTGAACGGACTCAATAGATCTTTTGTTTTCAGAAAAAAAAATTTGTTCTTACTTGTTTCTTTCTTGAATGATTCAATCTTAGGGGAGGAAGAAATACCCTTATTGGGAAACCTTTGTTGACGTTTTTTGTTCAACATTTTGTTGAATTTTTTTGAGATCAAGTCACATTCATCTTCCTCTAAGTTTGAATCATCAATATCCTTTGATAATTCTACAAGATCTTCGGACACATTAAGAGCACTAGCAAGAGCAATTGAATTTACTTTGCTAGTTTGTTGCACTTCAAGGTTCAATTCAAACGTAGTTAGAATACTTAGAACCTTTTCAAGACTCACGGTCCGAGTATCACAAGTTTCTTCAATGACAGAGATTTTGATGTTAAATGAGTTCTTAAAACTTTACTAACCAACCTTGCATTGGAGATGGATTCCCCTAATGCGAAGGATTCATTTGAAATGTCCATTAATTTAGCAGAATAATTTTGAATTGTCTCATCTTCTCCAATTCTCAAATTCTCAAACTCTGTCATCAACCTTCTTAACTTAGTTTGTTTAACACTATCGGACCCTTCACAATGGAGTTGCAAAATGTCCCAAGCAATTTTGGCCACTGTATGGTTTGAGAACAACCGATACAGATTAAAATCAACGTGATCAGAAATGGCGGCCATTGCCTTTGCATTGAAATTTGCAAGGGCAATTTCTTCCGCATTCCAATCTTGCTCGGGTTTTGGAATAAAAAATTTTCCTTTCCTTTCTTCGTCAGACACAGTAGCTTTAACTTTTGGATCAGCCACTTCCATGGTAGGGGATTTATATCCCACTAGAATGCTGACCCAAGCACGATGATTTATGTTTTTGATGTACATAGTCATCTTTGCCTTCCAAATGGTATAGTTTGAACCATCTAGAGTAGGCGGCTTATTACGAGTATGAGTACAGTCCATAATGACCACTTTCAAAGATCGATCTCAGTATGTCGAGACCAGGCTCTGGTGCCAATTGAAAAAAATTAAGCGGCTAGGACTGTTTTCTGGGAACCGACCAACTGTGAGTACAACTGTGCTCACAGTTGTCAAGACAGTTGTCCTGTCAGTTGACACGACGAACACAGTAAAGAAAAACACAGAAACGCAGCGGAATTTTAAAGACAAAAATTAAACACTTCAGCAAGAATTACTTGCTGGAAAACTTTCATTAATAAATAGGTCTTGCAGAATACAAGACAATGAAAGAAAAACAAACAACGAAAAGATCAAACCATTCTAGATCTCTAGAATAAATGAAAACACTCAAATACCTTGAAGTCTTGATGAACAAGAACCTCAAGAACACAAGGACTCTCTCAAAAACGAAAATAACACTTTGTGAATCTCTGAATCCGTGAAGAATGGCTGAAAGTTGACGCCATATATATAGGAGTTTGAATGAAGTCTTTAATGTGGAAATATTTCTTCATCCAATCACCTTCCAAGTAAAGAGTCCAACTTTCCTATAAAACAAATATACTAACCAAAGATAAACATTAGTAGGTTAGTCAAGTAAATCAAAATAATAATAATTATCCTAAAATAAACTATTCCTAAATAATTACAACTAATTCCTAAAATAAATAAACTCTAAATATATACATTTATTAAATCAGAATCACAAAGATACAAAACTAAATATAAGAGTATTTCATACTCTTTCAAAGTCACTCTCATAAAGTTGAAATATTTCTTTATAAGATCAATAACAGACAGTGGTCTCAATTTTAATGCTTTCAGATGCTGGCTCCTACCTGCCCTCTAGTTATCCTCATTTGTTTCCAATGCTACTCTCTTACATTTTCTTTCGTCATTTAATCTTCCATTTACATATCTAGATTGCAGAATCCATCATCAAGTACAATGAACGAGAAAAGTTTGCAGAAGTCTCCTGGATATGAAATCGAAGCCACCAAAAGACAAAAGCTAGATATTGGTTACTTGCGTAAGGTGCGATGCTCGATCACTTGTACACACTATCGTTGTTCAATTCCTTCGATATTTACATTCAAATGTTAAATGGGGTCTCTGTTGGCTGTAGCTTTAGGATCAGATTAACGGTAGATAGCTTGTCAAAATATTATGACTGGCAATCATGAACAAATGTTGCCTTATAGATTAAATGTTGTTCCTTTACCATGTAAAAGATGTACTCCCTGTATTTCTCATAGCTTAATTGGTTCCATGTATCATGGATAATTTCCTCGCTAGACTCTATAGTTAACTATTTTTCCCTCACGTATCAAGCTCAGTTACACTAATTATATATTTAGTTGAATGATATTATCTCAGACAACTTTAGTTGTTATAAACATTTTGTACATACCCTCAACTATTTTGCCTATACTTTAACCAGGTCGCTCATTTGAAGCACCAAAACTCAATGTTACACAAGATAGTTAAAAAGGTAAATAATTATCCTAGTTCATAGCATCAGTTACATTCATTGTTCTTTTCGTCATTTCTAGTTATGCTGCTAGCTATACCTACAGAAGTTAATCTCTTTAATTAGCGAATTTGACTGTGATTCAGGTGGGAGAACTGGAAGGGAGCTCCATTTATTCAAGATCAAGGGTTACCGTTCCTCGAGAGCCTGATCTGGAAACAGCACAAAGAGCTCAAAGGCGTAGGTATGTTCTTGTCAGAGTATTTGTTCACTTCTATCCTGTGTTTTACCAAGTAGGTAAATATTGTCTTAACTTTTTTTCTGCATTTCTGTACAAATATATTTAGTTTCAAGTCCAAGAATGTACCTGACTCGACTCAACGTGCAAGACCAAATACTCACGGCTTTAAAGCGCGACCATTGAACAGAAAAGTTGGTACTTGCAACACTAAGCATACATTTGTTTTTCAAACTAAAATGTAAAATTGTAGTTGCCATAAGGTTTTTGGTATACCTTTCAATCTACTAACATGTCCGGAAATCTGGAATTGCCAGATTCTTCAAGCTCCTTCATTGCCTCTACCTAAAAAGAGCATGCCACCAGTACCGGAATTTCAAGTTAGTAGTCTGCCCTTTTTCATTAATGCTACCTTATGTGGAACTTTGTTTTTGCATTGTTTTTTCAATCTCAGCTTTAATTAAAATCCCTGCAGGTTTTCCACTTGAAAACAACCGAGAGGGCACTGCAACACCAGTCGGCCAATGTATGCCACAACATTCCTGTTACCTTAATCATACTGTTCTGAACATAGATAAACCTTCCTTTTCATTCCTCATTTTTACTAATCAAATGCAGTCGGCTTACTATAAGTGGTGTTCGTGGTTGTCCTTGCAGATACTAAAAGCACATAATCGAAATTCTGCTCTGCAGAGAGTACATTTATCTAAAGCTTGTTATTTGGATAAGGTGGTATTACCGTATAAGCATTTATATTTGGGCTTTGGACTCTAAGGCCCCTAGGTCCAGATACAAATACAATTAAGGAAAGCTGAGATCACTAATTCCCCATACACCCCTCACTAGCACAAAAGATGCAATAAGACTAAAATGCCCTCATATCTCCTCCCACCCCTCACCAGCAAAAAGATGCAAGGAGACTAAAATGCCCTCATATCTCCTCCCATCCTTATTTTTTTGGTCAAATCCTAGTTAGCTCTTATAACTTACACATAATTATATATAAGAGTAAAAAAAAATATTTTTTTCATTTTTTTTAGTATTTTTTTATTATTATTTTGGTCAAACTCAGTCAAACTCTTATAACTAACACATAATTAACATATAAGAGTCAAAAAAACTACTTTTTTCATTTTTTTAGAAAAAATATTAATAATATTTGGTCAAACTTGGTCAAACAGCAGTCAAACTCTTATAACTAACATATAAGAGTCAAAAATTTCACTTTTTCCATTTTTTACAAAAATAATAATTAATTTTTTGGTCAAACTTGGTCAAACAGCAGTCAAACTCTTATAACTAACACATAAGAGTAAAAAAAAAAACACTTTTTCCATTTTTTTACAAAAAAATAATAAATTTTTTTGTCAAACTTGGTCAAACAGCAGTCAAACTCTTATAACTAACACATAATTATCATATAAGAGTTACAAAAATTACTTTTTTTCATTTTTTACAAAAAAAATAATAAATTTTTTTAGTCAAATTTTGTCAAACTCGGTCAAACAACAGTCAAACTCTTATAACTAACACATAAGAGTCAAAAAATATCACTTTTTCCATTTTTTTTCCAAAAAAAAAAAAATAATAATAACAAATTTTTTTGGTCAAATTTGGTCAAACTCTTATTACTTACACATAATTATCATATAAGAGTTACAAAAAATACTTTTTTCATTTTTTTACAAAAAAATTAATAATTTTTTTTTGTCAAATTTGGTCAAACAGCAGTCAAACTCTTATAACTGACACATAATTAACATATAAGAGTCGAAAGTCTTATGAACATGTTCACAAGACTAAAGTTTTATTTTAAGTTTTTCATAAGACTTTGCTCTTATGAATAATAATATGTATTATAAGAATAAAAAAAAAACACTTTTTTCATTTTTTTAGGAAAGAAAAGGTTAGTCAAACTCGATCAAACTCCTATAACTAATGTATAAGACCAAATTTTCTCTTATAACTGAAGTAGAAAAGTCATTTCTTCATTTTTTTTTTTCACAAATAAATTAAAAATAATAAAATTTTATTATTCTTGACTATCATATTTGGTGAAACAACAGTCAACTCTGATAACTAATACATAAGATATATCCACCTCTTATAATTAAGATATTATAAGAGGAAAAAATGTTCACTTTTTTTCCATTTTTGAGGGAAAAAAATAACATTATCTTATCAAACTCAGTCAAAGTCCTATAATTGACATATAAGACCAATTGGTCTTATAGTAGGTCTTATAATATGAAAAAAGTTACTCTTATAAGATAAAAAATTGATTTTTAGTCTTATAAGAATCAATTTTCATATTATAAGAGTAACTTTACTGATCAATACTGTCACAACCATTTCAAATAGAATCTTCATATTGAAAACTGACTGTGCGAATTAACCAAAAAAAAAAAAAAAAAACAAAACAAACAAACTTTATAGCAAAATCAATCACCGCCGGCCTTCTGCCTTCTGATAAACGTAGGTGAGTCCACACTTGCCGAACGTCCCGGCGCCGCACTCGGCGTTTGCAGATCTGAAAAAAAAAAAGAACTCACACAAACAGAGAGAGAGAGAGAGAGAGAGAGAGAAATCAAGAGTAAAATCTGCAGATCTGAAAAAAAAATCGTTGTAGATTTGTACTCAGATCCTTGGAGAAGCCGTGCTCGGAGTCTTGAAGATGCTGGAGGTAGTTGGCGGCGTTGGGGAGGGCTGCCGGTGTCGGAGAAGAAGAGACGGTGAGAGAGAAGATGAAGAGAGAGAGAGGCGGTGAGGACGAAGGTGTAAGGTCTCCGGCGGCCAGATCTAGAGAGATCGAAAAAGTGATGACGCCGTAGAAGGAGATCGGAGTGAGAGAATCGGAAGAGGAAAAGTCACCGGAGAAAATGAAGAAAACCGAAGGCGTCGGCGAAACTGGACGCGATCGTCGGAGACGGAGAAGAACAACGAGGCCCGACATGGTGGTCATGTTCGCCGGAGAAGATAAAGCGCCGGCGCTGGTGTGTGTGCGCGTCGTTTGTGTTTTCGTAGAGAGAGAGAGAACGCAGAATGGGTGGAGGGAGGGGAGGGGGGGTTTTTGTTTGAGGGGTGGGGTTATTTTGGGTATTTAGTAACTATATTTGACTGGTCAAAGAAGGCTAGGGGTGGCTATGGGTGTGAGGGGAATTTGGATCTCGGCCTCTCCTTATGTGTAATAAAATCTGGAACTGGGGGCCCTTGAGGAATTTTTCCATTTATATTTATGTAATATGTGCTTTATTGTGTTATCTACATTTTTATCCTTTTTCCAAATTTTCTTTCCACCTGTTTCTTCTTTTAAGTTTCTTTCGTTTATTTATTTTTTTCTTTTCCCTCCACTAACGACGATTCTTATTAGCCGACCCATTTTGGGACTAAGGCTTTGTTGTTGTTGTTGTTGTGTTTTCTGCATTTTATAATAAGCCTTATATTTGTGATGTAGATATTTCCAAGCATAGAAGATGAAAGCTTAATCCAGAATAGGCTTCCACCAACAGAATTATTTAATAAGGTAAATGCTATACTTTGTTTTCGATTATAGTTTCCGCTTGTCCCAACTCCCCTCTGAGATACATGATGACTAATGTGATGGTATTCGTCAGCTCTCTCTGAGATCTGATTCGGAGATAAAAACAAAACATCATCGCTCCACGAAGGTCAGTTTCTTTTTGAAGCTCTTCACTCATGTAGTAAGAAAAAATCCCTCTGAATTATTGGTTAAGCATTTTGATAACAGGGATCAAAGGAGAATGTGCCTACTTCATTCCAGCCTGAGTCTTGGGTAAATGTTACGGTCTAACTCTCAAAGTTGAAGTCTAAACCTAATAACTGCATAAGCTAATCCGAACCTTTTCTTTTTCCTCCTTAAACACGCAGAGGTGTTGGGGTAAGCTGAGGCCAA
Source organism: Campanula takesimana (assembly GCA_026119855.1). Classification (NCBI taxonomy): domain Eukaryota; kingdom Viridiplantae; phylum Streptophyta; class Magnoliopsida; order Asterales; family Campanulaceae; genus Campanula; species Campanula takesimana. The sequence goes on along the minus strand of JAOWBW010000077.1, from coordinate 2,571,277 downwards.
CCCAATATTAATAGGAGTGTGGGTATTCGCTGAGAAGACAACACTTATTGGCGGGAATTCAGAAACCATGGAAGATGATGCTACAGTGTATTAGAGATTAAGGTTATATGTTGTATTTTTAGGTTAAACTATAGCAACTGTTAGCCTAATCTTTAAAAACTTGGAAAGGCTAGCGTTGTATAGCAATTATACCTCAATAGAAATGAATGGGGCTAGTACTAGTAGAGATCAGAAAAGGCCTGCAAAATAGACTGAAACCGTAGTAGCAATATTTACAAACTAGTAATTAAGTTCATATCTAATAACATGAGCTCTTACAAAATACATTTGACAATAGAAAGTTGTAACCATAAATAACCTTCAACTATCTTTTTCTATTCAGAGGTTAATAATCTGTAATGTTTTACTACCTACTAGAGGAAACAAAATCTGGAATTTTCCTTTCCCTTCTTCACCCATTTTGCACTTGCTTCACATTGGATGCAAAACATAAATGATACCTATAAAGAGTTGTTTGAAACAAGTTCACGAAACCGAACGACCCACTGGGCATCAGAAGAATTGTTGTCGTGCTGAGGCTGAGGCTGCCCTTTTCCAATTACAAACTGGGCGTAGTCAATAGTTTTTGGAGGCGACAGAGACGACTTCTTGACAGGAGCTGGCAGCAAAGAGAGTAGAACCCTGGCCACCTCATGCATTGTGGGCCGTTCTGACGGGTGTTGCCTTGTGCATAGCAAAGCAAGTTGAAATGTCTTTCTCACATGAGCTGAATCGATGCACGTAACGGAAACCTCTGAATCAACAGCCTCCATCACCGTATTATCATCTGCCTTTGATAAAATCTGAAATATGAAACAATATTAAAAAAAAAAAAAAAAAAAGCTTTACATTTTAGTTGTATAATATATAAGCATGTTGATAAATAAACAAAAAATACCAGCTGATGCAGATTTGACTCATTGTCCACTGCCTTCTTTCCTGTAAGTAGCTCCAGAAGAACAATACCAAAGCTATAAACGTCCGATTTTTCAGTGACCCTAGAAGTACGAGCATACTCTGGGTCAATGTACCCAATGGTTCCCAACACATAAGTTGAGGCATGTGTTTTTGTAGTTGGGAGAGATTTTGCAATGCCAAAGTCAGAGAGATGGGCCTCAAAATTCTCATCCAGCAGGATGTTTGAAGACTTCACATCCCTGTGAATAATTCTAGGGTCGCAATCATGATGAAGGTAAGCTAGCCCTTGAGCAGCACCAACTGCTATTTTCAATCGTGTTTCCCAGTCGAGTTTCACCTTCTTTGATGGCCCTGAAAAACGCACATCATAAAACACAACTTCAGGATTGCCTGCCTAATAAATTATTAATATTAGTACTCTCTCCGTCCCAAAATGATAGTCCCATTTTCTTGTTGCTTGTCCCATAAAGTTAGCCTTAGCCACATTTCCAAAATTAAGGCTTCAAAATCACTGAATTTATAAAACTTACCATGTAACAATAAAATATTTGAAAAGTCAAACATGACTATCTATTTGGGACGGAGGAAGTTATAGGGGCAAAGTAACTAACCATGCAGAAGATCCCAAAGAGAGCCATTCTCCATGTAATCATAAAAGAGGAGATTTCCATCAGGGGAAAGTGAGTAACCGTGCAAGCTGACAAGGTTCCTGTGCCTAATGCTGCCAATAGTCTCGAGTTCGGTCTCAAACGCTTGAATGTTGTGTGGGTATTGGGCATAAACTCGCTTAATTGCAATGGGTCGGGAATTCTTCAACACACACTTGTACACTGTGCTGGAAGCACCATATCCAATAATGTATTTGTCACTAAAATTCTCAGTGACTCCCACAATATCTTCATATGTGTGAACTGCTAAATCCATATGAAGAGCTACAAGTTTAGGGGGACCTGCAATGGAAACAATGATGAGTAATGGAAACAAAATCATCTGCTGCTATAAATTAGGTTTATTAGCAAAAAGTACAAACCTTGAAAACCCTTGTTTGAGCCCTTTTCGTATTGCTTTGGTTGGTTGGATTTGTAAATACCAACAATTATCATAGATAGTAATGTTATGAATCCCAATGTAATGCAAACAACAGCTGTTCTGGAGAAGATGCCTGCATAGTACAAGTCATAAAATAAGATCCAAAGTTGCTTATTTAAGAACCACCAGTTCCAATTTGACCAGAGACTGACAAGGGAGGAGTAATAAATGGTCTCGGAAAAGATTCGTGATTAGGACTACACCTTTTGATTTCGGTGCATATGGGTCGCATATTGAACCTAACCAGTTGCCACATAACAGCGGATTTCCAATAAAGCTGGTAAAAAAAATAGATAGTAGCTCGTAAGATATATGCTGATTATTCTAAGAACAAACTTCACAAGGTAACATCTAAGCACTACCTTTCTGGTGAAAACCGGGAGAAGTTTCTGCCAGGAGGTACAATACCAGAAATGTTGTTGTAGGAAATATTCCTGAGATTAACAAAAGGGTCAGCAAGTAGTAAAGAATCACATTCTTAGCTGGCCTTACTGGAAAGGTTTGAGTAGCTTACAGAGAAGTAAGGCTGAAACAATTGGTTAACTGTTCAGGAATTCCTCCATTCAGATGGTTGTTGTTTAAGATCCTAAGAGACAACCAACCAAAATGTTAATAACTATTATCGTATCCGGAAATTCTCCGTCCCAAAATGATCTCACTTTTTGCCGTTATTACGAATGATCTTGAGTGATGATATTAAGTTGATTTAATTATCCTAATAAAAATCTAAAACTTGTTATTGATAGTATTGTTCATGGACTATCAATTACAAGTTTTGGATTTTCAATAGTTTAATTAAAATCAACATACAATTATTGCCCAAAGATCATTCGCACTAAAGGCATAAAAAGTAGGAAGATCATTTTTGGACGGATGGAGTAGATATTATTGATACATCAAATATGTAGATTAAGTTGACCTTGTCAATGTAGAGTTTGGAAAGAAATAAAAAACTTACAGGGATATAATATTTTGCAACTGCCCCAACTCTACTGGAATACCACCAGAGAGTTTATTGAATGACATGTCACTACAAATGAATAGCCATGATATAGTTATAAAACGATTTCGGTTTGGCAAAGCATCATAAGGTGTGAACTGCAAAATCTTACATAGTTTGAACACTTCTGAGATTTCCGAATTCCACAGGTACAGAACCGACCAGATTGTTGTAACTAAAATTCCTATACAAACATATAATGGTAGTTTAGATACATTTAACTATATATCCATCACGAGAATAATCACAAACCTGGTCTTAGACCTTAAAATAACTTACAGTGTAAGAAGGTGCTCCAAATCACCAATTGATGCAGGCACTGATCCTGAGAAATCGTTGCTAGAAAGATCGCTATAAAACAAAATAAATGCAAGTTATAGAGTTTAGACGGGAAGAATAATAACAAGGGAGGGGGGGGGATATTCCTGGCACTGAACTTACAGTGTATCAAGATTAATGATGCGCCCCAGATCAACAGGTATCCTGCCTTTAAATTTGTTTGACGAAAGATTTCTGCCAAAATTTCGGATTTATTATTTCCAGTTGAAAGGTAAAGCAAAAGTGAAGCCAGTATACAAGTACTACAAATTTATCAGGATAGAAAGTGACGTACAGATACGTGAGGCTCTCTAGATTGCGGAAACCTGAAGGAATAGATCCATTCAAGCGGTTCCCATGCACATTCCTGACAAAATAAGGTAAGGGAAATATCTTGGAATGTACAATGTATAAATATGAAATACAATGAATATCGTAATTGACATGGTTAGATATCTTACAATTGATTCAATGCAGTGCAGGAGCTGATATTCTCAGGAATGGGTCCTTCAAGATTGTTATTGGCCAGGTTCCTAGAGTTGTAATTATTAGCCTACTAATGCCACAAATGAAATGAAAATGAGCACAACTATATACAACAGACTTACATTTCAAAAAGCTGGTTCAAATTCCCTAGCTCTGCAGGAATTCCACCCACCAACTGATTATTATTTAATTGCCTGTAGATTTGCTAAGATCGTTAACTAAACACATAAAAATGGAACGAAAAAAGTCCAATACTAGTTCATATGAAATTGTATCTCACAAATAGCTAAGCTTTGTCATATTGCCAAGTTCTGGTGGAATAGGCCCAGTAAGCTTGTTGCCATGAAGGTACCTAATACCACATACCGAAGATTAGCAAAAGTGGAAGAATAAGAAAAATAGTAATGCTTACATTAATTAAGTAGCAACACTTACAGTTTACCGGTGTAGGATAAATTTCCAAAAATGGGTGGAATAGGTCCAACTAGTTCATTTTCACTTAAATCCCTGTAATGGAGAACCAATGAATGTGTAAGAATTCACCCTTATTCGTACGATAAAAACAACTATCTAACAGTACGCTCTAGTTTGGAACGTTGACAAGAAGCTAAAAACTCACAACACAGCAAGCGCTTGCATCAGTCCAATTACTTCTGGAATTTTCCCACTGAGCCTATTTCCCTGAAGAGACCTGTAAACAAACAATATGCATTATATTTACTTCATTTAGCAAGCGAATACGATAGAATGGCTGAAAATCCTTAGACGTTGCAATCCTTCAGAAAAGCTTATAGTGCACAAAATGAAAATGGCATTATGTTATTGGATTCAATCTTCTAAGGACATTTTTAGGCAATTGACTACTTACAAAGTTGCCACTTGTAGAAAGCCAATATTGTATGGAATTTCGCCAGTAATTTGATTGTACGAGATGTCCCTGGAAGTCAAATATAATGCACACAGATAAATTAGCAAGGGGAAAGAAATGTTGTCTTTTTGTAAACAGATTAAAAAAATAAAAAAATGCTTACAATATTTCAAAACTAGTACAATTTCCAATGTTGTCTGGGATAGTACCAGTTAGATTATTACCCCGAACATCGCTGAAAACAGTATGAGATAAGATCAATTTAGCATCACCATAGCCTTTATTTAACACACTTCATACTAAATACACTACAAAGATGGAAGGAAACATACAAATACCAAAGGCCAGTTAACTGGCACATGTCAGTAGACAGAGTCCCAGTTAAGGAATTTCCGCGCAAACCACTGCAAACACAAATGAACAGAATTAGGGGTATCACAAACAGTTTATACAACATTAGCTTGTTATGAGACCAATAAAGTTAAGTGAGATAAGCATGATGACGGCTAATTTCGTCTTATACGCTGAGATTATATTTGAGGACTTACAGATACTGCAATACTTCATTCCAGTAGATTAACCTGGGTATCTCACCAGTTAGCTGGTTCCGAGCAAGATCACTGAAAAGTACAATAACATGAGGTGGATGGTTCTGTTGGTATGAATATACGCATGAAACCCAACTAAAAATCTATGACAAATGATTTCTGACAGAAATGTGAAGCGAAATAAATTTTTTCATCAGCTACACCAAAAATAAGTACTACTTGTATGCACAAACAACTCACATAGTCTTAAGGTTGGGAATTTGAGTTAGGGTTGAAGGGATAGGACCAGTTAATTGGTTGTTCTTCAGGTTCCTACCATAACCGGAAAGAGAAGCATGCGTTAACAGCTTCAAGTTTTATTTATTGAAATATAAAGCAACAAAGATCGCATTGTTTCAACGAAAACTCACAATAACTCGAGCTGCTTAAGCTTAGATAGTGAAAAGGGGATGTCACCATATAGCAAATTATCAGATAAATCCTGTATTTAGCCAAAAAGAAATAAAAGATTAACACCATACAAAAAAAGCATTTCTAATAACACAATAATGTAACATATGTTTATAGAGAAATAGCAAATAAATGCATATACAAGAATGTAAAAGCAAAGAGGAAAGCTATACAGAAGTAGTAGTGAAACACAGTTCCCTATTTCATCTGGAATTTGACCAGTCAATTTGTTTCCCTGCATATCCCTGCCACCATTAGAGAAGATATATGAGTGCAAGCTACTTTCAGAACTTTCACAAGAACATAACACAAGGGCCTAATAAATGAAGAAAACTTACACAGATAGCAGATTCTTCAAATCACCAATTGCAGGTGCAATTTCTCCACCCAGGTTCAAATTTGAAAAATTCCTTGAGCCAACAAAAATGTGAAGACACCCATAAGATAATTTCCCATCCAAGTACAAGAAATTCGATAGAAAATATGAATTGTAGCATCAAAACTATTTTGATGAGAAAAAACTTACAATGAGACAACAGTGGTGCTAATGTTATCACAGAGGACACCTCTCCAAGAGCAGAAATCATCATTGTGTTCATTGTCCCAGTCTAGTAACACATTAGCGACGTTGCTGAAGGAAGCTTTTATGGACATTAAAGCTTTTCCTGTAAATTCACCACATATTTGTGAATCAGAAACTATTTTGTTATACACTCTAGTTCCAATATAAAGGTAGATAAAGTTTTTCCAAGGAGACAAAATAACTACTAAATGAACATAATAAAATAGCAGATTAACTCCAAAGAGCTCCCAAGTTTAAAATTGCACTTTAAAATACTAGTAATCACGAGTCACTTCAATAAATAAATAAAAATCAGTTCATAATATCATATAATTAATACTCCCTCTGTCCTAGTTAAAGGTTCCTAGTTTTTTTGTTGTTTCTCTCAAGGAACTTTGGGTAATAATTATTGGTTAATCCAATTATCGTAATGAAGATCTAAAAGTTGTTATTGATAGTATTTATAATGGTGTACCAATAGCAAGCTTTATAATTTTTATTACTTGCTCAAAGTTCCTTCAAATAAACCTCAAAAAAACTAAGAATCTTAAACTGTGACAAACTAAGAACCTTAAACTGAGACGGAGGTAGTACTAAAATTGATTGATAGCTATTTTAGTGTTTAATTTAATATTTTGAACATTATAATACCCACAACCAAGCATCAATGGAGATGTGTTTTGCTTGGTATTTTAACTGAGAATACTGGAGAAAGGAAGATTCCCCTTTCCAGTAACCAAGAAAATGTAGCTAATAAAGATGAAACAAAAAGGGGCACCTTCTAATTCTATTCTCAAAAATCAAATAGAGTCTCATGCCAAAGCTGTTTGATTCCTACACTAGAATGGCATAAATCATCTTTAAGATGTCTTTCATCTTTCCATTTTTCTTCTGCACTAAAATACAAAGCTTGGACTTGCCACAAGTAGCAAAATTTTGAGTAAACAGCTAAAAAGATATCACTCCCCATCACAATAAAACAAGCACAAATTCAAATACCAAATCCAGATACAAATACGAATAAACGCTTTAAAATAATATTAATAAATATACCAACATTAACAATTCAAAAAACAACTCCCATTAAAGTAAAACTTCATAAGAGAATCATCTTAATCCCAGATTTTCGCATCAGTTATCCCAACACCATGAAAGGTTCTTCCAAAATTCGACAAACAAAAAATTAGAGATGCATGTCGAATAGTATTTGACAACAAAAATATGATGACTCACGTTCAAAAAACACATACTATATATGTATATAATAATGTAGAATAAGGTTGTTCCAAAATCCCAGATTTTTTACATCATAGAGAGTTTAAGGGAGCAGTTCACATAGTTGAAAAAAAAAACCGAAGGTTCTAAAAGAAGGAAAGAGACCTTCGTCGGCGAGCGTGGAGGCGACCGGAAACAGGAAAAGTAGAAGAGCGACCGTGCAGAAAACGGCGTTCGCCATTAGAGAGAGAAATCAGGAAAGTATGATGATAATAAATGGTGATGAAGTGGGCGACTGTGATTGTTGAGCAATGCGAAAGGAGTGAAGGGAGAAATGAGGAGGAGCAGGCGTTTGGCGTGAACCTTAATGGCGTACTCTCTCTCTCTCTACAGAGAGACAGAGATGGTGTTGTAATGGAGAGAGAGAAAGCTCACAAGGTGTGGGGACACATAAACATACTACACACAGTAGTTTTGAACAACAGTCAACAGATGATGAGAGAGAAAGAGAGAGAATTACTAGTACTAACACATTTACACGCACAGTTTGTTTGTTTTTGTGTGAGAGAGAGAGATATATAGAGAGAGAGGGGTATAAAGTGTAAACGGCGGTGGAGGGGACGTTAGTACTATTTGACTGTTGTGGAGGGGAGGGGAGGGGAGATGGGATAGGGATTATAAAGATAATGGGGGAGAAGATAATGGCAGCGGCCGTCGACCGTACTGCCGTTTCCCAAAGTAGGGAGTACGTTTTCCGACACCTATTCCCCTCCTCCTTTTTCTTCTACCTTCACGCGCCAATCCCTTTACCTCTCCTATCGATAATTTTGATTGTACTGTAAAATTTTATCAAAAAAATTTGGGAAAAACGCGTTTTTAATGTAAAACGTCTTTTTCCTATACGGAGTGACATTTTTGTAAATAAGCGGAACGTTAGTTAAAAGACGCGGTGGCATTGCAGTAAATAATTGGAACTTATAAAAACTCAGCAGATAATTTTTAACACTACCGGAGACATTTTTCAATACTACAGGAGGCAGTTGTAAACATTAACGCAGGCACATGTTTTTTGATTTTTAAAAGCTCACCAACCACTTGTTTAGAATGTAAGAGGCATATTTCAACACTACAAGAAGCACTTTTCAACACTATGAAAGGCAGTCTTAACCCTACAACAGACAATCATAACACTACCTCTAAAAATGTCTGTTTGAGTGTATAAAAGTGTATGATTGAATATTTATAAGTGTAATATTACAACAAGCACTTTATAATATTAGAACATGCACATGATAATGTTAGAGAAGACAATTGTGAAAAACAACTTTTTTTATAGCTTAGTGTAAAACACGTTTTTCACAAGAAAGACTCAAATTTTATATATTTGTCGATTTCATTTTTATACTCCTTCCGTTCCAGCACAAGTGAGACTTTTTTCCTTTTTAGGACGTCCCACTAAAAGTGAGATTGCTCAAAATGGAAATGTTTCAACCCCACTCATTCTCTTTCTTCATTTTTCACCATTCAATTTATTCAACCAACACTACTATTTATCTCACTCATTCTCTTTCTTCATTTTCCACCACTCAATTTATCTAACTAACATTACTATTTACTCCACCCATTCTTTCTCTTCATTTTCTATCACACATTTACTAGTTTTTCTTAATTAGTGTGCAAACTCCTCTAGTCCTACTTGTGCTGGGACGGGGGGAGTATTACGTAACGTTATGCATTTTTCACATGTTTGAATATTTTCTAATTTTAATTTTAAGTGTATTTTTTGACATCAGTAAATTTAAAGGGAAACTAGTTTCATTATAAAAAGTCATGTTCTTAAATGTACGAATTAGGTGTTTTGAATTAGGTGTTTTAATGACTAATTTCACTGTTTTAAATACTAAAACTCGTTATTTTAATTTTAGGTGTTTTAAAGCTTAAACTCATCTTTTTAAAGACTAAACTCGATATTTTATTTCTAAGTCTAAAACTCGCTATTTTATTTCCAAGTGTTTTAAGGCCTAAACTCACCATTTTAAGCCTAAACTCGCTATTTTATTTCTATGTGTTTTAAGCCATAGACTCACCACTATAGAACGTAAACTCGCTATTTTATTTTTAAGTGTTTAAAAGGCCTAAATTTTCTTGCTCACTTAGTTTTTCTTTTAAGCTTTACTCCCTCCGTCCCATTCCAATTAGGACAAATTTCTATTTTGGGTGTCCCATTCGAATTAGAACAACACAAAAATGGAAGTGTTTTATTTAATGGGACCCACATTCACACTCATAATAACTTTCTACTCATTATTCTCTACCCACTTTCTCTTCTCTACTTCACTTTTCATACTCACAACACCTACTCCATTAGCACTTTTTCCTTAATCCCCGTACCAAACCCAAAAATTCTAATTCGGGTGGGATGGAGGGAGTACATTTTTATCATTGTTAGTAAAAAATGATTTTTTTTAAACCCAATGGTTCTGATTGGAGTACTACTTACTTTTTAATGGGACATAATCAAAAGTCAAACTACACGCGCTGAAGATGCGAGTGTTATCGAAAGGAAAGGGCGTGCTTAACACCTATCACCGATAGAAATGACATTTCGACTTTTGAGGAGGAGGAGGAAGAAGAAGAGTGACGCAGCACGGAAGCGATAGTATTCGTGAATAGCGCACTAAACACAATAGTTCACAAGCGATGAATCCTAAAACACAATAAATCTGGAATCCACCAGAAAATAAGAGAAAATCTCTTAACAATTGCAAAGCAATCAAAATTTTATTTAATAAAGTCTAATTTTTGGATTATAACATTAGGCCTAAATTATAGTGCCCATAATACTTGAAAAACAAGAAATAATATCCTAAATTAACTTCTAACCCATAAGGTAACATATTGGGACTCTAAAACTAGTAAATATACTCAAAATATACTCTAAAACCACTTATAATTCTACTAGAAAAAATTAATTCCGAAAATACAAATAAAATAATAAAAGATAAGAAAATAACTAATATCCCGTTCTACATCATTCACCTCTTCTTCAAAACAACTCGTCCCCGAGTTCATCTCCGAGGTTTGAAAAGTTCCGTCCCACCGAAACAAATACTTGGAATAAAGATATCTTCGAAGCACAATAGGAAACAAACGAAGTTTCTCCGGATAAAAGATCACTTTTTCCGTCTCACCGTCGTCTTCAAAAATTAAATTCTTTACCAATTCACCCCTTTGTCGATCATCCTCCACAACCATAAAATCATCATCAATAAAATCGCTCCAAACAATATTTGATTTTGTAACAATAATTCCATAGAAATCCATACCAATCTCCTTGTTTGGATTAAAAAATATGCCATCCATTCCAACCTCCTTGTACTGATCTTCCTCCACATCCTTCAAACCCTCCTTAGCCTCGCAAATAACCCCCTCAACAACAGCTTCTTCCTCCTCCGGATCTGAATCTTCTATTTTCGGAGCCAATAATTTCTGCAACTGCGCCTCCAATCGCCGAATTTGCTTGGAATAAAAATAGGTTTTGTAATAATAAACATCAGATTTCGCCCAATATTCATTCTCATCTGTCCGACTATCCTCGGCATCAAGTGGCCCGAGATTTTTGCGCATCTGTTGATCATGATAGTAGCCCTTCTCCGAAAATTCTGCTTCCTTTGCAAAGAAATATTTTTCTTATTGTCGCGCATAATCAAGACTAAGATTGATTTTAAGAATAACCTCGTCATCGTAACTGGAACTGGAATCCCCCATAACGAATCAGTGACGAAAAGACAGGATAAAGCCTGCTCTGATGCCAACTGACGCAGCACGGAAGCGATAGTTTTCGTGAATAGCGCACTAAACACAAGAGTTCACAAGCGATGAACCCTAAAACACAATAAATCTGGAATCCACCAAAAAATAAGAGAAAATCTCTTAACAATTGCAAAGCAATCAAAATTTTATTTAATAAAGTTTAATTTTCGGATTATAACATTAGGCCTATTTTATAGTGCCCATAATACTTGAAAACCAAGAAATAATATCCTAAAATAACTTCTAACCCATAAGGTAACCTATTGGGACTCCAAAACTAGTAAATATACTCAAAATATACTCTAGAACCACTTATAATTCTACTAGAAAAATTAATTCCGAAAATACAAATAAAATAATAAAAGATAAGAAAATAACTAATATCCCGTCCTACATCATTACCAATTGACGCAGCACCGAAGCGATAGGTATTCGTGAATAGCGCACTAAACACAAGAGTTCACAAGCGATGAACCCTAAAACACAATAAATCTGGAATCCACCAGAAAATAAGAGAAAATCTCTTAACAATTGCAAAACAATCAAAATTTTATTTAATAAAGTCTAATTTTCGAATTATAACATTAGGCCTATTTTATAGTACCCATAATACTTGAAAAACAAGAAATAATATCCTAAAATAACTTCTAACCCATAAGGTAACCTATTAGGACTCTAAAACTAGTAAATATACTCTAAATATACTCTAAAACCACTTATAATTCTACTAGAAAAATTAATTCCGAAAATACAAATAAAATAAGAAAAGATAAGAAAATAACTAATATCCCGTCCTACATCAAAGAGTCCCTTCTTCACACTTTAAATTCCCTACAAAACATAGAAAATCTATTAGATAAAGTTTGTTCCGAACATCCATTAGACGATAGAATCAACAAAGAGAAATTTACCGCTACAATAGAATTAACAGATTCTACTAAAATTATAAAATCAAAACCAATGCAATATTCCCCACAAGATAGAGAAGAATTTGGGAAACAAATCAAAGAACTTTTAGACTTAAAAGTAATTAGAAAAACTAAAAGTCCACATTTCTCTCCAGCCTTTATGGTAAATAAACACTCAGAGCAGAAAAGAGAAAAGAAAAGAATGGTAGTTAACTATAAAATGTTAAATGACCATACTAAAGGAGATGGGTATTTACTACCCAATAAAGAACAATTATTCCAAAGAATCGGAGGAAAAAATTATTATAGTAGTTTTGACTGCAAGTCAGGATTCTGGCAAGTAAGATTAGATGAAAAATTCATCGAACTAACTGCTTTCACATGTCCACAAGGACATTTTGAATGAATAGTTATGCCTTTTGGGCTAAAACAGGCACCTGCTATTTTTCAAAGACATATGGATGAAAGTCTATCCAATGACTACTCATCATACTGCGCAGTCTATGTAGACGATATAATAGTCTTTTCTGAAACAGAAAAAGACCATCATACACATGTTGTTAATAACTAAAAAGGTGCTTAGAATATGGAATAATCCTGAGTAAAAAGAAAGTGCAACTATGTAAAACACAGATAAACTTCCTAAGATTAACTATAGACTGAGAAAAACTAGTTTTACAACAACATATAGGAGTTCATATTAGCGAATTTCCTGACCAACTCTAAGATAGAAAAACAATAGAAAGATTTTTAGGCTTGCTCAACTACATCTCTGGATATTATCCAAGAATAGCAAACTTAAGACATCCTTTACAAGTAAAATTAAAAAAGGAAGTAAAATGGTCCTGGATCGACCAAGACACTGAAGCAGTAAGAAAAATAAAAAATCAAGTAAAAAACCTTTCGGATCTCTATAATCCTAGTCCATAAGATCAACCTATTATTGAATGTGATGCCTCAGATCTATACTGGGGAGGACTAAAAGCAAAAACCCCAGAAGGCAAAGAATTAATATGTAGATATTCTTCAGGAACTTTCAAACCTGCAGAAACAAGATATCATAGCAATGAAAAAGAAATTCTTTCTCTAATAAAAACAATCAAGGCTTTTAAAGTTTACCTACTACCTTATAAGTTTTTAGTAAGAACAGACAATAAAAATGTTTCTTACTTTATTAGAACATCCATAAAGGGAGATTATAAACAGGCCAGACTAGTCAGATGGCAACAATGGTTACAATATTATAATTTTGACATAGAACATAGATCTGGAAATAAGAACGTACTCGCTGATATTATGTCAAGAGAATTTTTAGATTTGTAGCTTTTCTAGTCTTATTCTAGCTTTTGCTGCCTTCTTTATTTTTTCTTCTACACCCTGGGTAAGGTAGTTTTTTCCTATGAATACCGTATATATAGCATTTGTAATATAGGTGAGAAAATCTTCTCCTGTGGTATTTGAGAAGAGGGATATATCTAATTGTTCGATCATAAGTCTAACATTTCCAGATGTTTTGCTTTTTGCTAATGTATATATCAGATCAAAGTCATTTATAAGATTGTCATCTGTTTTGATTATTAATCTCATTTCATTATCCCATTCTTCAATAAGTTGTTCTCTATTCGTAACACAGTCTAAATTAAGGCTTATATTACTATGTCCTATCTTTTTAGTTGGTTGGTATTCTTCAGGGATATTATACCTATTATATTTTTGGTTTGTGCTTCCTTCATGGTATCTGTTGGGTATGCTTATCACTCAACCCTCCTACATTTGTTAGAATTGATTGATACCATCACCTATAAGTATTTTTACGGACTTTAGGACCTCATGTAAAGAAGTTTATAACTTCAATTTTTAGCAAAGTCCTTTTTATAGTATAGGCTTAGATGATAGGACTTGAAGCTTTAAAGAATCGAAGATTTCCTAAGCAGGATTCACTTCACTGCGCAGGATGTTCTCTGCGCAGGTCGCCACTGCGCATAGATTTCTTGCGCAGCCCTTGACCCCTGCTCAGTTTTTAAGATCTTGTTTCCTAAAACTCCAAAGATCTTTTTGTGACCAAGCATGGTGCGCATGCTGCTCATGCGCTGAATCCATGCGCGCCGGCAATGCGCATGTCTTTTGTACGCGGACACAACCTTGGTCAAGTTCCTCATCTCCTGATCTCACTTTCTAGAAAGTTTGGAAAAGCGCTTAGAAGATGCACGCTTATTAAAAAGCTGAGGTGTGCACAAACGACAAATCCTGCACACTCAGCATAGCCAACGGTGGATATGCGCTCAAACATAATATCTCAAGTGAAGACAGCTGTCAACCTTCTAGAAGAAGCTTTTGAATTTGGTCTTCATGCTCAGTCTCCAACGGCTCTAATTTACCTGCGCACCAATCATATTGTGCCAGGTCATCATCTTTGATCAGAGCCCCAACGGCTATAAAGGACACCTGCGCACCAATCATGTTGTGCCAGCTCATTGTCCTTGCTCTGAGCTCCAACGGCTATATTCAAGCTCTCAGCTATAAATAGCCTGCTCATCTTCATTTCCAAGATGCCTTTGAAGCTGCCTTTTGATTCAGCCCCTTTCATCGGCCCTTGATCATCTTCGTTGATCAAGATCCCTTTGTTGGCCATTATGCTTCAGAGCTCGAGTTTCATGCTTCATTGAGAAACCCTGAAGATCTGAAGTCTACTGCTTAGTTTTTCCAGATTCTTTAGAACAGCCTTCAAGATCTTCAAACCTTCAAAACTCCTGCTCATATCACAAAGCCTATATCACCAGAATTCTTGGTGCTCTTCATCTTTCATATTCATAGAGCCCAGAATTTCTGTCACACACACACCTCTTGAAGCTTTGATCATTTTGATCGAACTTCTTGAGATACACCGGTTTAGTCTAGGATTTGTTCTTCATAGATAATAGATCTTGAGTTAGTATTGAGCTCAAATGTTGTAATTTGTAATACTCTCTCATATAATAAGATCTCCATTAGAAATCCAAGACTAACCATCTTGGTAGAGGATGTAGATCTTTCATCGATCGAACCTCTCCAAATAGCGTGTTCATTTTACTTATTGCATATTCTCTGCTTAACTTTTTATGAACTGCTTTGTTTGATCTTTCAGATTGCCACTTTTTGATGATGTGATCGTTATTGCTCATTCGCCTTAGAATCCCATTTTGCGCCACTCTTTAGCCTCATACTTAGCGCGTGCGTTTTTATCTCTGCGCAGTATACCCTGCGCAGAGCTGCTTTAAATTTCCGCTGTGCATTTCACACTCTTGCTGCGCGCTATACTTAGCCAAAATAAGAGTTGTGCGCATCTGCCATTAAATTGCAAAAGGGTTTGAAAAGAATTTTTAAAAACGCTATTCACCCCCCCTCTAGCGATTTTCACACCCTTGTTGCCCCTTTAGGGACCAACAAGTGGTATCAGAGCTAACACCTTCATAAAACATGTTTCTGTTTTTCAAGCTTAACAGCTTGGGTGCCGATTCAATATGGCTTCAAATCTAGGGCAATGGCTAACTCTTCACATATTCCTGCGCCTGCTCAAACCTCATCAAATTCAGAAAGCTCTCCAAACCTGGTGGATCCTCAAGCAAAGATCCATATTCTCTTTCATAGAGACTCAAAGAAAGATGACTTGGTTTACTGCAGAAAGCCAGGACATTACGCTTCAATGCCTCCTTCAAAACTTGAGTACAAGGAAAAGCAACCCTGCGCACAAAGCATCAAAGCAGTGCATAATGGTTGCTGAGGAGAATTGCGCAGAAAAGGAGCTAAAGACAGAATGACAAGCACCTATCTGCCAGAGCCAACTTGACAGAAGCTGCGTCATCACCAACTCCGTAGCCGCGCAAGGAATTTCTCAAAGTATGCTGATCTTAAAAGATAACTCTGCTGTAGAGCGCAAGTTAATGTTTCGACAAGCAGGAAAGTTCTACTTTACTGCGCTCTCTCAAGCTCAGTTGATATCGATAGTGGATTCTAGACACTACTAGAGATGTCAACACTCTTAAAGGTGCGCACGAAGGAAGAGATCACTCAGTAATATATGGTGACAACAACAAAGGGCACATAATTGGATTTGGACTAATCATTAAAGATAGTCTCAAGCAACCTGCTCTCCATATCACAATTATGAAACAAAGCTCTGGAATGCCATATCACTTCAACGCTGTTACACCAAAAATGGCATTTCTGGACTAACTTTGCTCACAAGGACTCGTAAGACAAATTTCCAATCTATATGATCTTACCGCTATAATTTCTATTTATTAATCCTTGTTTTGTAGCAATAAGCTTAAGTGAAAACAGCTAGCAATGGTATAAGCACCATGCCAGCTTAGTAAGCAACCTGAGCAGTTTTTTTTTTCCAGCAAGATTGCTCCGATGTCAAATCGCTTACATCCGCTTCACCTCATATGTTTGGACCGCTCACTACCGCGAAGTTTTGGACCAACCTGTGGTATCTCTAATGATATCCTGGCTGCTCTCCTTCTAAATCTCCAAACATAGAAGACATCAATAGAGTTCGACACTTCAATGGAACAGAATTTATGAACATCGATGTCGCTCAATATTGTGAGAATCAACAAATGGTATTCTTCACAATTTCTCTGCTGCTGGAGTTCCGCAACAAAATGGCGTTGTGGAAAGAATCACTCGTTGATTGAGGATGGTTAGACAATGATAGTAGAAGCAGCAACGGTGCATGTTTTACTCAAAATAAAGATCTCTCATCAACAAAGCCTACGTCTATACTCCATACGATCTATGGAGAAAGAGAAAGCGTCCAACATTACCTTCTTCAAGTTCTTTGGCTGCAAACGCTATAGAGGTAAATCCGACGCCAAAACAGATGAAGGAATTCTCGTTGGGTATGCTAATCATTCTATAAGCTTTTCATGATCTTAATAAGATAAATCTCTAGTCATCTTAGTATCTGTACATGCTACTTTTTAATAAACATTCTCTCCTTGAGCCACATTTGGCTCCCAATGATTCTGATGACTCTGCTGAGCTTTTTAGACAGATGCGCAGTAATTCTATTCCTGCGCAGGACATAGATCAAGCAAATTCAGAATCAGTCCATCTCATACGCATACTATAAATGCTGCGCCTGAAGTTGCAACTCCTGATGCGCAAACACCTCCTGCGCATGATGTTTCTCTACTTCAACAAATCACCTTTGA
Organism: Campanula takesimana; assembly: GCA_026119855.1. Taxonomy (NCBI): domain Eukaryota; kingdom Viridiplantae; phylum Streptophyta; class Magnoliopsida; order Asterales; family Campanulaceae; genus Campanula; species Campanula takesimana. Next base: position 2,553,865 of record JAOWBW010000077.1, on the reverse strand, counting down.
TGATCGTGATGCTGAAGCAAATAAAATTCCCATTGATCTTCGTATTCCTATCATCACAATATAGGGATTCGCACATCTAGAGCATCAAACTTTGCGGTGTAGCATTCGTTTATCTCTTATGTCGAATCAAAGAAGATTGATAGAGTGCTCCATGTTTTAAGATGGATCGATGCTATGCAAGAAGTGCAAGAAAAGCTCATCCAATATTTAGCGCTTCAATGGGTGTTCGGAAACAAGATGGATAAGAATGGAAGCATCATAGAATCAAAGCAAGAAAGCTTTGTATGGTCTTAAGCAACCTCCAAGAGCATGGTACAATACGCTATCAAAATTCCTACTAGAGAAAGGCTTCAAGTGCGGTAAAATCGATACAACTCTTTTTATTGCTAAGTATAATGATCACTCCTTACTCGTTCAAATTTATGTCGATGATATTATATTTGGTTCTACTAATGAGTCTTTGTAAGCGCTTTGAAAAGCAAATGAAAAGCTGGTTTGAAATGAGCATGATGGGAGAACTCACATTCTCCCTCGGGCTTAAAATCAATCAATTGAATGATGGCATCTTCGCAAATCAAGTCAAGTACACAAGGAGATTAATCAAGAAGTTTGGACTTGAATGCTAAAAGCATACAACACTCCAATGGCCACAAGCAACTAATTTAACAGACTGAAAAGGTAAAGTTGATCAGACTACATCTAGGTATGATTAACTCTCCTTTATCTTCCGCTAGCTGGCCAAGATATTATGTTGATTGGATATGTGCGCACTATCACGCTAATTCTTCTAAAGCACACAACTGCTGTAAAAAGTATTAGATATATTTTTAGCTCTGTTAACCTTGGACTTTGGTAACCAAAGATTCGAACTTTAAAACTTGTAGGTTATTCAGATGCGGACTACGCAGCGTGCATAATTGACAGGAAGAGCACAAGTGGAACATGTCATTTCCTTGGAAATCGACTTATAGCATGGGCATGCAAGAGACAAGCTGCTGTGTCTATCTCCACTACTGAAGCTGAATACATTGTTGTTGAAAGCTGCTGCTGCCAAATCTTATGGATGAAGCAACAACCTGTGGACTATGGGATTCATGATGAGAATTATCCAATTCTCTGCGATAATGTCCACCATAGCAGTTTTCAATCCTGCCAAGCACTATTACCTAGCTCATCAACATCTAATATCATTTCCTCAAGAATTAACAAGTGATCTCTTGAAAGGAAAAATGGATATGCTTAATCTTAGCTAACTTGTCCATATGATTTATTGATACTAATGTATTTGCTTGATAAGTGTGCAAAATAGGTTAAGTTTCATGTGCCCTGTGCAACACCTGCGCAAACAACTGTCTGCGCATGAAACAACAGTTCTGAGATTTACAGAATCTCTGCGCTATCAATGCGCTGCGCATAACTATCCATGCGCAAATCATCGTGGACCGCAGGTAAGTGTTCCATTCATTAGATTTTTCACATAGGTCCTTGACTGAAAAGTCAACGCTGAGTCACAAGGGTACTTGTGTAATTCATATTTTCCCGCGCTTTTAATTTTTGAACTTTCTTGGGAAATTACCTTTTTACCCTTGCGCATATCCCAGTGTCATCAATGCAAACTGCGATTGTGACAGCGCCTGCTTTCGAATGTCTGTTCACCATTAATGAGGAAGGTGATGCGACAGCCGTCAGCCTCTTTTCGCTGACACACGCGCGCGCAAAGACTGCGCACGCGCATTCCCCATTCGGCCACGTCACCCTGCTAACGTGCGCCCGTCCTTTCACTGACTCACCATTTATGAGGAAGTCGACTTGACAGTGACTGGCTTAGAACTTCACACGCACACGCGCGCATAGGCCTGCGCACGCGCGTTCCATTTTGTGACACGTGGTATTGCTATCCTGCGCCACTGCACATTTTCTCAACTTTTATTAGCTATCGTGCGCCTAACATCTCCTTCCCTACTTAAACCGTTTCTCTCTCTACCTCTCTCTTCCCTCTAAATTTTCTCTCTAAATTCTCTCTCTTTCTAACCTCTGCTCAAAACTCTCTATTTTTTCATCTCCTATTCTTTATCTTCAACCTAAATCTTTCTTCTCTCAAACCATTTCAATGGCGCCTAAGAAAACCAAAACTCAACCAGAAATCATCATCTCTGACTCTTCTTCGCACTCTGGAAACTCTCAAGAAGAAGAAGTAGAACGACAATCAAGGCATCCCACCGTCAAAGACATGGTATGTTTCACTATAACTCCTTATTTTTTCTGCCATTGTTGTTCTTGAAGGTCTCAAGACTCCCTTTTTCGATTTCTCCCTTATTTACTGATCATTTTTGAAATCGATCGTTGTGTTTTGTTCGTATTTGCCTAATCTATTCTTTCATATAGTTCATTTCATGATCAATGGTCGTTACATATTTTTTTCGTCAATTTTTGAGCTTCGTAACTTCCTTAGCAGTCGAACCGTTTTTTTCTGAATTTCTGGGTTTGTTTTAATGTCGTTGACCATACTTTTTACATGGTTGACTTCGTCCTGTTCTCGCCGTCATTTCGATGTACTTTTTGTTGAATTCTGTCAAGTTTTGTTTTTCAGTGTTCTTGGGTGTTCATGTTCTTAAATATATTTTTTTATTATTTTATTTAGTCTATTTTTCATACCCCCATCTTTGTGCTCTACGCACAGTTTCCTGCGCATAGCTTTCTGCGCATATAGGTGTATCTATTTCTCTGCGCACTCTTCTTTACAAGTATTTATTTTCTGTGCGCACGATCCCTCTGCGTATGCATTCTCATTTTCTTTGCGCACCCTCTACTTCCTGCGCATATTTTTGTTTATCATGGAACTTGTGCCAAGGTATATCTGCATTACTTGCATATGCGCACAGCTCCATAAGCAATAGGTTGTCTAATTCTATCTATTGTTTTACGCAGGGACATGTTTATTTCATTCTGGGTTGGGAACTTATTCCGGCAGATCTCTCTTTAGATGCGATTGGTCGCCATCTGCTTCATCTTCTCAGCACCTCCGACATTCTTCCTTTATTCACTCTTGAGCAATCCTTCATAGTGCCTGCGCTGTTAGATGAATTCTACAAGACAGCAAAAGTTGTTCCTGCGCAACTTGACGGCAAGACAACAGACATGATCATGGCCACCGTCCAGAGCAGTGATGTAGTGGTTCACCCCAATCACATTCGCAGCCTCCTAAACTTCAATGTTGATAGCTCTTCAGTCAGCTATGATGAGGCTCATCAAAATGCGCTTGCACAGAAGCTCATTGGCATTCCTTCCCTCAACAAGAAATGGCCAATGTATAATAGAAAGGAATTTGGTGAGGTGATGTATCACCTGTGCACCCTAATTGGAGATTCCCTCAACTGCAAGAATGGAAATAATGGACATTTCATCTCTAAGCAGTGGGAATACTGCGCAGCCATCTTCAACGAAGATCAACTAGACTGGCCGCAGATAATATTCAATGAGATTGTGAAGGGGATGACAAGCTATGAGAAGAAGCTGAACGCAGGGAAGACCAAGTACCGAACTCACTGCAGACTGCTAACCAAACTCCTATTGACTTATGGTGAATTGGCCACCTTTGTTGAAGAAAAGTCAATCAAGAAGCAGTCTTGCGACGCAAAGTACTATTCTAGAGTACACCTTCAGAATTTGCGCAGTGAGATAGGCAACGCCGATTACTATGAAATCTGGCTGTCTGATGCCGCTCCCAACAAGGAACCCTGGATAGGCCCAATTCCCGTGGTCAAATCCAAGAAGAGTGCAGGAAGATCTTCAACGGATGCTGCGCAAGAGACCGCAGAAGAAGCGTACAATCACAAGGGGAAGGGCATTGCTCCGCTCAGTAGCAAAAATCTCAAGGATATTCCTTTGGTTCAATCCACCAAAGGGATTTCTATCAAAGAGGCTGATCCTACCATCATTCCAGCTCCTGCTCCCTCAAAGCCAACCACTAAGAAGCGCAAGGCTGCTTTCCGTGGTGATTCAGATGATGATACTGTTGAGGGGGAGCAAATGCACAAAGCCTCTCAAGAAGCCATCCCCAGTGCTGATATCGCACATACCTCTTCTCGTCTCAAGCAAAAGGTGCGCAGCAGCGCCAAAGGAATGAAGAAGCGCCGAACTAGTTCCGCAGCCACCGACAGCAGTGATTCTTCTCCTGTTCAACCTCCATCTTTAGCCCCTGAGACTCCTCCTACCTCTTCAGCTGAGCTGCGCCAGATCGTGCAGAGCTTGCATTCTGTTCAAGCGAATCAAGTCGCTACGCAGCTGCAGCTTAATCAACTCCTTACTACTCAAACTGCTTTATTATATCGTCTTGATATGCAGCGTTTGGAGATTGATACCATTAAGGGGGAGAAAGCTGCCAAAGAAGAAGCAAAGGCAAAGGAAAGCACGGAGAGTGCTAAAGCAAAGGCAAGTCCATCTGAGCCTGCGCAAGAAAAAGTTCCTATCACTTTGGAACATCTTATCCTGGACTCCCTGAAATCCATCAGCGCTCAGCTTGAAAATGTCAGCGCACAACTCAAAAATGTGTGCACCTTTGTTGTCTCCGATGGTGGACTCAGGGACATTCTGAAAAAGCTCAAGAAAACCCTTGCAGATGGGTTACATAGAGGATTTGATGACCTTCAAGCGCAGATGGTGGCTCAAATAGAGAAGATTGAACAAGGAGGCTCTGCGCATAATATTGAAGAAGTGCGTCGAAGCATTGCTAAGTCCATGACAGATTTTTCCGTGGCGTTCTACGACAAATTGGACTACGCAATGTTAGACATTCAGGCAAGCGTCAACACTCAGCGCCTCCATACTGACTCAAGATTAGAAGCTACGCAAACTGCCATCCTGACGGACAGCAGAGCAAGGTTCAGAGAGCTAGTGGATGACAACGCTGATATGCGCAGAGGAATGAACATTTATGTTGGAAAAGCTGTGGAGTTCCAGGACAAATTTCAAAATTTAAAGGTGGAACTCATGAACAAATTCAACGGTCTTCAGAATGAGATGCGCGAAGCCCTGCAACGGATCAACATAGATTAGATTTCCTTTGTAAGTAATTTGTTTTTCTTTTGACTTTTTGCGCAGTATGTTTTATGCGCTTTCATTTCGTGCGCTTTTGTTTTTATGCGCACCCCTCTTGATTTTCCTTTTTAAAACTTGTAATCTGTAACAGTCAATCCTTCAAAGTTTTAATGAGAAGAATGCATCATAAAGCTTTCACAAAAACCTTGTTCAATTCAAACCATTCGTTTGTGGAACATTGAATGCATTATTACTTAAACTCATGCGCATAATCTTAACTGCTCATGTCTTCTACGCATGATGTTTAAACATTCAGTTTAAACGCATACTTAAAACTTCATCTCATTACTTATATGCTCTGAATGACATTTCTATCTTTCCCATTTTGTAAGTTTTTAATCTTTTGGATAGATTAGAAATCTATAGCACTGGCTAGTGTGTGCATTGACTTGAGGCATGATTTACCATTCACATTTTTATGGACATGTTATTATCAAGTACAAATGAATTTCCTTTGCTATAGTAGGTAATGGCATCAATCATTTAGGGGGAGATTGTTGGGTATGCTTATCACTCAACCCTCCTACATTTGTTAGAATTGATTGATACCATCACCTATAAGTATTTTACGGACTTTAGGACCTCATGTAAAGAAGTTTATAACTTCAATTTTTAGCAAAGTCCTTTTTATAGTATAGGCTTAGATGATAGGACTTGAAGCTTTAAAGAATCGAAGATTTCCTAAGCAGGATTCACTTCACTGCGCAGGATGTTCTCTGCGCAGGTCGCCACTGCGCATAGATTTCTTGCGCAGCCCTTGACCCCTGCTCAGTTTTTAAGATCTTGTTTCCTAAAACTCCAAAGATCTTTTTGTGACCAAGCATGGTGCGCATGCTGCTCATGCGCTGAATCCATGCGCGCCGGCAATGCGCATGTCTTTTGTACGCGGACACAACCTTGGTCAAGTTCCTCATCTCCTGATCTCACTTTCTAGAAAGTTTGGAAAAGCGCTTAGAAGATGCACGCTTATTAAAAAGCTGAGGTGTGCACAAACGACAAATCCTGCACACTCAGCATAGCCAACGGTGGAGATGCGCTCAAACATAATATCTCAAGTGAAGACAGCTGTCAACCTTCTAGAAGAAGCTTTTGAATTTGGTCTTCATGCTCAGTCTCCAACGGCTCTAATTTACCTGCGCACCAATCATATTGTGCCAGGTCATCATCTTTGATCAGAGCCCCAACGGCTATAAAGGACACCTGCGCACCAATCATGTTGTGCCAGCTCATTGTCCTTGCTCTGAGCTCCAACGGCTATATTCAAGCTCTCAGCTATAAATAGCCTGCTCATCTTCATTTCCAAGCTGCCTTTGAAGCTGCCTTTTGATTCAGCCCCTTTCATCGGCCCTTGATCATCTTCGTTGATCAAGATCCCTTTGTTGGCCATTATGCTTCAGAGCTCGAGTTTCATGCTTCATTGAGAAACCTGAAGATCTGAAGTCTGCTGCTTAGTTTTTCCAGATTCTTTAGAACAGCCTTCAAGATCTTCAAACCTTCAAAACTCCTGCTCATATCACAAAGCCTATATCACCAGAATTCTTGGTGCTCTTCATCTTTCATATTCATAGAGCCCAGAATTTCTGTCACACACACACCTCTTGAAGCTTTGATCATTTTGATCGAACTTCTTGAGATACACCGGTTTAGTCTAGGATTTGTTCTTCATAGATAATAGATCTTGAGTTAGTATTGAGCTCAAATGTTGTAATTTATAATACTCTCTCATATAATAAGATCTCCATTAGAAATCCAAGACTAACCATCTTGGTAGAGGATGTAGATCTTTCATCGATCGAACCTCTCCAAATAGCGTGTTCATTTTACTTATTGCATATTCTCTGCTTAACTTTTTATGAACTGCTTTGTTTGATCTTTCAGATTGCCACTTTTTGATGATGTGATCGTTATTGCTCATTCGCCTTAGAATCCCATTTTGCGCCACTCTTTAGCCTCATACTTAGCGCGTGCGTTTTTATCTCTGCGCAGTATACCCTGCGCAGAGCTGCTTTAAATTTCCGCTGTGCATTTCACACTCTTGCTGCGCGCTATACTTAGCCAAAATAAGAGTTGTGCGCATCTGCCATTAAATTGCAAAAGGGTTTGAAAAGAATTTTTAAAAACGCTATTCACCCCCCCTCTAGCGATTTTCACACCCTTGTTGCCCCTTTAGGGACCAACAGTATCCTTCGTAATTTTCAGATCTTAGAGGATTTTTGTGACTTTTATACCTATTTTGTCTTGTAGAGGTTCCAGGTTTTTCCTCTTGAATATTTATGTCCTCAAAATCTCCTATTATAGTCTGAAGCCTTTCTTCAGTTATATTTTCTATTTCTTTATCAGTAAGACTCAAAGTCTGTATGACATAATCCATATGTTCTGATTTATATGTGAATTCAAAGAAATTTTCTAGTTTCTTTTTAATCATTTTTGAAGTAGAAGGGTGTGTTTTCTATTTTAAAATTCTCGGGATGCCATCCTGAGCTGAACCTTGGTTTTGGTTTTACTATAACCTTTTCTTCTTCTACTATTTGCTTTCCTGTATCTCTTAATTTCAAATGTTCTATGATCTCTTTATTACAATTACATTCTTCTATTTTTTTTCTTTATTTCTGCTATAATAGAAGCTGCTGCTTTTTCTATGTGTTCCTCAAAGTGCCTTTGCTGGTCTCTTTCTAGTTTTGTAAATCTTTCTTCCATTCTTATTATTTCCTCATAGACTCTGTCTATTTTTGCCATCAGACTTTATTATCTATTTTCTTTAGTAATTATATAATTTTATTAATAGAGTCAGGGTCAACTATATCTAGCTTCTTTTCTAGAATTTCTATTTGGCTTTCTATAGCTGTTATTTTAGTTTTTAGAGGTGAAAAATCCATTGTAGGCTTTTCATTTAAATGAAAAATTAGTCTTTCATTACTATTATCTTCAGGTTCATCCTTATAAAAAGATATTTTTATTCCTAAAGTTTTACAAATAAAGTTACACATTATGTGTATATTTTCTATTACAGAGTTTATGTTATTTAATTGTTTAATACATCCATCTATGCATTTTCCTCCTGAGAAGAGATGGTCTGGATCTTCCCTAGACACATTTTGAACTTGTAGTCCTATATATTTTTTTATAATAAATATGGGGATAACTGTTATGACTAGACATCTAATTGATTAGCTGCTATATTAATTCTTCTAGAGATAGCATATAAGTCATCAGTCGGAGGTAGCTCGGATTTTCTACTGAGTACCCTGGAAAAATACCTCCTAGTGGGTTCCTCATTTTGTTCTTCTTGGACAGTTAAACTTGATTTTTGTCCTAAGAGTTTTATATTTTTATTGTTTAAATTCATAATCCAATTTTCTAACAGAGGGGTCAACTCCCTATTAGGTATGACTGATATCTTTCCTATTTGTTTGAAAAGATCATCTATATCTATTTTTTCTCTTGTTTTAAATTCCATACTATGATGAGAATTATATAAGGTATATCCTAGTTTATATGTTACTGTGTAAGGATGATTTTCTTTTTTTCATGAGGTCAGATCTATCAAATTTATGTGCTAAGCATAATATTTTATTAATTTCTTTATCTTTCAAGGAGACACCTATATTTTGGGCTGCATGTAAACATGATCTTCCCGTATGCTAAGTTTCCTTGAATTCCTCCAAAGATTGCCTCACTAAAATTATTTATTCTTCTATCTAGAAGTGCTACTTTTAGTGGGGAATCTATCACTGTATTAAAAGTTGATTTGATCATTATTTTAATAGTTCCTATATGAATAAATTCTATAGATTTTATTTCTTCATTATTCGTTAGGGTAGCTATTTTCCTTTCTATTTCTTGTTTATTAAAAAAGGGAATCTCTACCAAGCCATTTGTATCATGTATATCTAAAGGATATTCTCTAGTACTTATGCAAGTTATGCACCTTCACGCGCCAATCCCTTTACCTCTCCTTCTTCTATCAATAATTGATAATTCTGATTGTACTGTAAAATTTTATCAAAAAAATTTGGGAAAAACGCGTTTTTAATGTAAAATGTGTTTTTCCTATACGGAGTGACATTTTTGTAAATAAGCGGAACGTTAGTTAAAAAACGCGCGTGGTATTGCAGTAAATAATTGGAACTTATAAAAACTCAGCAGATACTTTTTAACACTACCGGAGACATTTTTCAATACTACAGGAGGCAGTTGTAAACATTAAGGCAGGCCACATGTTTTTTTGATTTTTAAAAGCTCACCAACCACTTGTTTAGAATGTAAGAGGCATATTTCAACACTACAAGAGGCACTTTTCAACACTATGAAAGGCAGTCTTAACCCTACAACAGACAATCATAAACACACCTCTAAAAGTGTCTGTTTGAGTGTATAAAAGTGTATGATTGAATATTTATAAGTGTAATATTACAACAAGCACTTTATAATATTAGAACATGCACATGATAATGTTAGAGAAGACAATTGTGAAAAACACGTTTTTCTATAGCTTAGTGTAAAACACGTTTTTCACAAGAAAGACTCAAATTTATATATTTGTCGATTTCATTTTTATACTCCTTCCGTTCCAGCACAAGTGAGACTTCTTTTCTTTAGGACGTCCCACTAAAAGTGAGATTGCTCAAAATGGAAATGTTTCAACCCCACTCATTCTCTTTCTTCATTTTTCACCATTCAATTTATTCAACCAACACTACTATTTATCTCACTCATTCTCTTTCTTCATTTTCCACCACTCAATTATCTAACTAACATTACTATTTACTCCACCCATTCTTTCTCTTCATTTTCTATCACACATTTACTAGTTTTTCTTAATTAGTGTGCAAAACTCCTCTAGTCCTACTTGTGCTGGATGGAGGGAGTATTACGTAACGTTTATGCATTTGTCACATGTTTGAATATTTTCTAATTTAAGTGTATTTTTTGACATCAGTAAATTTAAAGGGAAACTAGTTTCATTATAAAAAGTCATGTTCTTAAATGTACGAATTAGGTGTTTTAATGACTAATTTCACTGTTTTTAAATACTAAAACTCGTTATTTTAATTTTAGGTGTTTTAAAGCTTAAACTCATCTTTTTAAAGACTAAACTCGATATTTTATTTCTAAGTCTAAAACTCGCTATTTTATTTCCAAGTGTTTTAAGGCCTAAACTCACCATTTTAAGCCAAAACTCGCTATTTTATTTCTATGTGTTTTAAGCCATAGACTCACCACTATAGAACGTAAACTCGCTATTTTATTTTTAAGTGTTTAAAGGCCTAAATTTTCTTTCTCACTTAGTTTTTTTCTTTAAGCTTTACTCCGTCCCCATTTCAATTAGGACAAATTTCCATTTTGGGGTCCCATTCCAACAATTAGAACAACACAAAAATGGAAGTGTTTTATTTAATGATGATGAGACCACATTCACACTCACAACAACTTTCACTCATTATTCTCTACCCCACTTTCTCTCTTGTACTTCACTTTTCATACTCACAACACCTACTCCATTAGCACTTTTTTCTTAATCCCGGTACCCAACAAAAAAATTCTAATTCAGGTGAGATGGAGGGAGTACATTTTTATCATTGTTAGTAAAAAATGATTTTTTTTAAACCTAATGGTTCTTATTGGAGTACTACTTACTTTTTAATGGGACATAATCAAAAGTCAAACTACACGCGGTGAAGATGCGAGTGTTATCGAAAGGAAAGGGCGTGCTTAAGTAGTCTGATGCTGATAAGGGAACATAAATAGGGCTACTAGGGGTTGGCTTGGTTAATACTTCCTCCGGTCTCAAATATAAGTAAAAATAACTAAAATCACACCTATTAAGAAAGTAGTTAATCTAGTTAATTGTCTTGATTTTATAATAAAAACATGTTAAAATTACTAATATATTCTCATATTAAATGTGTAATAAATGTGCACTTGTATTTGAAAATGAATAATTAAATAGGGGGCAGTTTTGGTAAGAGAGTATTAAATGGTCTTGAAATCCCTTAGAGTTGCTTATATTTAGGTAAAAAAAAAACCCACTTTTATTGCTTTATAATGAGTCCGGAAGGAGTAAGGTTATCTACAATGTTTCAACTACAATTACTCATTCAACTACCGCTTATCACTCCAAATCATCCTTTTTCTCTTTACCTAATAATTCAATTACTTTTTCAATTTTACACATTACAATGGTTTAGTTTAATTAAATTTAACTACATTCCAACTCTATACCCACTACTTTTATTTCATTTATATTCTTTATTTTATGATTAGTGAAATAATAATAATAATTATTATTATTTATATTTAAAATAATACTCCACACTTAATTATTTTTTTAATTACAATTAAATAAATACGAGAAATGACGATAATTATTATTAAAATTCATTTCACTAAAAAAGATGTTGAAATTTTTTAAATGAGGGTTAATGAAGGATAATTGAGAAATTTATATTGAGAAAAGAGAGTTTTTTTTTCCGGTGTCCAAATCAAATGAAACTTGCATCTATTTATAGAGGAAAAGAAATTATGAATTTTGGCGATTTTTTTAAAAAAAAAATCAATTGCTATAAAATAATGAGCTCAAATAATTGGGATTAAAAATAATCAAGAACCAACCATTGTGACACGTGTCACACTAAGAAAAAAAAATAGTTAAAGCGGCGATTCACGCGCCTTATCTGGCGGTGAGCCGCACGCGCCCAAGACGGCCCAATAGGGGCGTGCGCATGTCCAAGCCGGGCCCCTCTCCTTTTCTCTCAACCGGGTTGAAATATTTCAACCCACATTTTCAACCAACCCCCTTTCAATTCCCATTGCATATTTAACTAACTTAAATTTTTTCAACCCTCTCCGCTTCCCTTTTTCTGATATTGCTATTTCAAGAAGATTTGCCCTTTCTATGGTTTCCTCTAAAAAAAAAAATAAAGGATGTCTTCCTGTAAAAAAAAAAATAGGCGTGTTTTTTGAGGAAGTTTTTTTGCCTCACGTATGAAACTAGTACTTTTTATTCATAATAAGTACTCACTCTGTCCCGGAAGATAGTCTTATTTTGATTTTTTATTGTCAATAAAAAGAACTTTGACCAAGCATTGGTGACGATCTAATCATTCTAATGAAATATTAAAATTTATAATTCATAATCATTAAGTGATTTATCAATAAAAAAATTTAGAATTTCATTGTGATCATTAAATTGACATCAATGTTTGGTCAAAGATTATTTTTATTGACCATAAAAAGTTAAAATGAGACTATCTTACGAGGACAGAGAGAGTATTTGCATCTCCCCAATTTAAAGAATTTTGTTTTCGTTTTTTAAAACTAATAGAATTCCTAACGTGACTACTGCCTCCGCCTTAGGTCGATATGATTTTTCTTCTGTTTTTAGGTACAAATGGAAAGTGATTTTCTTTTATTAGAGTATCACTAGGAAGTTTCATTTTTTTCTTCTGGGAATTATACTCATAATTATATTTTTGTTTGGGACAAATCACTTCTTCTCAAATTCATAATTAAATTGGAATGTCATGTTTATACTGGATGTATTATGCAGTAATAATAAATTATGATACAGCATAATCAATACTGTAGCCTGCCACTACGACGCCCTCCGCCGCACTGCCGCCCACCACCGCTCGGCTGACCGCCGACCGCCACCGGTTGCCGCCGCTGCAGCTGCCGCCACCATCCATTCAGTATTATTATACACTCTTACGTGATGCAGTAGATTACAAAATAATACTACATGAACATTACAACTTGTAAGAAGAACTTTTCGGGTATTATGATCTTTTTTAAAACTTCCTAGTCAATGTCCTTTTTTATTTTGAAACAATTACATATAGTAAATATCAATTTTTAAAATAGACAACACGAGTAGAGATTATCCATGTCGTGCTTTCAATAGATGTGTCTTCCGACTTGAACCCCTACCTGAGTTAGTCAACGCAAACCCCCACATGATCTAGGTGAACTGGTCTCTTGAACTTGATTCCTTTAGGTGTAGGCGCCTTTGTTGGTAACAACACGACTAAGGCTATGACAACAGCCTCTATCATTATATTTGACGCGTATAAGCCATACGTCCTAATCTCCTATCATAGTTGCTTTCAAAGAATAAATAATTTCCTCTAATTGCGGCTAAAAAGAACACTTATTTAGCTGGGCATCTCCAAAGATGTCTGCTACCATCTTGTTTAAAAGACTTGATCTCATTCAAAGCCTAAGCTTTCGCTATACTTGAAGTAACGAATACCTTCCAGGCTATTTAGGGACAGACTTAGATATGCAACATGTCAATCTGTTTTAGGTGTTCCAATCTACCCTATGGCTTGTTGTTACCACATTGAACCTTCTTGTGAGATCTCCATTCAGATATGTTGGGTTCCTACCACATGCGAATCATACGGGGTTCAATCCTATCCTAACCTGGATTTTTGAATAACTACTTCAAGCGTTGGCAACAATGCATGAAGATCTAGTTGTCAATGCAGAGCACCTAGTATGTTAGATTCGACTTTCCCTACTCTCAACAATAAGGATCCCGAAAGTGTGGCTGCTATAAAAGTGTGGTGGATTGTGATGATGTAGTTCATAGTTGCATACTTTCGGCAAAAATGTGCTCTTCGATGTCTACTGCGCATCTCCCTACACGGCTAAGTCACTGTGGGAACAACGTAATGCTAAGTATAACACTGACGATGTTGGTGTTAAAAAGTATTGTGTGGCTAAGTTCCTGAAATATTGTATGACAGAGGGAAAGTTGGTTACTGATCAAGTGCACAAATTCTAGATCACATTGCAATCTCTGAAAGAGGTAAATATGGAGCTCTTGAGAAGTTTCAAGTGATGTTAGTCATAAAAAGTTTCCTCATTATGTGGAGGAAATTGGTATGACTCTCAACTACAGTAAGGGAGACCGACTTTCGATGTCTCGATGAATGTAATTCAGATTTAGGAAGGGCATGTTAGTAATGGTCCTAGTGTACATATAGAGGCTAAGGCCAGTGTGATAACTGCTAACAATAAGAACTAGAGAAATTTGAGAAATCTGACTCCAAGGTAAATCATGATAAGCTTAAACATGAGGAACATGTCCATGAAAAATCCAAAAGCAAATAAAAATTGACTGATTTTTGATAAATAAAGCTTGTTGTTACCACATTGAAC
>JAOWBW010000077.1:2498924-2539503 GCA_026119855.1 Campanula takesimana | reverse complement strand
CATTTACAAACCGCTTCTTTTGATCCAAATATTCCAAGATATATTTCTCAACCGCACCTCCAAAGTATACCAACCGCCTCATCAACCTTACCCTCAACATCATCAACCCTATTCTCAACCTCAGCAATCTCATCAATCCTACACTCCATCTCAAAATTCTCAAAGTGTAGCATCCAGTTCTACTCAAGTTGACTTTGATGACATGTGATGGATGACGAGTTTGCTCTCTATGTGAAAAACTACACCAAGTTCAGAAAGAACAGAGCTCAAATCTCAGTCAGGCGGCCCTGCCAAAGTTTGTCCCTCCAACCAGATTCAACAAAGCAGCTGATGCTAAGAAAAGGGATGATCTTGTTTGTTACAACTGCAGGACAACTAGGTCATTTTGCCTCCAGTTGTCCCAAACCGCGCTATGAAGCCGCTCCTGCCAGAAACCGTTCAAAAAAGGTTTTCAAGAGAAGAGGAATGGTTGCTGAACAAGGAGAACAACCATTAACATGGATGGGTTTCTGATACAGATGATAGTGATGAAGATGAAGGAGTTGCAAATCTTTGCCTAATGGGATTTGAAGAAAAGGTTGAAATTGACGAAAGCCTTCCACTTGCCACTCCATCAAATGAAGTCAGTTTCACCAAAAACTCCTGAAGCTAAACAAGGAAAAACTCTACTTCACCAAACTACTCTCCTGAGGATCAAACCGAACAAAGCCATGATGACCAGGTACTTGAACGTGCTAATGTCATTTGTCAACAACACACTGTGCTTAAAAAAGGCATATAAATTAATGGCTGCGGAACTTGAATATTCCCAAAAAGAATGCAAGTCCCATAAGGAGGAGATTGAAAAAACTCAAGCTCCAAATTGTTGGGATAGCTTCTGTTAGTGGAAGAAAACTGCTACCTTAAGGAACAGAACCGAGGTTCTTAACACCCGAATCCATGATCTTACTGCACAAAGGGATGAACTTCAAAAGGTGACCGATGTGTGGGACTAAGTCTGGTGTCACCATGGAACAAATCGTTAATTCACAAATTCTCTCTAAAGAGAAAAGTGGATTGGATTTAAAACTGATGATGGGTGTAAGTGTCCTTGTCTATGTGCTGAAGGTGGTGTGAAAACCAATGAACAAACCAAAGAAATTCCTAAGGTGAATCATGCTGGTAAAAAGGGCTCAACACAAGAAATTAAAAAGCAAAATTATTTCTATGAGTATCCTAAAAACCAGACTGGGAGAGATCCAAAGTGGAAAGAGAAATCCACAGCGGTGAGGCAACCAAAGAAGTATTGAGTGATGAAAACCGCTCATAGTCGGTTTAAGGAATATCCTGTTATATTTCCTAAAGCCACACCTAAGAGAAAGGTGGAACTCAAGAAGGTTAACTTTGTTAAAGCCAAAACCGCTGACCCAGTAAAAACACGATAAACCGAAGGTCAGTAATGGATTTGTAAAACCGCAACCACAACCTGGCTTAATTCATTGTTCTATCTGTGCCGACTTGGTCATAGTGCTGGTCATTGTCTTTTAAGATTCACACCCAATGCCAAGGGACGTAAAAATCCTAAGGTCAAACAGGTGTGGGTCCCAAAAAGCTGCTAACCCTAGGACCCAAGGAATAAGGGAGACCAAAACCTTTCATGTTTATTTTCAGATTTCATGTTTTATGGCTGGAACCGCTAAGAAGAAGAAGGATCTCTGGTATTTGGATAGTGGATGCTCACGACACATGACTGGAGATTCAGAACTACTCTGCAGTTTCATCCAAATGAAAGGTCCCCCAGTAGTGTTTGGTAACAACAAGAAAGGAGAAACAGTAGGATATGGAGCAATCAAACGAGGAGGAAAGTGACTATTGAAAATGTGTCACTAGTAGAAGGACTCAAGCAAGCACACCTTCTCTCCATATCTCAGTTTTGTGACAAAGGAATGAACTGCATCTTCACTTCAACTAGCTGTTATATCAAAGATGCTTCCTCTGGAGTCACTCTACTGACTGCAACAGAACATGTGATGTTTATATAATTGATTTAAGCAATATTGTTTCTATTGCTTGACCTCTGTTTTGTAGCAAAATATAAGTGAAAGCAGCTGGTTATGGCAATAAGCGGCTCAGCCACTTGAACTTCAAGTATCTAGCAAAACTGCATAGGGATGGTCTAGTAAAGGACTACCCAAAGTGGCTGACCATCATGATGAAAGTGTAAAGCATGCCAGCTTGGAAAGCAGCCCAAACAGTCATTTTCTTAGTAAAACCGCGCCTTCAACGAACGACGCTGTTTGCAACTGCTGCACATGGATTATTTGGACCTGTCCCAACCGCCAGTATTGGAGGAAACCGCTATACACTTGTGGTGGTTGATTATTATTCAAGATATACATGGGTGGAAATGATGGCCTCTAAAGATGATACTTATGGCATCGTACCGATCTCTTTAGACAGCTCCAAACTCAGAAATTGGATGACATTGTTGCGTGCGTTCAGATAATGGAACCGAATTTACAAACAATGGTGTTGCCCAATATTGTGATGATCATGGAATTGATCATAATTTCTCTGCCGCTGGAGTGTTCCACAACAGAATGAGTAGTGGAAAGAAAGAAAGGACTTTGATTGAAGACCGGGAAGAACTATGATTGCCGAAGCCAAGCTTCCCAAAATACTTCTGGGCCGAAGCCGTCAATACCGCATGCTTCACCCAGAACCGCTCCCTCATTATCAAAGTTCACAACAAGACTCCTTATGAATTGTGGAGAGGCAAATCACCCAATATTGCCTTCTTCAAGATATTTGGATGCAACTGTTACATCTTGTACAATGGCAAAGAGCATCGAGGTAAATTTGATGCTAAGACTGATGAAGGTATTTTTGTTGGTTATTCTAAACACTCCAAGCTTTTCGTTGTTTCAATAAGACATCTTTTAAAATTGTAGAGTCAGTCCATGTTACATTTGATGAACATGCTCTCCTTGAGCCACATATGGCTCCAAATGTTGCTAATGATTTTAGTGATTTGAGACAGGCACTAGACATAGAGAAACTGACAACCATCCTACTCAAACCGCTTCATCCAGTTCTTCAGCCGCACCTACTCACGCTAATGGTATAAGTTGGCGCTGTCTTCTGACCCCGTTCAAACTGTTGAACCAGTTCCAAATCTAAACCTTCAATGAAGATTTCAATGATTATCAGGATGATCCTCCTCTGGAAAATCTTCAAGAAATAGTGGTTCACAGATAACCTCCCTCCTGAAATTAATGAGCATAGAGACCATCCAACTGCCAACGTTATTGGTCCTATCAGTACTGGTGTCCAACCAGAGGGATTTTGACTCATAGAGATAATCACTGTTTGTTCTCAACTGCTCTGTTATCTCAGATGGAACCGAAGAAGGTAGATGAAGCTCTAAGTGATCCAAGTTGGGTAATTGCAATGCAAGAAGAGCTCATCAGTTGAAAGATGCAAAGTTTGGACTTAGTTCCAAGGCCCAGTGATCATACAGTAATTGGAACAAAATGGGTGTACAAAACAAGATGGATGAGAATGGTACAATAACAAGAAAGAAAGCTAGGTTGGTTGCTCAAGGCTATAGGCAAGAGAAGAAGAATTGACTATGATGAGACTTTGCCCCTGTTGCCAGACTTGAAGCCATAAGATTGTTCCTGGCCTATGCATCCTTCAAGAAATTCAAGTTATATCAAATGGATGTGAAGAGTGCATTTCTGAATGGTGAACTACAAGAAGAGGTTTATGTAGCTCAACCGCCAGGATTTGAAGACAACAAACTTCCAAATCATGTCTTCAAACTCAAGAAAGCATGTATGGACTCAAACAAGCTCCAAGAGCATGGTATGACACTCTATCTAATTTCTTATTGAACAAGGCTTCTCTCGAGGTAAAATTGATACAACTCTATTATAGCTAAACATAAAAGTCATTCATTATTAGTTCAAATATATGTTGATGATATTATTTTTCCGTTCTACTAATGAAACTATGTGTGTTAAGTTTGAGAGCTAATGAAGAGCAAATTTGAAATGAGTATGATGGGAGAGTTGACATTCTTTCTTGGACTCCAAGTCAAGCATGCCATGATGGATCTTTATCAACCAAGCCAAATACACTAAAGATTTGATAAAGAAGTTCGGGCTTGAAACCGCTAAATCAGTTGATACCCCAATGCCTAAGGCCTGCAGTTTGGATCGAGATGAACATGGTAAGAAAGTTGATCAAACTCTCTACCGAGGTATGATTGGCTCTCTACTTACTTAACTGCAAGTAGGCCAGATATCATGTTTAGTGTTTGTGTGTGTGTCTAGATTTCAAGCTGACCCTAGAGAATCTCATCTTATTGCTGTTTAACGTATTATTAGATATTTATGTGGATCTGTTAACCTTGGACTTTGGTACTCCAAAGAATCTTCATTTGATCTATTAGGTTATTCAGATGCTGACTTTGCAGCATGTAAGATAAGCAGAAAGAGCACAAGTGGTACTTGTCAGTTCCTTGGAACGCGGCTTGTATCATGGTCCAGCAAGAAACAAGCGTCTGTTTCAGTCTCAACCGCTGAAGCTGAATATATAGCGGCTGGAAGCTGTTGCTCTCAAATTCTCTGGATGAAACAACAGTTGGAGGACTACGGGATATTTAAAACAAAACTGCCCTATCTACTGTGATAGCACTGCTGCAATATCCATCTCCAACAATCCAGTTCAGCACTCAAAAACAAGCACATCGACATAAGATATCATTTCCTCAAAGACCATGTTGAAAAGAAAAAACATTTTTCTAGCAAAGTGGGAACAGATGATCAAATTGCTGACATTCTCACCAAACCGCTTGAAAATTCCAGGTTCTATCATTTACGAGGAGAAATGGGTATGTTAGAACTAACTTGAGATATCATATCTATATATTATTTTTAATATCTTTTGTTTAAGTGTTTTGGCTATGCTTAGAAAAGTCATCTAGTGTGCGGTTCTGGCATCATTGAAACCGCATCAATAAATGGTTCGGTACAAGATTCTCCATCAAACTGACGAGTCAAATGAATGTAATCGGTTCTTTCAAAACGAGAAAGCAAAGTCATTCGGTTTAAAACATATAAACCGCCATCAGATTAGAGAGACATCAGTTTCATGAAAACTGCTGAAGACGTAAGGTAAGTCGGTTTGCTCAATCAAACTGCTCAGGTATGAAATTGCATTTCAGTCCCTACTTTATGTCATATCAATTATAAGGACTCTTTTGCAATTTTCTCTACCGCATTAAATTCTATGTGACGTGGGACGCCATCTGGAGATAATCGTGGCGCCGTTCTCGTCGTTCCATTACCCGAGGAACAGTTAATTGAGTATAAAAGACAAAGTTTATTTCTTTTACCTTTTTACCTTCTTCCCATTTGCGTATACTCTCTCTCTCTCTCTCTCTCTCTCTCTCATCTGCACTCTGTTCTCAACCTCCAATATTTCCCATATTACTTCTTTGAAATTTAAAATGGCACCTAAGAAATCTTCAGACCCTTCTGCTCCATCTACATCTAAAACTTCCAAAGGCGATATGGTATGATTTCTTGAACCCTTCACTCTAGCATTCATATTTTTCCGCCATTGTTGTTCGTAAAAGCTTGTTCGTATTCTAATTTTTCTTGTTTTTCGTTCAATTTTTGGTTGATTATGATTATATATGTTCATTTATGCTGGGTTTGATGTTTATTTCATGTCTTTTTTGTTCAATTTTTGAACAATTTTGATTATTGGGTTTTTCGGGTGTTCATTCGTATTTGTTTTGATACTATGTTCTGGGTTTATTATTTGAACTCGTTATTTTAGAACTTGTAGTATCTGCATTTTTCGAGTCTTTTGTATACTTCTTTCTTAATTTGGTTAAGTTTTTGTTTTGCATGTTTATCCCCTGTTCATCATGTTTTTCATGCATTCAAATGCTTTTTCAAATTCTTTCCATGTCTAGTTTTGGGTGTTTACCATTTTACCCCTGTTTTACTTCCACCGCTTATTTCATTGTTAGGATTCCTTATAGCAGTTTGAATGGTTGGCTTATTCAAACTGCTTGCATCAAACTCTTACTAACTTTGATTATTTTTTAGGATGAATCCAACTTTGTACCTGGATCCCAGATCATCAAAGCCGATTTTGAAACCGATGCAGTTGGAAGAAAACTGCTTGCCCTACTGGAATCGTCAAAACTACTGCCACTATTCCAATTAGATGAACCGAATTTTGACAAGAGGCTTTGTGCAGAATTCTTTGACAATGGGATTGTCTGTGAGGTACCCCTGTTGAATGGTAAAGGTGAAGAGATCAGAGACTTAGAATCTGGGGAAGTGAAGACTGAAAATGCCATCAAGTCCACTGTAAGACAAAGGATGTGGTGTTTATCTGCTTCAAAGGTTGCTATTTTGGCTGGACTGGAGAATTCTGGAATTCTTTCTATCAAACCAGAATTAGTCAGCAGAACTACTGAGGAGCTCTTGGGGGTTTCTATCTTCAACACTAAGTCCACCCCTAAGAAGGAGTTTGGAGAAGTTATGGTGATGTTGTGTGACTTAGTGGATACTGGAGTGATGTGCAAGAATGGCAATCACAACAATTTCACTTCTGAGCAGTACAACTACTGCGTGGCTATCTACAAAGGGAAGAAGATGCACTGGCCAAGGATCATCATGCAAGAAATGATCAATGCCCTCAGCCGCCACACATCTGCCAAAGCCGCTGGTAAAACAAAGATCAGAACTCACTGCAGACTCGTAACCAAGTTCCTTCATCAGGATTCTATGATCTTTAAGGCTTCTATGGCCAATGAAGCTGAGTGGGTGCAACCTAATGAGAAGACCTTGTTTGGTGCTTCTAAGCTTGATGCTTTCAGAACTGCGTTTGGATGGCGGTTTGCACAAGCAGTATGGTCTGCTGATCCTCTGCCTCAAGAACAGAGAGGTCCCTTTCCTGAGGCTCGGCTAAATAAGTCAGGCAAACCTTATGCCGGTGCCATAGCAGATCAAGCCGCAGCTACAAGAGCTAGAGAAGCTGCTCAAACTGCCACTCTGAATAGGCTAGGAGTTAGCCTGGATGGAACTGAGGCTCCGGTTGAGAGGGAGTCTGCGGTTGAGGGGGAGCCTGCAATCCCTGCGGCTCAACCCAGGGAAACCACGGCTCCAAGAAAGAAGAAAGCCAAAGTAACTGAAACTTCCAAACCCTCATCCATTCTTCCTCCAAAACCGACCTTACCAAAATCCTTCCTCATTCTATCCAATCCCTCTTCTGAACCGCTTCCACCTTACTCTAAACCAATTCCCTTCACAAAACCAACTCCTCCTATCCCTTCTAAACCTCAGATAAAACCCTTATCCCCAATCAAGCCTAATGCTGAAAAATCAATGAACTTTGCACAAGATGTAAACCTGTTGAGAAAACTGAAAGCCTCTACCTCTGAACCCAAACCTATCTCACCTCCAAAATCCCCTCTCAAACTGCCAACTGTTCAGTTCACTGAAGAACAGTTGCAGCTAATCTTTTCTGCCCTTCCCAACCTTAAACCCTCCACTCAAACCGAGCCTGAGCAGACCGAAGTGTCTGAGGCTGCGGTTCCAGTTGAACAAGCCGAGGTATCTACAAGTACGGTTCAGCCTGAGCAAACTGATGAGTTTGAGGCTGCAGTATTGCCTGAGCAGACTGATGCGTCTGAGGCAGTTCAAGATGAACCTGAGCAAGATGATGATAATCTTGAGGTTCAACCGCTGAAGAAGAAGAGAAGGTTAGTGAATAAATATGATTTTGTGGAGCACTGGCAATCAAGGCCACCTGGTGGAGTGGACTTCACTGAAGCTCATGACAAGAAAGTTCATTCACCCAGTGAAGGCCCATTTGCAAAGGAGTTGAGAGAAAGGGCTGAAATGAGAAAGGCTGGGATAGACCCCATGATGGTTGAAACCGCTACTCCTTCATTGACACGAAAGCTGGAGTTGACTCACCAGAGCACACTCCTTCACCTTCTGAATCCCTACACTGCCTTTTGCTTCAGCAGTTCAACCGTTGGCTCAACCGCAACTGATCAACATCTCTGCCCCTTCGGTTCTGCCTGAATTCACAGTTGCAGTTAGGTCTCCCAAACCGCGTGGTTTGAAAAGGAAGTGTGCACAGGACATAGCGGGTTACCTGAAGAAGTTTAGAGCTACTACTTCCAAATCCAACCGCCATGGAGCCATCATTAGAGCCGCCAACAAGCATGAAGAGCAACGGCTCAAGTCTGGCCGTCCAAATCCTTTTGCCATCTTTCCAGCCGATGAGTCTCAAGCTGCTTCAGATCAACTGATTGCTTCAACTCTTGATCAAATTATTGAAGATCTGGCAGTTGAGTTCATCTTCTCTCTCTGCTCTCAATTTTTCTTTAGAATAAACTGTATTGTCTTTTCCTTATCTATATAGATGGCAGTTCTCTCCTTATTCTTCCCTTCCTCTTTCTAATACCCAAATTCTTTCCATTTCCCCTTCTTTTCCCTACACTTCATTTTCTATCATTCCTTTCCCTTCCTCCCTTTTTGAAACTGATCCTGTGAAGATTCAGTTTGTGCTGGATTCTTTCCTAACCCAATCTGCATTTCTTTCCTCTCTGCCCTTCCTTGTTGATGCCATTAAGAGGGAGAATGCTGTTGACCCTAGGATTGGGAGAATGGAATTCAAAATTGAAACCCTTCTGGAGAATCAACTCAAGTTAGAACAGAAGGTTGAAACTTAGACTTGAAGCGGCCCAAGAAATGAATGAGGCTCTGGAGAAGAAGTTAGACCAACTAGCTGATCTAACGGTTTCATCAACTGACTACTTAGTTCAGTATGCCAACGACCTGAAAAAGCTTTCTGAGAAAATCTTAGAGAAGGTAAATGAACCGACCCATCTACGTCTCAAGTCAGCCGAATATGTGTTTGAAACCGCCAGCATAGTTGAGCCTTCTGATGCTCAAACCGTTGTCCAAGCCGCCGCTAGGGTTCCTGATAGAACTGATTAGAATTCTTTCTATCTTTTGTAATCAGTTTTTGACTTTCATTATTTTCCTTGTAATTTGTAACTTCTAAAACCTTTGAAGGATTATAATGAAAATGAATGCATTGCATCCAATATTCCAAAACTTTGTTTATTCAAACTACTTGTTTGTGGAACAATGCATTTCTAAAAACTCATGCACTATTCATCATGAAAAATTTTCTAAGTGTATGTGTTTTAAACATTCAGTTTAAACATGCATATCTGATTCTCATAATCATATCTCTTTATATGCATCTGAATGAATATCTTATCTATCTATGTTTCATTTCCTTTGTCTTTGATAGATTAGAAATCTATGGTATAGCATTGTGTGTGCATTTGACTTGGGACATGCAGTTTCAATACATACTCATTTGAGCATGTTCTTACCAAGTACAATGTTTGCTCTATCATAGTGTGGTAATGGCATCAATCAAATAGGGGGAGATTGTTAGGATTCATTGTTAGTACACCCACCTGATTTGATTGACCCATTCCACGTGTCTTTTTATGGACTTTAGGTTTACTTGTAATGAAGTTTTACTTCAATTTTTAGACAAGTCCATTTCTAGATTTTTAGTAGTTAGGCTGAGTTATGATCGGTTTACTCTTAGCGGTTTAGTATCCCTCAAGCCGCCATCTTCAACCGCCAGCATGGTGCCTTAAGTCCTTCATCAAACCGCAGTTTGTGTCTTTGATGAAACCGCATCTCAAGTTCATTCATGAAACCGCACATGCATCTGGTGGAACCGCCGACCAAGATATTGAAGAAGTTATGCTGTCATTTACTCCTTGAAGACAAACATTCGCTTTTCAACCATAAAAATGAATGACTGGTGACTTTTCCTTAAACTTCAAGTCATGGTTCAGTTATTCTGGGAATGTCGGTTTGTCTAGCTTTTTGAAAAGTTACCGTTGTACTTTTCAACAACTAAAAGGACAATGTCAGGTAGTGATCCAACAACTTCCTGCCACAAAGCAAAAGCAAAGGACGACAGTGACAGGTCAACCAATGGGATTGTGACAGCGCATTAAACCGCCATACAATGACTCACCTCATTGTCCAACGGTCACTAATGCCTTCACTATAAATAGCCTTCATTGTTCAACATTGAAGGTTGCTGAGCTTCAAAGAGAATATCCTAAGTATTCAAGTTTGCTTTGAAGATTGAAAACCCAGATACTCATAACTTCACCATCTCCTTAGCAAACCCAGAGTTCTTCATTAAAGCTTCAAGCCTTCAAATCATCACAACTCAGCCTTGCACAGAAAGTAATCATTTGCTCACCATCACTTAGATATTTTGAGCTCTGATTTCTTTCCACACTACACACCCGGAGTATATTTTCTTATAGATTATATACCTCGAAAACACAGGTTGTTATAATAGCATTGTTAGGTTAGATTGTTTATTTAGAGTTTGGATTCATTTGTAATCTTGTAAAAACTCCTCTAAATCAATACAAGTCTAGTAGCTATTAGAAAATCCTAGGCTAACCACCTAGGTAGAGGACGTAGTTCTTTCAAGAACGAACCTCTTCAAATTGTGTGTCCTTGATCTTTATTTTCTGTCTTGTCATTTACATTTATGTTTATGAGCTTTATTTACTTTCATGTGAAATGACTTGATAAATGATTTGCATACTTTTGTGATACTTCAGTTATGCCCTGTCAGTTGCATCATTCCTTTTCAACCACTTAAACCGCCCAACTCTTTATAATTCAGTTTGGACAAAACCGCAAAACTCTGCTGTGCATTTTATCTGAGCGGTTCTAGTGCTTTAAACCGCAATAGACCAAACTGATAAGTACTTGGTTGATTTTCAAGGGTATTCCGAAAAAGATTTTAAACCGCTATTCACCCCCCCCCTCTAGCGGTTCTATATCCTTGTTGCCCTTTGGGACCAACAGCGGTGATATAAGGGACAAACACTTCCTCACCCCTTAATAGTGGAATGATGCAATAGACCAAATGAACAACTTTTTCAAAGCTACTCTCACTTCTCTCCATGACAAAATTGATGGAGGCATTAAACTCAATGACAGTCAAGAATTTATTGATGCTATAAAAGAAGTGGAAAAGAGCATTGCGTCTGATATAAGGAAGATGTTTGAAATGGTAGCAGGGGATAGTCAAAAACTGCTGGATGTAGTTGATAAGTTAAAAGAAGTGAAGGATGAGCTTGAAATTTTGGGAGTGCGCTACATTTGGAGTAGAAAAAAGCGCAAAATTCAAGGAGCCAGCTACTCCCGCGCCAACTATCAGCGCTGACTCTAGTGCGCCTTCTGTTGATATCAGCGCTCTTAATTCAATTTGGACGTGCTAAAAGAGCTCATCGTGACTCATTTCAGCGCGGCCCATTCTAGCGCAAATAGGCGCACAGAGCGGGTTTATGCCAACATTCTCACTGCTCAAAATGATGTTGAAGCACACTTACAAGTATTATCTAAACATTTCTCGCAGCAGCAAGCCATCACTCAAAGATCTATTGATGAATATCAAACCATCAATGATAGCCACCTACGCTACATCAGAGATGGGGTCTCTGAAACTTTCCCTAATGTCAATAGATCTTATCAACTTACAAAAAAGATTGCGTGGTTAGTGAACGAGATAGAAGAAGGATTAAAAGATGAAGACGCGCCCAAGGATCCCTCTACGCCTCCCAACCCGTGATGTTAGATTTTTTTTTTTTAATTTTTTTTTGACATCTTTTGTTTGTCTCTTTGAATACTTGTAATCTTTAACTTGTTATCATTTCAAGTATTAATGAGAATTGCATCACTGTTATCCTTAAAACCTTGTTCACTCAAACTTTTCGTTTGTAGAACAATGATTGCATTATTTTAAAAGTCATTTTATGCACAAAATCTTTCAAACTTAAAACATATTTTTGCATAAAGTTTAAACTTTAAGTTAAACACATTTCAAACCAAAATTCATATATTTTGAATGTGTTGAAAGTTATTTCTATCTTTCCATTTGTAATGTTTTATCCTTGTTGGAATAGATTAGAAATCTATATCTTGGACTAGTGTGTGCATTAACTTGAGACGTGATATACGAATTTCATTCATTTGGACATGTTTTTATCAAGTATAATGTTTTTCCCTGATATGTAAAAAGTATTTATACTTCATTTGTTAGACAGTCCATTTGAATAGAATAGGCTTAGGGATAGGGAAAATATATCAAGATTCAAGAAAATCACGAGTCTACGCGCCTACGGGCCTCAAACATTGCGCCTATGTGCCTATAAGTGCGCGCGGTGTTATGCACCTAGTAAGTTTTATGCGCCTCATTATTAGAACTCAAAAGATTTTTTTTTGAAGATATGAAGACTTGACGAAATTCAAACTACGCCCAAGATCCAACGGTGGAAAAATAACACGTATGCACCCAGATATGAGGACATCTGTTCACAACGGTCATATTGATGTTATGCGTCTAACGGCTATAAAAGGACACGTGCTCCTATATGTAGATACCCCGGGCGAAGCCCCACTCGCTTGGCTAGAGCGCGCGGGAGGATCCTAGGATGTCTATTTGTGTTTTAGAGTCTTTTTAACGGAACATAAGAAAAACCTAATGATTTTAGCCTAAGTTTTGTTACGAAAACAGAGATTCTTTTTATGAGGTTTGGGGGTTAGGTTACGAGATGGGAAGTACTTAAACACCCATCTCGCCCAACTAATGTTTGTCGCGCCCCCGGACCCCGCGGGCCCGAGACCGCGATCTGGACGTCGACTCTAAAACAAAACTGAGAAATACTGAAGTTAAAAATTTCATTTGATACCAAAAGGTAATGATCCAAAGTTTTACAAAACCAAGTTTGATAAAAACCAATTACAACTATCATAAACTTCCACAAGTTTATGCCCAACAAAATACAAATATACAATTCTTAGTGAAGTCATTGTTTGGTACAACTACCCCAAAATGGTTACACATTTACATAATGTAAACCAACCTATATCAACCTTCCCCAAAAGAATGAATCCACACTCGACGTCCTCAATCTCGTGATCAGCGAGACTAATCCTTAGCACCTGGGGGGGGGGGTTAAGGAAAAACAAAGATAAAAGAAAAGGGGGTGAGATAAATCTCAATAAGTTACTAATGCAACTACATGACATGCTATGATGCAAGAAGAAATAAGCAATAATAACTATCACATAGCACATAGCATTTATCACATAATAGATAGCAGCGGAAATAAACACATAACAAAGGATATAGCCAAGGTTTTCCAGACCGGAACATCCAAATAAAGGATCGCTGCGCAGCTTCAATAATCAACAAATCAACATCTTCATAATAGCATGAAAGCCGAAGAGAAAACCCCGGTACCGGAACCAATAACCAAAGAAGTGTCACAAAGGACGGGAGACATGCCACAAAGTCATGCTCCAAGTAAAGCTAAAATGCACACAAAGGAGCTAGCTCTTCTCAAATCCAAGGCCAATCTGGAGGAGGGTAATAATGGGGCAAAACAATGGTCAACATCACAATGGACTTGGCCGTGCCATCATAACGTTTCGCATCGCCCAAACACACACAAAATACCAGCTGGACTTTCACATAAAGGTTAAGTAGTAAAATACTAGCACGATAAACAACAAAGGATTCCAAAGTAGGGAATCATGCCAATTAATCACCAAGAAGATGAAATGAACAAACAATGCACAATAAAGGTGCTTCAAAATCCCAATTCACCATTAATGAATTTCAAACACAAACTTGATCACAAAGGACCCAATTCTATCACTAAAGTGTACAACAATGTTCACTAGGGTCAACTAGAAGGACACCCAAGACTTAGACCAAAACGCATCCTTCATTCACACAATTTTAACAAATGTAAATTTTCAGGGGTTCTGTGCGGCGCCCAAAGTGGGATGTGCGGTCGCCCAAAAAGCCTCAGAACAAGAACAAAAGCTTTCAGAAAGATGCGCGGTCGCCCAGGAAATTTTGTGCGGCCGCCCAAGCTTCTGAATTTCCAGAAATCGGGAAGAACAACATGGGTTCTTCCATTTTCAAACCCAAAACACATTCAACCCAAAATCCAACCTTCCAACTCACATACTAATGTACCAAAACAACCAATAAGTCTAAAAAGACTCAAACAACAACATTTAACAATCAAAATCAAGAATCAAACCCAACATTCAAGATTTCACCATTTTTGATCAAAACCCAAATAAATTCTCAATAAATTCAAAACCCAACCAAACATCAAATATAACACATCAAACATCATATAAACATGATATGAACACTTTAGCATTAAAATGGGGGAAAAGTAACTTACTTGAAAATAATGAATTCTTTTTGATTCTACGCGATCCTAACGACGATCTAAACAATGTTCACGTTTTAAGAAATGAGAAATAACTAGAAGAAGATGAAAGAAATAAAGAGAGAAGGAAAGGGAGAAAATGCTTACCCAAAGGAGGAGAGAGAGGGAGTTATGCTGGAATGGGAGGGGAGGGTGAGGGAGATGGAGTGTATGAGGGAGAAGGAGGTGTAGGGAGAGGGTAGGAGTAATTTAAAAACTTACACAAAGACCCCTCCTCTAATACTACCCAACTCAACACTCCCCACCAACAACTAAGACCCAATACACTACACTAACCCAAATGACCCAAATAAAATGCTAGGCATAATTATTATAACACATAAATTGCACACATAAATATTTAAATAAATAATAATTTAAATAAATAAATAAATAAGCAAATAAATAAATAATAACTATTTTTTTTTTCTAATAAAATAGAGCCTAGATTTCGGGTCGTGACATTCACTCCCCCTTAAAGAAAATTCGACCCGAATTTTAACGAGACTCACCTTAAACAAAAAGCCACGGAAATTTCCTCTCGATCTCATCTCGGAGCTCCCACGTCGACTCCTCGATAAGATGATTCCTCCAAAGGACTCTAACCAACGCAATGCTCTTGCTCCTCAACTCTTGGACTTTAGAATCAAGAATCCGAACCGGTCGTTCCTCATAAGACATATCGGGCTCAATATCCTCCGGTATCCTCGGTAACACGTGAGATGGGTCATGAACGTACTTCCGAAGCATAGAAACGTGAAAGACGTTGTGCAACCGGTCTAAGGATGACGGTAACGCAAGACGATACGCTAGAAGTCCAACCTTTCCCAAAATCTCAAACGGACCAATAAACCTCGGAGCCAATTTGCCTTTCTTCCCAAACCTACGAATACCCACCTTTGGAGACACTTTCAAGAACACCAAATCACCGGTCTGAAAGCTAAGATCTCGCCTTCGGTTATCTGCGTAGCTCTTATGTCGAATCTGGGCTGTTTTCAATCTATCCCGGATAACTTTAACCTTTTCAACCGAATCCTGAAGCAAATCAATACCCACGACCTTCGCTTCACCAACCTCATCCCAACAAATAGGCGATCTACACTTCCTTCCATACAAGGCCTCAAACGGTGCCATCTCGATACTAGCCTGATAACTGTTGTTGTAAGAGAATTCCACTAACGGTAGGTGCGAATCCCAAGAATCGGAAAAGTCTATCGCACAAGCTCGCAACATATCCTCCAAATTCTGAATAGTCCTCTCGGATTGACCGTCGGTCTGAGGATGAAAAGCCGTGCTGAATCGCAAATCTGTACCCAAAGCTTCCTGAAATGCCTTCCAGAATCTAGAAGTAAACCTCGGGTCTCGATCTGACACGATGCTAACCGGAACCCCATGCAATCTCACAATCTCATCAATGTAAAGGGTCGCAAGCTTCTCCATCGAATATCTGATGTCAATAGGCAAGAAATGGGCACTCTTGGTCAATCTATCCACTATTACCCAAACGCTGTCATACTTCCTACGGGTACGAGGCAGTCCCGTAACGAAATCCATAGTCACATGCTCCCATTTCCACTCCGGAATCTCTAACGGCTGAAGTAATCCCGCGGGTCTCTGATGCTCGGCTTTGACCTGCTGACACGTTAAACACTTCGAAACATACTCCGCTATTTCCCTTTTCATATTAATCCACCAAAATTGTTGCTTCAAATCCTGATACATCTTCGTACTACCCGGATGAATAGTATACCTCGATTTGTGACCCTCATCAAGAACCCTCTGTTTAATTCCATCAACATCCGGAACACACAAACGACCACGGAAAGTCAACACTCCACTCGAACTCAAAGAAAAATCCTCGAAGTTCTTTTCCTTTAATTTACCCATTATCTTCACCAACTCGGGATCCTCCTTCTGAGCTTCCTTTATCCTCTGAATTAGGGTCGGAGACACCCTAATATTCGCAAAAATAGCCCCATGTCTCGACTCACAAGGAGACCAATCTCGAACATCCTCAAGCATTTTCCACTCTCGAACCATCATCGAAGCCACATAAGACTTTCTACTAATCGCATCGGCTACCACATTCGCCTTCCCCGGATGATAAGAAATCGTACAATCATAATCCTTCAATAATTCCATCCATCGGCGCTGTCTATTGTTCAACTCTTTCTGGGAGAAAAGATACTTCAAACTCTTGTGATCTGTAAAAATCTCGAACTTCGCTCCATAAAGATAGTGCTTCCACTTGTGCAACGCAAAGACAATCGCGGCCAACTCCATATCATGAGTCGGGTAATTCTGTTCACTAGGGGTCAACTTCCTCGAAGCATACGCAATTACTTTCCCATTCTGCATCAACACACAACCCAAACCCTCTTTCGAAGCATCACTGTAAATCACTAGGCCATCGCTCCCATTAGGCAAAGTCAAGATCGGTGCTGTAGTCAACCTCTTCTTCAATTCCTCGAAACTCTTGTCACATTTCTCGGTCCACACAAACGGAACATTCTTCCGAGTCAACTGAGTCATCGGAGTAGCAATCCTCGAAAACCCCTCGATAAATCTTCGGTAATACCCGGCTAAACCCAAAAAACTACGAATCTCGGTCACTGACTCGGGTCTCTTCCAATCCATTATGGCTTCAATCTTTGACGGGTCCACCGAAATCCCATCTTTCGAAATAACATGACCCAGAAATGACACCTTCTCGAGCCAAAATTCGCATTTACTGAACTTCGCAAATAATTTCTCCCTCGCAAGAACGGATAAAACTGTCCTCAAGTGCTGCTCGTGCTCCGCTCGAGATTTCGAATAGACGAGAATATCGTCAATGAAGACTACCACGAACGAATCAAGATAGGGATGGAAAACTCGGTTCATCAAATCCATAAATATTGCAGGCGCGTTAGTCAACCCAAACGGCATAACCAAAAACTCATAATGACCATACCGAGTGCGAAAAGCAGTCTTCTGAATATCCTCCGATCGAACCTTCAACTGATGGTACCCACTCCTCAAATCAAGTTTAGAGAAAACCACGGACCCTTGCAGCTGATCAAACAAATCGTCTATGTGCGGTAGGGGATACTTGTTCTTCACCGTAATCTGATTCAACCTTCGGTAATCGATGCACAATCTCAACGAACCATCTTTCTTCCGCACAAACAAAACCGGTGCTCCCCACGGGGAAACACTAGGGGGATAAACCCTCGATCAAGCAACTCTTGCAATTGAACCTTTAATTCCTTCAACTCTGCGGGAGCTAACCTATAGGTGCTTTCGAAATCGGAGCCGTACCCGGCAAAAGATCTATACAAAATTCAATCTCACGATCGGGAGGCATATCATACTCGGTAGAGAAAACATCGGGAAATTCCCGAACTACCCGAACACTATCAAAACTAGGGGATTCTTTCCTAGTATCTAGAACACTAGCCAAATACCCCTCACAACCACTATACAATAATTTTCTCGCTTTCATAAAAGAAATTAAGCGAACCTTCCTACTCAGAGGACTAGCCTCAAACACAAATTTAGGCACATCGGGAATAGAAAAAGTAACAATTTTCTTACGGCAATCAACAGAAGCATGAAACTTGCTCAACCAATCCATACCCAAAATGACATCAAAGTCTTGGATAGGAAGAACCACCAAATCCGCACAAAGGACTCGACCACAAATAACCACATCACAAGCACGAAAGACTCGATCAGAAATCAAGCATTCTCCTATAGGGGTCGACACCTCTAGCACGTACGGTAAAGACTCGAATGCAGCATTTAACATGGAAGCAATTGCACAGAAATGTATGAATGAGATGATCCTGGATCTACTAACGCTCGTGCGCTCACATTAGACACAGAAACAATACCTCCAATAACGGATGGATCATCGGTAGCTTGTTGTTGATTCATGGCAAATACCCTTCCTTGGACTTTGGGCTTCCCAGCGGCATCCCTTTTCTGACCCTGATTAATACCAACCCCTGACCCGGATGCTTGTCCTCTACCTCTCGGGCAATCTTTTACAAAGTGACCCATTTGACCACAATTTGTGCACCTTCCTTGCTTCTTCCAACAACGGTCTTCAGAATGACCTTCCTTTTGACAATACGAACAAAGCCTCCTAACTTGGCTCCCTTGGTTCCCGGAAGTGGTACCCGGGTTCCTTGGAATCGGTTGCCCTCGGAACTGAGATTGTCCCCCAAAGTTACCTCGATTTTCGATCCTTGGTTGTGACTTGCTCTGCGCTCCTTGCTTACTCGGGTTGGCTACCTCGGTCTTCCTTTTATGCTCCCCAATATCTTGCTCTATCAAATAGGCTCGGTCCACCGCATCTTGGAATGTCACAATCCGTTGAGCAATCAGTTGAGTACGGATGGAGGTCTTCAATCCCCGAATAAATCTCATAGCTTTTTGTTCCTCGGTCCTCACCAAATAGTCGCAATACCGGGCTAATTCTATGAACTTAGCCGAGTATTGTGCTATAGACAACACACCTTGCTCTAGGTTGAGTAGCTCGATCTCCTTTCGGTTTTGATTAACAACCGGAATGAAATTCTCCTTGAATTTGCGCACAAACAATTCCCACGCATACACCGTGTGAGTATCATCCCAAGTAGCTTTAATACCTTTCCACCAATGCTCGGCGGCTCCCACAAGCTTGTAAGCCGCGAACCGGACCTTGTCCTCATCCGTGCACCCAAACACATCATAAATCTTCTCCATAGACTCAATCCACAACTCAGCTTTCCGAACATCGGGTTCCCCATTGAATTCAACCGGTTTCAACTTCAGAAATTGCTCCAACCCATAGCGGGGTGGTGCTTGTTCTACCCTCGGACCTTGATCATGTATGGCCTTCATGGCCGCCTCGAACATGCCTTGAAACATGGCACGTGCTTCTTCCCTTGTATCATTCTGATTCTGTGCCCCGCTAGTACCTCCTCTGTTTCTTCTTCCAGACATTGCGAGTAATTACCTGTATAAAACATCAACCGTTAATCACTCCGCACACTACTACCCACCTTGGTCATACTAATCCACCTAGACTTATACTTAGAGCTAATGCCATAGCTCTGATACCAACTGTCGCGCCCCCGGATCCCGCGGGCCCGAGACCGCGATCTGGACGTCGACTCTAAAACAAAACTGAGAAATACTGAAGTTAAAAATTTCATTTGATACCAAAAGGTAATGATCCAAAGTTTTACAAAACCAAGTTTGATAAAAACCAATTACAACTATCATAAACTTCCACAAGTTTATGCCCAACAAAATACAAATATACAATTCTTAGTGACGTCATTGTTTGGTACAACTACCCCAAAATGGTTACACATTTACATAATGTAAACCAACCTATATCAACCTTCCCCAAAAGAATGAATCCACACTCGACGTCCTCAATCTCGTGATCAGTGAGACTAATCCTTAGCACCTGGGGGGGGGGGTTAAGGAAAAACAAAGATAAAAGAAAAGGGGGTGAGATAAATCTCAATAAGTTACTAATGCAACTACATGACATGCTATGATGAAAGAAGCAATAAGCAATAATAACTATCACATAGCACATAGCATTTATCACATAACAGATAGCAGCGGAAATAAACACATAACAAAGGATATAGCCAAGGTTTTCCAGACCGGAACATCCAAATAAAGGATCACTGCGCAGCTTCAATAATCAACAAATCAACATCTTCATAATAGCATGAAAGCCGAAGAGAAAACCCCGGTACCGGAACCAATAACCAAAGAAGTGTCACAAAAGACGGGAGACATGCCACAAAGTCATGCTCCAAGTAAAGCTAAAATGCACACAAAGGAGCTAGCTCTTCTCACATCCAAGGCCAATCTGGAGGAGGGTAATAATGGGGCAAAACAATGGTCAACATCACAATGGACTTGGCCGTGCCATCATAACGTTTCGCATCGCCCAAACACACACAAAATACCAGCTGGACTTTCACATAAAGGCTAAGTAGTAAAATACTAGCACGATAAACAACAAAGGATTCCAAGTAGGGAATCATGCCAATTAATCACCAAGAAGATGAAATGAACAAACAATGCACAATAAAGGTGCTTCAAAATCCCAATTCACCATTAATGAATTTCAAACACAAACTTGATCACAAAGGACCCAATTCTATCACTAAAGTGTACAACAATGTTCACTAGGGTCAACTAGAAGGACACCCAAGACTTAGACCAAAACGCATCCTTCATTCACACAATTTTAACAAATGTAAATTTTCAGGGGTTCTGTGCGGCCGCCCAAAGTGGGATGTGCGGTCGCCCAAAACGCCTCAGAACAAGAACAAAAGCTTTCAGAAAGATGCGCGGTCGCCCAGGAAATTTTGTGCGGCCGCCCAAGCTTCTGAATTTCCAGAAATCGGGAAGAACAACATGGGTTCTTCCATTTTCAAACCCAAAACTCATTCAACCCAAAATCCAACCTTCCAACTCACATACTAATGTACCAAAACAACCAATAAGTCTAAAAAGACTCAAACAACAACATTTAACAATCAAAATCAAGAATCAAACCCAACATTCAAGATTTCACCATTTTTTATCAAAACCC
Organism: Campanula takesimana; assembly: GCA_026119855.1. NCBI lineage: Eukaryota > Viridiplantae > Streptophyta > Magnoliopsida > Asterales > Campanulaceae > Campanula > Campanula takesimana. Next base: position 2,518,537 of record JAOWBW010000077.1, on the reverse strand, counting down.
AAAATAAATTCTCAATAAATTCAAAACCCAACCAAACATCAAATATAACACATCAAACATCATATAAACATGATATGAACACTTTAGCATTAAAATGGGGGGAAAGTAACTTACTTGAAAATAATTAAAGTCGACGGAATTCGATTCTTTTTTATTCTACGCGATCCTAACGACGATCTAAACAATGTTCACGTTTTAAGAAATGAGAAATAACTAGAAGAAGATGAAACAAATGAAGAGAGAAGGAAAGGGAGAAAATACTTACCCAAAGGAGGAGAGAGAGGGAGTTGTGCTGGGAATGGGAGGGAGTAGGGTGAGGGAGATGGAGTGTATGAGGGAGAAGGAGGTGTAGGGAGAGGGTAGGAGTAATTTAAAAACTTACACAAAGACCCCTCCTCTAATACTACCCAACTCAACACTCCCCACCAACAACTAAGACCCAATAACACTACACTAACCCAAATGACCCAAATAAAATGCTAGGCATAATTATTATAACACATAAATTGCACACATAAATATTTAAATAAATAATAATTTAAATAAATAAATAAGCAAATAAATAAATAATTATTATTATTTTTTTCTAATAAAATAGAGCCTAGATTTCGGGTCGTGACAATGTTGGTCTTGCTTGTTCAAAGTCTACATAAGTAAAATGTTCTTCCTATTCTTGATTATAATAAAAGGAGTTTTAAAGGGGATGATTGGAATGTAGGGGGATAACTCCTTGACCAACATCAATAGAGTGAAGTGATCTTTGGTGTCATGTCCCAAAATGTTTTGGGTGATTTCACTTTTGATAAAAATAAAAAAAGAAGAGAGGAGATGAAGTAGAGAGAAAGAGAGAAAAGTTGTGTTACCTAGACTTCAAGAATGCTTCAAGTTCTTCCTTGGGAAAATACTCAAAAAATGCCTTAAAATCAAAGTTCTCTTTTGGGTAGAGTTTTCTTATGTTGGAAAGAAGGTCCTTTGAAATGGTAGATTAGAAGGGTTTATATAGGTTTAAAAGAGATGTTTTTGGTGCCAAAACAGAGTCACAAAGATCAGTTTCCCGGGCAAAATCATGTAAAATGAGCAAGGGAGAGATTCTTGGGCAGAATCTGTAACTGACGCCCAGGTGCGTGCGCTTCCTAACTTGGAGGCGGGACGCGCGCGCTTCTTTCCCCTACGGACGGAGGCGTGCGACTTTGGAATGACTTTTTTGACAGAATGGACTGGAAAGTCAACACTGTTATTCAGTTTAGTGCCTGGACTTAACGGAGTCAGTCAGGAACTTAATAAAAGTAATAGAAACTAATGAAAAACATATAAAATAGGGAGAAACAAAAAATCAAATGTGCAATCGGGGTGAGCGGTCCAAGGCGGGGTGTCTACAGAGCCCCTCGACGGTGTGGATTGCGAAGCAAAACACGCCGACGAAAGAAAGACATCCGCCAAGGACATCACCAAGAAAAAAGCAAAGACTCGATGAAAGCAGGAATTTGAAATTGCGAGGTATAGGGGTGCGCTCCCTGTGTGAGCGACTTTTATTAATAGAGGAGGTGTGCTGAATCCGTTTGTGAATCCGCTTGATGAATTCGTTTGTGAATCCATTGAATGAGTCCGTTTGTGAACCTTATTGACGAACCCGTTAATGATCCGCTTGATGAATCCGTTTGTGAATCCATTTGCTGAACCCATTTGTGAGTATATTTGTCGAATCCGTTTGTGAATCCGAAGGACGAGTCCGTTTGTGAACCCGTTGGCTGAATCCGTTTGTGAATCCATATGTTGAACCCGTTTGTGAGTCCATTTGTCGAATCCGTTTGTGAATCCGAAGGACGAGTCTGTTTATGAACCCGTTGGCTGAATCCGTTTATGAATCCATCTACTAAACCCGTTTGCGAGTCCATTTGTCGAATCCGTTTGTGAATCCAAAGGACGAGTCTGTTTGTGAACCCATTGGCTGAATCAGTTTGTGAATCCATCTGCTGAACCCGTTTGTGAGTCCATTTATCGAATCCATTTGTGAATCCGAAAGACGAGTCTGTTTGTGAACCCGTTGGATGAATCCGTTTGTGAATCCATCTGCTAAACCCGTTTATAAGTCTATTTGTCAAATATGTTTGTGAATCCGAAGGACGAGTCTGATTGTGAACCCGTTGGCTGAATCCGCTTGTGAAACCATCTGCTGAACCCGTTTAAGAGTCCAATATATTGCTTAAGAGGTGGTGATTTCAGTGGTTGACCTATAACCGAATTGCTGTTTGTAGCCATATCTGATGTATGCTGTTCAGAGCTGCACTGCTGTTGACTTCATGAATTTTGTGGGGGTACGGGCACAGTTGACTGCGGACCGAAAAAAACTTTTCCCTTTAGAGGGGAAAATGCCGAGATTGACCTTGACTTTTGAAAAGCAAGAGACACACCCTACTTTTAGATTTAGTGGGAGTTTCTATCTTATTTTAATTTAGACATGCCTTAGGGGCGGACCAGATTAATGTGTCCCAACTGTGTATTCAAGGGCGGAGTTGTGGCATGTTGTTTTGTTGCTGTGGATTCTGAACTCGTTGCAGGTTGAAGGCGTTGAAGCGTCTAGGCTGTTGCTGAACTGACAAGGCCTATTCTATTTTGTCCATCCGTCAAAGGCGCGCGCGCCTGTAATAGGGCATGGGATGCGCGCGCGTTGCGGCTCCAAGGGCGGAGGCGCCCGCGTCTGGGCTGTTGATTTACAACCCCTTTCTTTCTGAACAGGATTCTCCAACAGCTATAAATTTGAACCCATTTCGACCAGTTTGGTCACACAGCAATATTCTGCAATATTTCCCATTCTCTTAAGCCCCAAATTCTTTTCAAGAATGGCTCCCATGACCTTTTCTTTTGAGGTAAAGGTGTCCGTCCCCAAATGCGAACAAATGAAGTCCGTCCCCATTATGAAGGCACGACCTAGTGTCTTCGACCGCTTGGGTAGACCGAATGAAGTTTCCGTTGAACCTTTGAAGCCAGCGGTTCATGTTGAAGCCCCTAGGCCATGCTATTTTCCGAAGAAGAAGAAGGGCAAAGGCAAGGGAAATTCCCCTTATGTGTGGAAGCGTCCCTCTAAGGCTCCTGTCAAGCCTTTTTTGGACAAAGGCAAGGGGAAGGTTGAAGAAGCTCTGTCCCGTCCTAGCATCTTCTCCTATCTTGGCGATTCCGGGAATGCTCCGCCCCCGTCTAAGAAGGTCAAGGGCCCTAGTCGAAAGCAATGGGTTCCCAAACTGAAGAAAGATTAGACATTTCTTAGTACCCCAAGATTGCAATTAATAGACCACTTGTTAGGATTTTAATGTTTTATTGTCTTTTAAGCTCAACATTATCCGTTGTAATGATCAAAATGATTTCAGAGTTGAATAAAGAATTGCATCTTGTTTATGAATAATTGGGGAAAAATTGTTGTTTTAGACCGAACTCGAGGGTTGCCTACGTTCCTCTCTTATAGAGGCTTAGGTCTCCGTAGTTCAAACAAATGAAGAACATTTTATTTTTTTATTATTTTTTTTGTGTGCACCCTGTTTTTTTTCCTAGACCGCCCTTTCGGGTTTTCTAGCGGGCTTCTTTTTTGCACTTGCTCTAATTTTTGCCTAGGCCGCCCTTGCGGGTTTTCAACCTAGCGAGCGTGTTTTTTTTTTTTTTTTTTTTTATGGTCCTCATTTGTTAAGCGTAGAACTTCTGAGCTTGTCGAGGTTGATCTCCTTTGGCAATTGATCACCATCCAAGTCTACGAGTCGGATTGCACCGCCGCTCAATATCTTCTTGACCACGTAAGGACCGATCCATCGGGGTCCCCATTTTCCAAGGGGATTTATGGCATTGGGAGGATGTTGTCTTAAGACCAAGTCTCCCACTTTGATGTTTCGAGGCTTCATCTTTTTGTTGAAAGCCCTTGCCATTCTCTGTTGATAAGCCCTCGTGTGTTCGAACGCTCTTAGCCTCTTTTCGTCGAGTAGGGCTAGTAGCTCATAACAGCTTTGCATCTAATCAACCTCGTTGACTTGGTTCTCAAGTAAGACCCGTAGAGAGGGAACTTTGAGTTCGACTGGGAGTACGGCTTCAGAACCATAAACCAATTAATATGGGGTTTCTCCCGTTGCAGACCGGATTGATGTGCGGTAGCTCCACAATGCTAATTGTTGAGTATGCCCACTTATATCTCAGTATTCAATGTATAGGATTGATTAGATTTGATTGATCCATCTCCTAAGTTTTATTTCATGGACTTTAGACCCATATGTAAGAAGTATTTATACTTCATTTTTTTTGTAGTCTATTTGAATAGACTAGGCTTAGGAATAGGGCAAGATATCAAGATTCAAGAAAACCTCAAGTTTAAGCAATGCCATGAGCCATGCAATAAGGCAATGCGCCATGCGCCTATCTCACTGGCTCATTGCGCCTCATATGATGTTGTTTCAACACTTGGTGATTTATTGAAGATAAGAAGACTTGATGAGATTCAAACTGCGCCAAAGATCCAATGGTGGATAAATAACACGTGTGCACCTAGATTTGAGGACACCTGTCCGCAACAGTCATATTTGTGTTATGTGTCTAACGGCTATAAAAGGACACGTGCTCCACTCAATGAGCTCCAGCCCATCTGTCCTTTGATCTTATCCACAAGGGATTTCCAACGGCTAGTTTTTGGGGCTCTACTATAAATACCCCATAACTTCAACCATTTTAAGTTTCTAAGTATTTCAGAATTTCTCTCTCAAGCATTTATTGAAGATTTGAAGACTGCCTTTGAAATTCCCAGATTCCTCAAGAACATCTTCATACCTTCATACTTAGCCCAGATCCTCAAGAAAAAACACTTTAGTTTTATTGTGCTTTAAATCTCATAGATCTAAAGACCTTGAAACTAAGAACACACACGCACCTCTTTAAGTTTGACCACTTAGATCTTTCTTTAATAGATACACCGGTTTTGTCTAGGATTTGTTCTTTCATAGAAAATAGATCTTGAGTTTGTGTAAAGCTCAAACTGTTGGTAGTGGTGCCCTAGGCACGTTTAATAAACGTTGTAATTGTTATCATTTATTTCATATCAAGAAAGAGATATTTTGATTATTATTGTTGTTCATGTTTACTTATAATAATCTCCGTCCCTAGTACTTGTTAAGCACTAGTATAAAGGCTAAATGATCATGGGATGATCATGTTAGATTTATGGGTACTTGTTTGGAACAAGGTACTGGACATGACCCGCTGTATGAGATTTATGTCATGGTCTATGTCATACATATATCTCATATTAGTTATGTCATTTGAATCCTTAGACATGAAGTTATTATAGTCTTCCACTTGATGAACATTGTGTTTGACATATTCAAACGCTACCTTAACACGGTAGTTATAAAGGGTATGATTGGCATAATCGGATTCCCGTTGGGAAGAATAATAAGCTAAATGGATTTGTCCCTCCACGGAGAGATGTCAAGCTTGGGCCCCTCGAAGGAATGATGTTGATGAAATGTTCGGCCGGACTCAAATGGATTGATTGGATCAATAGCATTTGAATTATCAACATATTCGGAATCGAGAAAGTATTGAACAAAACAAGTTGACTGTTTGACCATGACTTGTGTTCAATGACATCGTGGACAAAGGGATTGTGACATATTCTAAAGGAATGCGAACTTGTATCTAGTTATACTATTTGGGTAGGTATGACGGTTTGCTAAAACCTAATCATATCTTATGGAATCATGTTTGAGCCCATTGCCAACTTAGTATAATCCTAGAGGGTCACACACAATAGAACAAATCTTAAATAAAAGGACTATATTGGTATTTAGGGTCGGAGGACTTCCAAGGAATTTCTGGAAAGATCTGGGCCTCCTGGTCAACCAAGCGGGCGCTTGGGTTGTACCAGGCGGGCGCCTGTTCAAGCCGGAAAGGGACTGGAGTTTCTGCCCAAACAGGCGGGCGCCTGGGTGGTACCGGGAGGGCGCCTGGTGCTCCCGATTGGGAATTTCCTAATTCGATTTAGGAAGGTTTTTGGCACAAGATTTCTATTTGGAATATGTCTTAATTGTGTATAAAAACCCCAATTCGGCCAGACCATATTAAAAAAGTGATTTTGTGAGATCACTTTTTATCATCAGAAAATGACATGTAGGCGGGCGCCTGGCAAGGGTCAGGCGGGCGCCTGGTCTACGGACTGGGAAGACATCTCAGCTGGGTTTCCCAAATTTCCTTACCATTTCATACCAAATCCATAAACACTCAAAATCAACACTCCCTACAAGATTTCTAAGGTACCCAAACATCATTTAACCCAAAAGGGGATCTTAACAACACCCTTTTATCAACCAAATTCAAGAATCAAAACCAACATTCAAGATTTCACCATTTCTTCCCAAGAACTCAAATAAATTCAAAATAAATTCAAAACTCAATCAAACTTCAAAAATAACACATCAAACATCACATGGACATGATATGAACATTTTATCATCAAAATGGGGGAAAAGTAACTTACTTGCAAATTCTCAAAGTTGATGGATTTCGATTCTTTTTGGCTCTACGCGATCCTATCGACGATCTAAACAAGGTTCATGATTTAAGAAATGAGAGATTATGAGAGGAAGAGGAAGTAAATGAAGAGAGATGAAGAGGATGAGAAAACTTACCTTTCTATGGAAGGAGGGAGAGAGAGTGCAGGGAAATGGAGTGGAGTGAGGGAGAAGATGAGGAGTAGGGAGGGAGTAGTTAGAAAATGATTTGAAACTTACACTTAGGCCCCCTCTCGCACACTACACACAATACTACACTCCTACTAACAATTAAGACTCAACACTCCCACACTAGCCCAAATAACTTGAATAAAATGCTAGGCATAATTATTATAACACATAAATTGCACCCATAAATATTTAGATAAATAATTATTTAAATAAATAAATAAGCAAATAATTAAATAAAAATCATTTAATTACTAATAAAATAGAGCCTATATTTCGGGTCGTGACAAGAGCTCCCAAGGTTGCTGATTATTATGACAAAAAGTGCGCCGCGTGTCAACTTGGCAAACAACCGAAGAAATCTTTCTCCAGCAAGACAAATCCCTCAACGACTAGATGTTTGCAATTGCTCCACATTGATCTATTTAGACTAGTCTCCACCGCAAGTATTAGAAGAAACAAGTATACTCTAGTTGTGGTGGATGATTACTCAAGATATACATGGGTGGAAATGATGATCTCAAAAGACGATTGTTATAGCATTTTGACCACCTTATTTAGACTGCTCCAAACACAAAAAGAAGATGACATCGTTAGTGTTTAATCCGACAATGGAACAGAATTTAAGAACAACGGTGTTGCTCGATACTGTGAAGATCATGGGATAGATCATAACTTCTCAACCGCTGGAGTTCCTCAACAAAATGGTGTTGTGGAAAGAAAGAATAGGACGTTGATTGAAGCGGGAAAGACGATGATAGCTGAAGCGAAATTGCCTAAGTACTTTTGGGAAGAAGCTATCAACACTGCATGTTTTACTCAAAATCGTTCCTTCATCAACAAACTTCACAACAAGACTCCGTATGAACTTTGGCGCGGTAGAACTCCCAACATCGCATTCTTCAAGATCTTTGGTTGCAAATGTTATATCCTCTACAACGGAAACGGACATTGAGGTAAATTCGATGCCAAAGCCGACGAAGGTATTTTTGTTGGGTATGCCAAACATTCTAGATGGATTTCCTTGAGTTGATAGATTCTGATCTTGAGTAGGCGCAACATGAATAGGAGCATCTGTATCATTAAGCTCAATAGAATCATCAGCAACATTTGGATCCAAATGTGGCTCAAGGAGAGAATGTTCATCAAATGTAACATGTAGAGATTCAACTATCACTAATGTAGATCTATTAAAAACACGAAAAGCTATCCTCGGTCACATTAAAAGTTATCAACCTCTTCTCCAATGAAATAGAGTCAAAAGTCAAAGCAATCTCTACTTTTTCCTCACCTCCACAAAGGGCCATGAAGTCTTCATAAGTAGGAGTTATTTCATTATAAGAGAAGTTGAAAACGTGATTACTCTCGTCCCAGAATTTGGCACTAGCCTTTAAAAGGTTCGCGTTGAAGTTCATATGAGAGAGTGACCAAAGGCACTTGACGCCAAACCGTTCATCAAATCTGTTGTGACAAGAAGCGGGAATCCTAGCAACCCACTTCTCCAAGGCAGTGGTATAAGCTCCTCTTTCAAGCATGGTAATTCTTGCATGATAATCCATTGGGAAGGCAAGAAAATTGATGTTTAGGCAAGAAAAGTACAAGAAAACTGCTGTTGGTACGAATCCTACTGCTAGGTAAACACTGTTTATATATGGCACAAGTTCCAATTCTTGCTTGGAAACAGAAAAAGCAAAGGCGGCGTCAGACTTGGCCACGCAGCCAACTTCGCCCTTGGCCACGTGGCCAACTTCGACCTTGTCCAGGCGGCCATCTTCGCCCTTGGCCACGCGGCCATCATTGCCCCTATGCAAAAAATTCGACTCCAAGCTTGGTTACTCCCACACCGCAATGGATCCATGCAAACAACGTACACACCCCGTCCCCGTGGCTCATGCATTGTATAAAATTAGGAACAATATAAATAACTTGTTTGTACAAATAAGATGTCACAATTTGCATATAAATTAGTACATAAATTCTTTGCATACATTTAAAAATGTTCAGTATATTTGTGTTTGTCCCCTACCGCTAACAGTGCAGGAATGAATATAAAAAGGGAGCGCCCCCCCCCCCCCCCCCCCGCTAATCCGAATCCTCCTCAGTAGTGTCCCGCTGCCGCGTCGAGCGACGTGAGCCGCTGGCACTCGAAATCCATCCTCGGACTGTTCGTCCCCCAGTATGGGAAGACCCAGCCTCTGCAGGAGAACTCTCTCGATGTTGTGGTATGACGAGATCCTCCCTCTGACAAGTGCAAGAATGATACGCCTCTTTTAATAAGCGTATGAGTATGTTCTCCTGCCGAACAGATCGGACATATGCCTCCAGAGTCACCTGGATGGGTCAAGGGCGATAAATGAGAACAAGAAAGCAAAAAGTGTGTGTGCATGGGACAACTCTGAGATAGAATGAGTTTGGCCAAACATTTCATCAACATCATTCCTACGAGGGGCCCAAGCTTGACATCTCTCTGAGGAGGGACAAATCCACTTAGCTTATTATTCTTCCCTACATGAATCCGATCATGCCAATCATACCCTTTATAACTACCCGTTTAAAGGTAGCGTTTGAATATGTCAAACATAATGTTTATTAGGTGGAAGACTATAATAACTTCGTGTCTAAGAATTCAAATGACATAACTAATATGAGATTTATATATGACATTGACCATGACATAAATCTCATAAAGCGGGTTATGTCCAGTACCTTGTTCCAAACAAGTACCCATAAATCTAACATGATCATCCCATGATCATTTTAGCTTTTATGCTAGTGCCAAACAAGTACTAGGGACAGAGATTATTATGAATAAACATAAACAACTATAATAATCAAAATACCTCTTTATTAATGAATAAAATGATAACATATAAAACGTTTTACAAACGTGCCTAGGGCACTAACACTAACAATCTCCCACTTGCCCTAGGCCCAATCTCCCATGTATCTAATACCCATGGACCTAACATGACCATCATGTTTAGCTTGTGGAAGTCCCTTAGTTAGCGGGTCCGCAACGTTATCATAGTTGGTACTCTGCATATATTTACGTCTCCCTTATCAATGATTTCTCGAATGATATGAAAATGCCTAAGTATGTGTTTGGATTTCTGATGTGCTCTTGGTTCCTTCGCTTGAGAAATAGCACCATTATTATAGCAATAAAGGTCTATTGGATTAGCGATGCTAGGAACCACTTCAAGTTCACCGATGAACTTCTTAATCCAAACAGCTTCCTTTGCAGCATCTGATGCAGCAATATACTCAGCTTCAGTTGTAGAATCAGCGACTGTACTTTGCTTAGAACTTTTCCAGCTTACAGCTCCACCATTAACATAAACAAAAAACCCGATTGCGACCTACTATCATCTTTATCGGTTTGAATGCTTGCATCCGTGTAACCACTTACAACGAGATCATCTTCCATTCCTCCATAGATCAAAAACGAATCTTTAGTCCTTCTCAAGTACTTAAGAATCGCTTTTACCGCCATCCAGTGATTCTCACCGGGGTCGGATTGATATCTACTTGTCATGCTCAAAGCATAAGATACATCCGGCCTAGTACATATCATGGCATACAAGATGGATCCAATTGCCGAAGCATATGGGATCTCACTCATTCTCTCGCGCTCATCATTTGTCTTAGGACATTGAGTCTTGCTTAGAGAGACTCCATGTAAAACTGGCAAGTTACCTCTCTTAGAATTTTCCATGCGGAATCTTCTTATAACTTTGTCAATATATGTACTTTGGCTTAAACCAATTAGCTTCCTTGATATATCTCTATAGATCTTAATGCCAATGATATATGCGGCTTCGCCCATATATTTCATTGCAAAACACTTTCCTAACCAAGTCTTTACAGACTTAAATGTGGGAATGTCGTTTCCAATGAGCAATATGTCATCCACATATAGAATAAGGAATAGCAATATGCTCCCACTAATCTTCTTGTATACACAAGGTTCATCTTCATTCTTGATGAAGCCAAACTCTTTGACCGATTCATCAAAACGGAGATTCCAACTCCTAGAAGCTTGCTTCAATCCATAGATGGATTTCTGCAACTTGCATACTTTAGAATTTTGTGCAAAACCCTCGGGTTGTGTCATATAGACATCCTCTTGCAGTTTTCCATTAAGGAAAGCGGTTTTGACATCCATTTGCCATATCTCATAGTCATGAAATGCGGCAATGGCAAGCAAAATTCTTATAGACTTGATCATTGCTACGGGTGAAAAGGTTTCATCATAGTCGATACCATGAACTTGCCTATAACCTTTCGCTACAAGCCTATCTTTATAAGTATGCACCTTCCCATCTATGTCCGTCTTCTTTCTGAAGACCCATTTGCATCCTATCGTTTTTACACCTTCGGGTGCATCAATCAAGTTCCAAACTTGATTGTCTTGCATGGATTGTAATTCGGATTCCATGGCTCCAAGCCACTTGTCCGAATCCGGAGATGACATCGCCTCTTGGTAGGTAGTTAGTTCATCATTCTCAATGATCTCCATCTTATTACTATCCGTTACGAGAAATCCATATCTCTCGGGCTCGGATCGTATCCTACTAGATCTGCGAGTTTCTTGTGTATTTTGAACGGGTTCCACAACTCCTTGTGGGACTTGTTCTTGTTCCATTATCGGTTCAATGTCATTTTTGGGTTCTCGAATCTCTTCAAGATTTACTTTACTCCCACTGATTTTTTTGGAGAGAAACTCTTTCTCTAGAAAGACACCAGTCCGGGCAACAAACACCTTGTTGTCCTCTCGGTTGTAAAAGTAATATCCTCTTGTTTCCTTAGGATATCCCACGAAAATACATTTATCAGATTTGTGTGCAAGTTTGTCGGAGACAAGTCTTTTGACAAAAACTTCGCAACCCCAAATCTTCAAGAAATATAAACAAGGTTTCTTTCCGTTCCATATCTCATATGGAGTCTTTTGAACCGATTTACTTGGAACTCGATTTAGTGTAAAAGCAGCGGTCTCTAGTGCATAACCCCAAAAGGATATAGGAATATCAACTTAACTCATCATTGATCGAACCATGTCCAACAAGGTTCGATTCCTCCTCTCGGACATACCATTCCATTGTGGTGTTCCAGGTGGAGCCAATTGTGAAACTATTCCACAATTTTTTAGATGATCATCAAATTCTTGACTTAAGTATTCTCCACCTCGATCCGATCGAAGTGCTTTAATACTTTTGCCAAGTTGTTTTTCTACTTCATTTTGAAATATTCTAAATATCTCAAATGCTTCACTCTTATGTTTCATTAGGTAAACATACCCAAATCTACTATAATCATCCGTGAATGTAATGAAGTATTGAAATTCTCCCCTAGCATTGCTACTTAATGGTCCGCATACATCGGAATGTATCAACCCTAATAAGTCGTTTTCCCTTTCACCTACCTTGGTGAAAGGTGTCTTAGTCATTTTTCCAAGAAGACACGACTCGCAAGTATCATATGAACCCAAAAGACCGTCCCCATGGAGTTTTGAGATACGCTTCTCATTAATATGACCAAGACGGCAATACCACAAATAAGTATGATTTACATCATTAGGTTTAGATTTCTTATTTATATGATAGACATTGTCATTATTTTCATTCTTGACATCAAGGACATAAAGACCATTAAATGAATTTGCAATACCATAAAGCACATCATTTAAATAAATAGAAAATCTCTTATTCTCAATAAGAAATTTAAAACCTTCATTATCCAAACAAGAAATCGAAATAATATTCCTACTTAAATCCGGTACATAATAGCAATTGTTCAAAACAAGAATTAAGCCGAATGGTAAAGTGACTTCATAAGTTCCTACGGCTAATGCAACAACTTTTGCTCCATTCCCCACGCGTAGGTCCACTTCACCTTGTTTAAGTAACCTCCTATTCTTTAGTCCCTGCACATTTAAACAAATGTGAGAACGACATCCGGTATCCAATACCCAAGAACTAGTGGTAGAAATGAGTATATCTATCATATAGATACCTGAAGTCGACGCAGTCCCACTGCTCTTCTTCTTCTTCTTTAGCTCTTCCTTGTAAGCCTTGCAATTACGTTTCCAATGACCAACTTCATTGCAATGGAAACAAATTGCATCCTTTTGAGAATAGGGTTTTGCCACTACAGCCTTGGCAACCTTTGCCTTGCTAATGTTAGGTTTGGCAACCTTTTTCCCTTTTCCTTTGGCACTATGCCCCTTTCCTTCATGAACCACGAGCACAGGAGAACTTTTCTCCACAAGCTTATTCTCTGCGTTTTTGAGCATATTATGCAACTCAGAGAGATTCTTATCCATCCCATGCATGTTATAATTCATCACAAAGTGATTATAACTCTTGGGCAATGAATTAAGAATGAGATCCGTGGCTAGCTCCAACGAGATTGGATAGCCAAGTTTCTCAAGATGCTCTACGAAGCCTTTCATTTTAAGCACATGAGGCCCCACTTGTTGCCTTCACTCATTTTGCAAGAAGTGAATGCAACAATGGTATCAAACCTCTCTTGCCTAGCTTGCTCTTGAAACATGCCCTTTAACTCCATGCATATCTCATAGGCTTCCAAATGTTCCAAACTTTGTTGGAGTTTAGAGCACATTGTCGCGAGCATGAGACAATTCACATCTCTATAATCATTACGATGCTTCTTGTGATTGTCTCTCTCCGCCCTAGGGGCGTTGGCTTCGGGTTCCTCAGGAATAGGCCCATCGAGAATGTACAATTTATCTTCTTGCCTTAGAACGATTCTTAGGCTTCGGATCCAATCCATGAAGTTTGTACCATTCTCTTGAAGCTTTTTCATTCTCAAGGATTGATCGTAACGAAATTGATTGAGTATCATTAGTCATTATCAACAATTATGCAAAATTCAAAATTTATAAGTACCAATTTCATTAAAGAGATGAACAATGTAATTTCCAAAATACTCCCACTAAATTATATAACCTTCTTATACAATAATTTGTATAATATAATTTAATGAGCTAAGATCCAACTTTAATTTAATTTTGAGTCCACGGAGGCGGACCGCTCAAACCTAAATTAATTAGGTAGACAAACTCTTGTCAATCATATCATATATGACTCTTAGATCCTTTATGAGATTCTTTTAAAATCCAATTTTAAAAGCATGTTAAATCTCATCTTTTGCCTAGGCTCAAAACCGTTTTGACGCCTAATTAAGTCCAACCATTTTTAACGTATAGGAACCACGAATTTTGCGCACCTCGCGGAGGCGAGCCCACATAAAATTAATGAACCTATCTTGCTCATACATGAATAATTTAATGCACCTCGCGGAGGCGAGCCCTCATAAAATTACCCATGTATTTGCAAGTGTTTTAATCATGGCATGGCAATAAGGACTTAAAAACTTTCAAGAAGGTTCAAACCATATAGCATACAACACATTTATGAGCACATAGAATAAACATGTTAAGCATCAAGTTTAGTCACTAAATTAATCACTATTAATTTAAGCATGATATTTATGTGTCATTAGTTTCTCTATAATTATGAGGATGAGACATTTCCGAACTTTAGTTATCATCTCCAAATCAAGACAACAAGAAGTGCGGCCGAAACTAAGCCAATGGCATCCACAATTCCGCAATAATTCAAGAAACCAAGAAAGTAGTCCATGTGACCGAAACTAAGCAATAGATGGTCTCGATGAACGTAGGCCAATTGCATCCACAATTCAACATGGATCTCCAAACTTAGAATCAAGAATTTTGTTTTTCAATTTTAGCAATTACGAACTCTTCATAATTCTAACTTCGTTTTATCTTTGAATCTTTGATTGCGATCAAGTTTGGGAAACACAGTCTCGAACACGTAGGCTAGCCATCCAAACCTTGATCCAATCTCAGAATCAAACGACTAAAACAAATAGGAATTCAAACCACCCAAATCCACCCCGCGACCAAGAAAGAACCCCAGCCCAGACCAGAAGGTCCGGCCGGGTCCTTACCTTGGTCCGGTCGGACCACAGTCCACCAGCACCCAGTTTTTACCCCAGAACCAGAGGTCCGGCCGGGTAGCAATCTGGGTCCGGTCGGACCCTCTGCAAAAATCAAAATTTTTGAAGTTCGAAAATTTGTCTCAAAATTGTTTTTCCCCGATTCAATTTAGGATTTGGTGTTCTTAATGATCCAATCATCATGAACATCAGAACCTTGAATGAACAATTCATCCATGAATCTCTAGATTATCAAAACTTTAATCTCAGAATCAAACGACTAAAACAAATAGGAATTCAAACCACCCAAATCCACCCCGCGACCAAGAAAGAACCCAGCCCAGACCAGAAGGTCCAGCCGGGTCCTTACCTTGGTCCGGTCGGACCACAGTCCACCAGCACCCAGTTTTTACCCCAGAACCAGAGGTCCGGCCGGGTAGCAATCTGGGTCCGATCGGACCCTCTGCAAAAATCAAAATTTTTGAAGTTCGAAAATTTGTCTCAAAATTGTTTTTCCCCGATTCAATTTAGGATTTGGTGTTCTTGATGATCCAATCATCATGAACATCAGAACCTTCAATGAACAATTCATCCATGAATCTCTAGATTATCAAAACTTTAATCCAATCAAAAATTGATAATCAAAACAATTTTAAATCCAACATAATTTTAATTGCGATTGAATAGTGCGATTAAAGTTATGAAAACAATAAACCACATAAACGCATATAGCACATACAACATCAAATCTCAACATTCAAATCATGCTAGGCACATAAACAATTTATATACACACAACATGATTATGTATTGAAATAATCAACATGAACGGGGCTCTGATACCACTGTTGGGTTTCCTAGACTCATGCGCAACGGAATTTTTTTTTAAGAAACCCAAAGCCCATAGATCAATTCATATGATTAAATCAAATACAACAAGCTGAATATGAGAATACTAACCATTGATGCGATTCCTTAGCAACCTTGAACTTTGGTGGAGGATTTGAATCTTGATCACGGACAAGAATCACAAACCTTGAAGATGATGAGCTTCACTCTCTAGCGGTATCCACACCACGAACGAATATCAAGAGCACTTGATCTTGGTTTCTAGACCAAAATTGTGAAACACACTTTAACAATGTTTATTGACTATATGGAATTAAATTATGAATTTCTTGTTCTTCACTTTATGGGATCTTAGAACAAGAAAATAATCTTTCAAACCCTTTGAGAACTCTCACAAAGACATGTACTGATTTTGGACATTGGAGGCTGTTTTTATACAAATTTTTCCTATTCCAAATAGGAGACTTGTGTCCGAACCCGCAAGAAATCGCAATTAGGAAACTACCAAATCGGAGCCGCTGGTCCGCCCGGGTCACCCCAGGGGTCCGGCCGGATTTTTGACTATGGTCCGGCCGGGTCCTTTACAAGGTCTGACCGGACCTATCCAGTTTCTTGAATTCTCTTTCTTGCTCTCCAAATTTCCAAAATCCTCATAAAGTCCTTCGACCTTTAATTTCAATTAAGTCCTTTTAGATTCGTTCTAATGTGTGTGTGACCCTCTAGGATTATACTAAGTTGGCAATGGGTTCAAACATGAATCCATAAGATATGATTAGGTTCTAGCAAACCGTCATACCTACCCAAATAGTATAACTATATACAGGTTTGTATTCCTTTAGAACATGTCACAATCCCGTTGTCCACGTCATTGAACCAAGTCATGGTCATGAGTCAACTTGTTTTGTTCAATACTTTCTCGATCCCGAATATGTTGATAATACAAATGACAATGATCCAATCAATCCATTTGAGTTTGGCCAAACATTTCATCAACATCATTCCTACGAGGGGCCCAAGCTTGACATCTCTCCGAGGAGGGACAAATCCACTTAGCTTATTATTCTTCCCTACATAAATCCGATCATGCCAATCATACCTTTTATAACTAACCGTTTAAAGGTAGCGTTTGAATATGTCAAACATAATGTTCATCAAGTGGAAGATATTGATTTAATAATCTAAATGAAAATCTAAAACTAGTTATTGATAGTATTGGTGATAGTTTATCAATTACAAGTTTAAGATTTTTTGCATTAGTATAATTGAATCAAATTGAATCAACATATAATGATTGCTCAAAGTTCATCGTAGTAACGGCGAAAGAAGTGGGAAGATCATTTTGGGACGGATGGAGTATAAGAGTAATGAGAAACCAAATCACCTATTCATTGAATTACAACAAGTGCCATGATTTTCTCTCTTTTTATATAAGTTCAAGGAACATGCTCATACCCGTGAATCAGTTCGCTAACTTGGGGCTGCAACTCCTCATCTCTCAGCTTCTGTATCCTGCTAGATATAGCATCAATAGCTTTGATGCAAACATTAAGTCTTGTTAGTAACCTCCGGATAGAAGCCTGTGTAGCATCAATCTTACTAGACTCAGCTCCTCGATCATCCAAAGCTTTCAGCCTGTTGCGCAACTTTTCATTACTCACCCGCAGCCTTTCTTCATCCTAAAATAGAACAAGAGGTAGTCTCCCATGAGAACAAGGGGATCCGTCTCATGCATGAGACGGGTCGCCCCATGACCCATGGGTCGAACCCGCCACGTGGCAACCCACCATTGGCCGATTTTTTTTTTTTTTTTGGTTTTTCAGTGGTTTAGCAAAAAATAATAGTTACCATCTCTTAAAGTAACATTGTTCATAAGTAAACGTAATACTTGTTTTAAAAAAACAAAAGCTCGTTTTTACCCATTTTTTCAATGTAATACTAAATATAATTACATGTAACCCAAACAATATCTAAATGTAATAATCATTTATGCTGAAATATAATAGTGCTTTAGCTAAAATGTAATATAATGTGTATTTTAAATTTTATTTTTTAAAAGAAAATAACATTTGAAAAGTAATAACTTATGTATATGAATGTAATAGTAAGTTTATACAAGTAAATGTAACACTTTGATTGACGAAATTGTAACAGATTTCTATAGATAATGTAATACTTTTACATGTATCATGATAAATTTGACCCCATTGTAACTTATTGTTTGAAAACATATAGATATCTATACATATGTATTACAATTATGTACAGATACTATTACATATAAATAACACGTTTGTTACCTTTTAGTTATAATAAGTATTACTTTTGGCAAACGAAGAAAACATAGGAAAAACACTATTACTTTAAGAGATGGTAACTATTACTTTAAGAGATGGTAACTATTACTTTTCACAAACCGAAAAAAAACCAAAAATAAAATATAAAAATTTAAAAAAAAGCAAAAAAAAAAAAAAAAAAAATCGGCCAATGAGGGGCTGCCACGTGGCAGGGTCCCCCATGGGTCCTGGAGCAGGGTTGTGGGTCGGGTAATGGGTAAAAAAATGACCCGTCTCACCCATGAGACGGGTTGGAGTGTTCTCACATAAGTTTTTGTCATAGAACAATAACATGACATCATAAGCAAGCTAGTATAGCAAATGGATAACAGACACCCCTGAAAGAAAATGTTTAATGGCGTTCAAGGGAATAATTATATAAACACATGTTTCTCACAAAAAAAAAAAAAGAAGTCGAGATGCGTTTAACATTATCAGGTTACACTAAATATTACTCTTTTTGTCCCTAAATGATTGACCATTTTCAAAAAAAAAAATTCCCAAATTGAATGTTCTTTTTGAAAATAACTTTCTCCCTAAGTATTTTTTTCACCAATTTTTTTTCACTAATCTCTTTATACTTGCAAAACTAAATGTTTGGAAAGAAGATTACAAGACCATATATGAATCTATACCACTAAATTGTATCAAAGTTGAGATTTTTAGATGTCCCTAAATTTGAAATTTGGACATTAATTTAAGGACGGAGAGAGTAGGATATTAAGATAAGTGGCATCAGCTAGAATCACTTGTTCTTCAAATTACCTTTACTTCCCAGGACATTATAATAGAATTTGGGCATACAAAAGTGAAACATGTACATTTACCATTTACACATAACATCTTTGAATCACATATAATCGACTCGCATCAATTACCTTTACTTCCCGGTATGGTTTCTTCTCCCATGCATAAAGCTTCTCCAATGTAGATGAAAGGTGCCGAGCCTTAACAATTCATATGAGCCAAGATCCAGTTGATAGGCTCTTGCTAACCTCAGAACTCGTGAGCTCAATCTCATTGATCGTATTAGAGATCGTGAGGATAAGGAAGATGGTGCCACCAGATACAGGATCCTGGATAAGATCACTGCAGAGCAACAAAATGCACCAAACTTAATCAACAGCACAGCCACGTAATTTAAAAGCATGAAGAATGTTTGACAATGTTGTTGAGCAAGATGGAAGTGCCTTTCTCTCCAAACATAGAAACTAAGGCTGTCACATTAATAAGTTTACATAAGAACCAAGAGCTTGCGCATATAGTAACTCTATGCTCCAATCCCAAATATTGGCATGAGCAGCACAAAAAAGGATAGCGAGACAAAATGCAATAGAGTAGGCGAAAAACTTGCAAGTATGAAACAAGTAAAATCTACTCCCTGTTGTAAAACTTGTTATTGATACACCATTATAAATACTATCAATAACAATTTTTAAATTTTCATTAGGATAATTAATTAACGTAAAATTATGCTCAAAGTTCCTTCGTACTAACGTGCAAAAAGGGCGACATTTATTCTGGGACAGAGGGAGTAATCATTTACAAGGTAGGACATGCAGGGAAGGTAATGGATGATTACTTAAATGCCTTACCAAACCAACCCAGTATACTCTGGACTTGCATAACCATTTCCAGATTACCCAAAAAAAATTCAATTTAGAAGTATTACGCACTTTCCAAGGGACAAGCAAATTTCATCCAGCAAGAAAACCTAGTCAGTGTTAACAGAACCACTACT
>JAOWBW010000077.1:2202488-2498824 GCA_026119855.1 Campanula takesimana | reverse complement strand
TTAACTCATTATCGTTAATTTCTGTTACTTCGGTTAAGTTCCTAACTGATTTCGTTAGTTTTGGACTAAACTGCATAACAGAGTTAACTTTTAGGGTCATTCTGTCATTCTGTCCTTTTCTGCCGCGGGCGTTCCGGAACTGTTAACGGGCTGCGCGCGCGTCTCGCCCCAAAAAGCGGGACTCGCGCGCTTCCCGTTTTTCAGTAACGGATTGCACCTTATTTCCCTCGCTTTTCTTATTTGCAACATCTCTTTCTTGATCACAAAAGACTTCTTTTCTCATCCACATTCATCCCCCCTAGTTTTGTAACCTCCAATCCCATTATTCTAGCTCCTCTTTAAAACAAAATAATTCATTTTTATTTTATTTGATTTTCTTTTTATTTCTTTCATTTATTATTTTATTTATCTTATTTTCTATTGGTCAATTCCATCTCACATGGATTGACAATTTCCCTCCAACCTTTCCCTCTCTTTTTACTATAAAACCATCATCTTCTACCTTAAAGGGACTCTTTTTACACTCCTAGGACCAACTTCATCTTCCCTACAAGAACTATACACAAGTTCTCTCAACACATTTTCCTACAACGAACACTACACAAAGTGTTGCACACCATTTCTCTACAAACAACACCATCTTCAAGTCAAAGTCGAAGGTCCTCTTTTTAAGGTACTTTTATTCTTCTTCTCTTTTTTCTAGTGTTACTAGTATGCAATCCCCATCAATTGGGAACATGACCAAATGACCACTTTACTACATTAAAGTGGTTAAGGTTATCTCCCTACATTTTAATCTCTACTTTAATTTCCTATACATTTCTTAATGTAATTGTTTAGCATAAATTTATAATAAAACAATTCTCTTTCTTCCCCTTTTTCTTTACATTATAATTGTTAGCACTGTTAATAAATTGAAGGACATTTAGCATTAGAACACCAATAGTAGCAAGACCCGTATAAACGGGGCGGAGTGGGTGTTTAAGTACTTCCCACTCTGTCACCTAACCCCCGAACCTTCTCTCCCGAATCTCTGGTTTTGTACATAAATTAGGCTATTTCTAGGTTTTCTTATGTTTCCTTTAAAAACATAGGTGGCGACTCTAAACAATCTAAAACAAGTTAGACATCCTAGGATAATTCACCGCTCTAGCCAAGTTATGGTTTCCCGGGGTATCTACAACAAGTAACTAGCCAAGTTGTGGTTTTCTCGTAACGGATAGTAATGAGGTGGAAATCATTGATAATGATGAACCGACCACTTACCAAGAGGCGATGTCTTCTCATGATTCGAATAAATGGCTTGGAGCCATGGAATCCGAATTACAATCCATGCAAGATAATCAAGTTTGGAACTTGATTGGTGCGCCTGAAGGTGTAAAAACCATAGGATGCAAATGGGTCTTCAAGAAGAAGACTGACATGGATGGGAAGGTGCATACTTACAAAGCTAGACTTGTAGAGAAAGGCTATAGGCAAGTTCATGGTATTGACTATGATGAAACCTTTTCCCCCGTAGCAATGATCAAGTCTATAAGAATTTTGCTTGCTATTGCCGCATATCATGACTATGAAATATGGCAAATGGATGTCAAAACCGCCTTCCTTAACGGGAATTTACAAGAGGATGTCTATATGACACAGCCCGAGGGTTTTGAACAAAGTTCTAAAGTATGCAAATTGCAGAAATCCATCTATGGATTGAAGCAAGCTTCTAGGAGTTGGAATCTCCGTTTTGATGAATCAGTCAAAGAGTTTGGCTTCATCAAGAACGAAGATGAACCTTATGTATACAAGAAGATTAGTGGGAGCATAGTGCTATTCCTTATTTTATATGTGGATGACATATTGCTCATTGGAAACGACATTCCTACACTTTAGTCTATAAAGACTTGGTTAGGAAAGTGTTTCGCAATGAAAGATATGGGTGAAGCCGCGTATATCCTTGGCATTAAGATCTACAAAGATAGATCAAAGAAGCTAATTGGTTTAAGCCAAAGTACATACATTGACAAGGTCATTAGAAGATTCCGCATGGAAAATTCTAAGAGAGGTACCTTACCAGTGCTACATGGAGCTTCTCTAAGCAAGACTCAATGTCCTAAGACAAAAGATGAGCGTGAGAAAATGAATAATGTTCCATATGCTTCAGCAATTGGGTCCATCATGTATGCCATGATATGTACTAGGCCAGATGTATCTTATGCTTTAAGCATGACATGTAGATATCAATCCGACCCCGGTGAAAATCACTAGATGGCTGTAAAAGCGATCCTTAAGTACTTGAGAAGGACTTAGGATTCGTTTTTGATCTATGGAGGAATGGAAGATGATCTCGTTGTAAATGGTTACACGGATAAAAGCTTCAAAATTGACAGAGATGATAGTCGATCGCAATCGGGTTTTGTGTTATGTTAAATGGTGGAGCTGTAAGCTGGAAGAGTTCCAAGCAGAGTACAACCGCTGATTCTGCATCTGAAGTTGAGTATATTGCTACATTGGATGCTGCAAAGGAAGCTGTTTGGATTAAGAAGTTCATTACTAAACTTGAAGTGGTTCCTGTAGACACCCCGCCTTGGACCGCTCACCCCGATTGCACGGTTGATTTTGTGTTTCTCCCTCTTTTAAGTGTTTTTTGTTAGTTCCTGTTACTTCTGTTAAGTTCCTAACTGACCCCGTTAAGTCCAGGGACTAAACTAAATAACAGGCCTGACTTTCCAGTCCATTCTGTCAAAAAAAGCCATCTTTGAGGCGCGCGCCTCCGACCATAGGAGCCAGACGCGCGCGCCTTCGGCCCGAGGTGGGAAGCGCGCGCCTCTGGGCGACAGTTACAGATTTCTGTCCAAGAATCTCTCCCTTGCTCATTTTACATGATTTGCCCGGGAAAGATTTCTTGGTGACTGAGTTTTGGCACCAAAAACATATGGTTTTCAACTATAAACCCCCCCCCCCTAATCCACCATTTCAAATGACCAAAATTCAACTTACAAAAACTATACACAAATCATTTCCAAGGCATTTTCCAAAGTAACTCATCAAGAAGTGTTTGAAGTCACTTGAAGTTTAGGTAAAACTCCATTTCTCCTCTTCTTCTCTACTTCATCTCTTTTCTTCTCTTGTATTTCATCAAAAGTGCAATCACCCAAACATTTTGGGACATGACACAAAATATTACTTCACTCTATTGAAGTTAGTCTAGGAGTTATATCCCTACATTCTAAGAACTCCCTTTAAACCCCTTTTATCATCGTTGAAGAATAGGAAGAACATTTTGATTATGTAGATTTTGAACAAGCAAGACCAACTTTAGTTGGGCGAGATGGGTGTTTAAGTACTTCCCATCTCGTAACCTAACCCCCGAACCTCATAAATAAGAATCTCTGTTTTCGTAAATCAAACTTAGGCTACACATTAGGTTTTTCTTATGTTTCCTCAATAACATAGGTGGCGACTCTAAAAACAAGTTAGACATCCTAGGATCCATCCACCGCTCTAGCCACGCCGTGGTTCCTCCCGGGGTATCTACAGTGGCGACTCCGCTGGGGATGTTTGGCGGTTAAACTTGCATTTTTTTCAAAATCTACATCTTTTCTGGGCATTCTGGTCTCTGATGGGGGAGGCGTGCACCTCTGGCCTTCTTGGCCTAAGGCGCGCGCATCCCACATCAAGGACCAGAGTCGCCCGCATCCCATATGTTCTTCCTATTTTTCTCCTCTTTCTTCCACACTAATCATTTATGCAGGGGTTACAATACATTCAGGACAGGGCAATCCCCTGATTCCAAAGTCTGACATTCTGACAGGTTTGCCCAGAAGTGGGTGCCTCTCACAGACATTGAGACATGCGCGCGCTTCCCACATTACCAGCCAGAGGCGCGCGCTTCTGGGTAGGTTCCCAGGGCAAGAACAGGTTTCAGAACAGAGCAGATTCGATGGGGTGTGGGCACAGTTGCCTGCATCAGGCCTAATCTGGCCTTTTGGACTGTTTACTTTCGTGTTTCATTTTATCGGTCACACGGATGATTCGAGAGTTGTAATTTATGTGCTTATTTTCTTTTCTTTCATAAAAAAAAGTAAAAAATGTTTTGTCACTTGGCTTGACCTCACACTACGTGCACAAATTCCTATAAATTGCTCACTATCGAGTCGCACAAGTTCATAACTGTAAGTACCCCAATCTGAAACCGACCTATCTTAGAGGTAGCCTTAGCACCGTTTCAGGGATAAGCTAATAGGCCAGGACCTCCCTAGGATAAACTATAAATTCCAGGACTACTCTGGTATAAAATTGGAAAAATCTAGAAGCTCGCCAGGCTGAGCCGTACGGATGCTTTGGGGACTAGAGGGGCCTAGTTATACGGCTGGTTTGGGCACCCTCAGTCCTTATAAATAGAACCCCTTGCTGATCATTTGAAGGGGGGGGGGAGACACACACATTAGGGAGGTCACTCTGCTGGAATTACCACAGAGTAAGAGTGAGAGTGATCACAAACCAAAAAAAGAGAGAAGAAAGGAAGATTGGCCATAACCATCATAGGTAAAGCCACCTTCCCCCTCCCTTCTCTTCATCTTACTCCTATTTTCTTTCTTATATCTTGGTTATACATGTATTTACTCTTCATTCATGCAAAGACTTGTCCATTTCAAGCACCTTTTATTTCTTGCAAGACTTGTCCATTATCAAGCACTATATACCTATCTATTACATTACTCTCTTGTCCAAGCTATGAGAAGTTCCAAGGTGCCCTCCATACTTTGTATGGAAGAGGTTCTAAACCTAGACACTCATAGACTTGTTGATTGTCATTTACATTCCTTATTCATTTAAATGTTATGCTTGTTTGGCCATGATAATCATGAGGGTGATGAAACTTTAGTGTTCATCACTTTCCTCTTTGGTTTAGCCTCAAAATCCCACTTTTGGGTCATAAAGATTCAATCTTTATGTGTTATTTTGACTCTTGGAAGGATTTTAAGTCATAAAAATGTCATCTTGGTGATAAAGTTTCAATCTTTATTCACCAAATGACCAATTTGGCCCAAAGGGGACATTCATCAACTTTCTTGATTTTCTCCTATGATTGCTCATGATCACACCCAAATACTTGTTTTGGGGGACCAAGTGATGATCATTTAGCATAGGAATGATGTTATAAAACTTGTAAAATGATTTCTTGCAAACTCGGATCAAAACAGTTTGTCCAGCTTCAGACAGGATGCCCTGTTTCTGTTCTGAACTGGACTGTTCTTGAGCAAACTGTAAAAATCCCAGAATTGCCTCCTATAACCGTACGGCTACTTTAGGTAGGAGGGAAAAATTGCCTGTTTTGCCCTCTGACCTTTATTTTATCACTCAGGGACCCTTTTTCAGCCGAGTTTCTCAAATAAAACCAACAACATAACTTTTTCCGTTAAATACACACACACACACATGCACATTTTAACTAACTTAGGGAGACTCGGTTTACCGAGGCACTTTGGGTGAACTTTTCCGTGTTCTTCCCAAAGTGTAACCTGACCTCCGAACTCAAATCTCGCAACCTTTTCATTTGTTGGATTAAATAATTAACGAATGTGGCGACTCCGTTATAACGAGCCCTCGTGTCTGAAAACCATCCCGAGGAAACGAGTTTTCCTCCCGGGGCGGGGACCTTACAGTGGCGACTCTGCTGGGGAATAGAGTGCTTTCGGACTTCTTTCTAGAAGGTCCAGGGGCATTCTTGTGTGGGTCAAACTCCCGTTCCCGTTAGTTGACTTCTTGCATATTTGTGTGTGTTTGATGTTTCTGTTTGAACTGTTTTGAGTACATACGTTCTGGAAATACAATAAACTGGGGCTTAATGATCAGAAGTTGGAGAAACTGAGAAAAATCTTCACTCTCTTGCTTTAGCCATACGGCTACTTTGGGTAGGGGCCAGAATGTTGCCAATTAACAGTTTGGTGCAGAGCTGCAACATTCTGGGTGCCCCTCTGCTTCTACTTGTCCAGGTTCCAAATTTACAGTCTTACTTGTGCACATTACCTTCATTCTTTTGGCCAAAACTTGGTTTTAAAAGGTAATAAAACTTGGTTGTGCATGATCTTTTGTCAATAAAATGGTTTTCAAAACCTCGTCGTGCATAATCCCTTTTGTAAGGGTTTTCTTGAGTCTTCTCGTTGTGCACAAATTGCTTTGTACAAAAGGGTTTCAATGTAAAATATTTCTTTTGCAAAAGTTTGATTCAAAATTCTTTGTTGTGCACAACTTGGTACATGTACAAGTTTTGGTCTTTGTTTGCTTATATTCCCTGATTTGTTGTGTATAAATTGCTCAATCCATGCTTGTTCATACTTGTTCATATCTTGTTTATGCCATGCTCATGCTATCGAAAAACAAATTGAAAATCTCTCTTTTTACTCAAAAAGGAGCATAGAAGGACTTCACACCACGCGCACTTGACCGTGCACGTTCCAAATGCCCTTTAAACCCGGGGTGGATGCCACGATGCAGCTCGTTGGGCGCTCTTGTTCCCTTCGATGCGCGCACGAGTCCATCCCACCTTCCCTTCCGAACCGAGTCAACCACACTTGTCCGTGACACACAAATACCGTGACTATGGTTGGTTTTTGGTCTAGTTCACGTTACCACATCCTTGATACGTGCTCAAAGCTAATTGTGGTCTAATTAATGCTCGAGTTGTGACTCCTTGATGTAATGCAAGCGTGGCCTAACCAGCCTCCAACTCGTGTGTTAGTGACGATCGCAATTAGCAAGGGCCATGTACTAAGGATAGGGTGACACCGTGTCGTCGAGCCCTAATGTACGAGTTATTTTGGATCATCCTTAAGCCCATAGTCAAGGATCGAGACGCCTCATTCAAAATGAGGTCATCTCGGAATGTCGGTGCAGCCTTCGGTGTAGCCTTCGGAGAAAAGTCTCGATTCCGACTGGGGCTTAATCATGATTAGGATGATCCGTGCATTGGGAACCTTGCGACGCACTAGACCCTAGGTTCGTTTCTTTTTGTCGGTGGAAGCCGCTTTCCCTATAGGACCCTCGCTCGGGATAGTCCGTCTATGGGAGCGTGCAAGACAGGTGAAAAAAGAGGGGTCTATAGGCGTCGTGATGGCCTCCACTGATCCAGGGTTTAGATTAGTTGCGAAAAAGAAGAGAAATCTTTTCCAACCATTTAGGAATAAAAATGTGTTTTAAGTAAACTTGAATGATTTATTAATCGCGCGTTGCATGAGCTTGCTCCGTTTTTGCTTCCTGTCTTTGATACATTGCATTGTTTCGCTAACCAGTGTCACCCCCGTTTAGCCTTTGGAAGGATCCATGTTATCCTTCAAGACCTCCGTCAAGTCCCGTTTAGCCTTTGGACGGATCCATGTTATCCTCCAAGACTTTTGATTAGTCCCGTTTAGTCTTTGGACGGATCCATGTTATCCTCCAAGACTTTTGATTAAGTCCCGTTTAGTCTTTGGACGGATCCATGTTATCCTCCAAGACTTTTGATTAGTCCCGTTTAGTTTTTGGACGGATCCATGTTATCCTCCAAGACTTTTGATTAGTCCCTTTAAGTCTTTGGAAGGATCCATGTTATCCTTCAAGACTCCCGTTAAAATCCCCGTGGAGACCCTAGGCAAAATCCCGTAGGTCCCCGCAAAGATCCCCGTTAAAATTCTAGGAATAGTCCCCTAGAAAGTCAGTCCAGTCCTTGGATGGATTCTCGTTAAGAAGTCATTCATGTTCGTCCCTCCCTCTTAAGATTCCAAACCCATTCGAACTACGGTGACCTGAGCCTCTCGTCACGTGGGACCCCCTCCCTCGTGGTGAGAGGAACGTAGGCAACTTCGGCCCGGTCAAATATCTCAAATAAAGACACGTGTGTCTTTAACCCAAGCGTTCACCCAGTGTTTACCCAAGCCTAAAGCTACTTTTTGTCTTCCCCGTAGCTCAGATGAAGTGGAAGAGAGCATCATGTCGCCGTCTAGTGCGCGTGGAGTCAGAAAGTTCCCCGGTCACTACAACTTCTCCAACCCGGTACCTCGGAAAGGTCACTTCAGTGGACAGTAGCTTGAGAAATGACGTTGCAGACAATCCGGATGGCCCAACGAACGAAGAGTTGTTCCAAGCTTCAGAAACCCCCGGGGCTGAGAAAGAGGTCATAACAGAAAGCCACAGAGAAACGCAAACTCCGCCTGATGAGTCGACGAGGCAAAGAGGTGTTACAGCTCTGTTTCAAATCGATGGGCCCTTCGCCAAAGCAACCAACCACAATGAAAAGGTGGAAGCTACCCGACCTCCAGACTGTAACCAAAGATTTCCCCCTCCATCTCATCAAAATACCGAGACCTCTATTTCTTCACCCCAACACGCCGTCGTCCACAACGAGCCTCTCGCCCAAATCCTCCTCACTCCACCTCGCCCCAAATCCACCATCTCCCATGGGACGCCTCCTATAAAACCCCAAGCACGATCCACTCAAAAGGCCCGCAAACCACCATCCACACTGGTTACGTCCCGAGCATCATACTCACAACACTTTTCCGATCGTATCCCTTCTCGGCTTGATGCCATCAACCAAGTCACCAGAGCTCAGTCACTGTTTAGACCGTACATGGGTACCCGAACCGGCATCACCAACTTACCTCCACCAGGTTTCCCGATGAGATCCCACGGAGACCCGTATCATTTCTATGGTCCGAGACCTTTTGGACCACAAGCTCCTTGCATGCCTCCAATGTATATTCCTGCAAGCCACCAAGGTTATGAATATGGGTATGCCTACACCCATGCACCTCCACAGAATCCTCATATTGCACCTCAGTTGGGCACGTTGTTGGAAAAGAGAAAGCAAATGGAAGATAAGTTTTAAAGGACACTCGATGGGCACCCCTTTGCATCGAGTAGCGATGATTCTCATCCCCACCACGCTCCGGTCAACAATGAACGAAAAGCCAAAGGATGAGCCAAGCTCCATTTCACAAGGTACGAGGATTTCGGAATACCCATAAGCAAGGTATTTGAGAAATTGGTTAGGTAAGGCCTTGCAAAACCTCTTGTCAACTACCAACCCACAAACCCCAAGGGACGTCTCGACACAACTGAATGGTGTGCCTTTCACAACTACCATGGGCCCGACACCAACGATTGCATCGCTCTGAAACGCATCATCCGGAAGTTAATCGCGCAAGGAAAGCTTGAACGCCCTGGTTTGGGAACTTGATGGCGCTGTGGTTGCCGTAACAGAAGATGAGCTTCAAAACCCCTTCCATCGCCCCTTTTTAGGAAGAGTCAAAGTCCATTATTAGGACGTGTGATAAGTCTTTAGGGAAAGTCGGTTAAGATGTCTGTTAGGTTTAGTTAAAGTCTTGATTCCCCGGTTGATGCCATGTGGTGACCATTTTGGGTCCATTGTCAGTTCTCATTAATAAGATTATTATTGTCATTTTTGCCTTGTCAAAAAGTTTACAAAAATGTGTGTGTGAGTTTCTCACCCAAAATAAGAAGTGTGTCTTTCAGAAAAATAAAAATGGAGATCAAGTTTTCTCAAAATAAAAGGTCGTGTTTGCCTAAAAGGTTAATCCGCTAATGAAGCATGCTTCTCGAATCATGGTTAATAATTTCACCTTGAGGTTTAAAATGCTAAAGTCCTTTGCGGTTTTGTCCCCCGGAAACATCGTCCAAGGAGCCCACATCCGAATTGGCGTCCGAGACAACCATACACATGAGCGGGAAGACCAAACAATTGGGACACCGACCACAAGAAGAGGCCCGAGCTTCAGGGGCCTGAGAGTGGCTACACCAAATGAAAGACTGTGCCCTCGTCAAGTGCCATACACGAAGGTTATGCACTTTGGAAAGGGAATCACCAAAAGGCTTGGCCAACAGGCAAGCGCCCAACTCGCCCTCATGAGTGGACGACCCCGGCAATTGCAACGCCGAGCCAAGTGGAGGCCTCGCGACATCTTTCCCGATGACATGGAACCCGAGTTCCCCGTGGAAGACATGGAATATGCCGCCGACAACCCCTCCAACAACTGTGGAAGAAAATGGATCATCGTGCTTCATGGGAACCCATCCTTAAAAAAAAAAAAAAAAAAAAAAAATGTGAGTCTTCCAGCCTCGTAGGTTCTAGAAAGAAAAAAAAGGAGTCCATTCTGGACCGTGTCTTTTTATTTCTACAGAGTTCCGCACTTGGACATGTATGTACAAAGTTATCTAAATAAAAGAGTCATTTTCCTTCTCTTCTCTCTAGACTTGAGACATTATTTGCAATATATGTTTACTCTTGAAATTGCTTTGCTTGTTATTATCAATTGATTGCTACGTCCCCAAAATGACGAATTGACTTCTAAGCATACTAGTCAATGACGACTCATTAAGGATGAATGGACCTAACACAAATGAAAAGTGCCAAATGCAAACAATTAATCTTGATATGAATAAATGTTGTGCTCAATTGGCATGAAGAAACCATCAATGGCAAATCTTCCCTCATACATTACCCCGATACACAACCCGATACACCTTTCCTATACAAATCCTTGATGCGCATCAAAGGTATCCCGAGACAATGAAAAGGCGAGGACCTTGTTGCTCAACCACCAAGATTCAACCATGATCGCGCGTGCGCAACCAAGCAAAGGACTTCCCAGATCTTCAAAAGTCAAAGTAAGAAGTGGCAGAATTCCACCAAGGGGCTACAAATAAGCCAATGTCCAAGATAGCAAGTTGGGGCTAATGTTTCCCCTCTCTCTAAAAAAATGATAAGAGAGAAAGAAATGGATAATGGAAAAAAGGAAAGCAAATGAATATTGGCAAAGAGAAAGTTTACCTCAAAAGCTCACCAAGTTCACTGCAAAAGTCCACCTCAAAGAACATCCCGAGGAGTTCACCGCAAAGAAAAGCGATCTACATCAGCAAAGCAACAACATCCTTCGAAAGGACACCAACCCCAGCAAAAGAAGTCCCCACGGCCGAACTACGGCGACCTGAGCTCCTCAAACTGAGGGGAACGTAGGCAACCTTCGGGTCCGGTCACAGCATGAAATGAATCCATCAAACCTCGATCCTCCCAAAATGACCCGGTTCTCTTCCCTTGGTCCCATCAATGACCAATTTCCCAAATAACGACCAATCTCCCCATAAACATCTTTTTGATCTTGCCATTGATCGAATCTTAATCTTAATTGATCACAACATTTATGCATGTTAAGGCTAATTGCTTGCTATAATCTTGACTTAATAATAAACATGGTCCATTCCAGCAATCATTTGATGATATTAACTAGGGAAAGTTTCAAATGTCTCAACAAGTCTTCTTCTCTCTACATCTTAGGAAAGAGCTAAACACTTGTATTCTGTCGAGCAAGGGCTTCCTCCCGTTCCATGATAATACATTGTTCATCAAAATAAAGGGACTCTCTCCCGCCTAAATAAAGGCCCTTGCATGTCTCCTCCAAAAAATACTTTAAAGTCCACGTTCTATCGAGTCGGCTGGATCACTCATAAAAAGGGAAAAGAAAAAAAGACGCAAAAAGTAGCCCGCTAGGCTGAAAACCACCAAGGGCGGCCTAGGCAAAAGAAAGGGTGCGTCATGAAAAAAGGGATGGGTTCCTAACCTCGCTTCAAAGGTCAAAAGACGATATTGGGTCTACGCAAACATCAAAAGTCGGAAGACGACATTGGGGCTACCTCCACATCAACGACGATCACAAGGACATGGGGCTATCCCGACACATACAATGACATTGGGGCTACGCCACCACCGACTCCGACAAGGAAATGGGGCTACCCCGACATCAACGACAAGAAGGACATGGGGCTACCCCGACACATACAATGACATTGGGGCTACGCCGCCACCAACACCGACAAAAACACGGGGCTATGCCCCCATCGACGACAGCAGCAACAAAGATGACATTGGGCCTATCCCCACGACAGCGACAAGCCAATATCCTACCACCGGTGACTTCTCAGCAAAAGGACCAAATCCAAAGGACTTTATGCATAACCAACCTCATGGTTAAGTTAAAATCAAAAATTTGATTAACATGCTTTGTTAAAAGATTTGCTTTTGGAAATAAGTACTCCCGATTTGCCCATATGGCGTCATTTGTTAAAGACATTGTTTCAAGCAAAATGCTTTTGATCTCCTCTCAAAATGATTGGACCCTTTTTGTCCACAATGAGTCTTGAAGGTCACCCCTAGGCTCTTTCCCGGTATCAAGAAAATGTGTCAACCATCCCGCAGTGTAGGCTTGACCAAATCTTCGTCCCCCGAGTGACCCTTTAGGTTAAAAAACGTTCGTCCCCAGAGCGACCCATTTAGATTAAAACCTTCATCCCCCGAGTGACCCTTTAGATTAAAACCTTGACTTAGAATAGTCGTTATAGGCCAGAGCCTTTGTCCCGGCAGTCCTTAGAGGGACGTAAGACCAGTTTTCCCGTCAATCTCCCCAAAGATGGAGTTGACCCCGGTCAAGCTATGACTTAGAATAGTCGTTATAGGCTAGAGCCTTTGTCCCGGCAGTCCCTAGTGAGACGTAAGACCAATTTTCCCGTCAAACTCCCCAAAGATGGAGTTGACCAAACCTTGACTCAGAATAGTCATTATAGGCTAGAGCCTTTATCCCGGCCGTCCCTAGTAAGACGTAAGACCAATTTTCCCGTCAAACTCCCCAAAGATGGAGTTGACCAAACCTTGACTCAGAATAGTCATTATAGGCTAGAGCCTTTATCCCGGCAGTCCTTAGAGGGACGTAAGACCAGTTTCCCATCAATCTCCCAAAAGATGGAGTTGACCCCGGTCAAGCTATGACTTAGAATAGTCGTTATAGGCTAGAGCCTTTGTCCCGGCAGTCCTTAGAGGGACGTAAGACCAGTTTTCCCGTCAATCTCCCCAAAGATGGAGTTGACCCCAGTCAAGCTATGACATAGAATACTCGTTATAGGCTAGAGACTTTGTCCCGGCAGTCCCTAGTGAGACGTAAGACCAATTTTCCCGTCAAACTCCCCAAAGATGGAGTTGACCAAACCTTGACTCAGAATTGTCATTATAGGCTAGAGCCTTTATCCCGGCCGTCCCTAGTGAGACGTAACACCAATTTTCCCGTCAAACTCCCCAAAGATGGAGTTGACCAAACCTTGACTCAAAATAGTCATTATAGGCTAGAGCCTTTATCCCGGCCATCCCTAGTGAGACGTAAGACCAATTTTCCCGTCAAACTCCCCAAAGATGGAGTTGACCAAACCTTGAATCAGAATAGTCATTATAGGCTAGAGCCTTTGTCCTGGCCGTCCTTCGTAAGTCCAAACATTTAGTCAACCCTCTCCCATAGAGCCAAGTTGACCATGTCCCAGCCGTCCTTCGTAAGTCCAACCATTTAGTCAACCCTCTCCCATAGAGCCAAGTTGACCATGTCCCGGCCGTCCTTCGTAAGTCTAACCATTTAGTCAACCCTCTCCCATAGAGCCAAGTTGACCATGTCCCGGCCGTCCTTCGTAAGTCCAACCATTTAGTCAACCCTCTCCCATAGAGCCAAGTTGACCATGTTCCGTGTAAGTCAACCCTCTCCGATAGAGCCAAGTTGACCATGTTCCGTGTAAGTCAACCCTCTCTGATAGAGCCAAGTTGACCATGTTCTGTGTAAGTCAACCCTCTCTGATAGAGCCAAGTTGACCATGTTCCGTGTAAGTCAACCCTCTCCAATAGAGCCAAGTTGACCCTGTCCCCAGCAAGTCAACCCTCACCATAGAGCCGAGTTGACCATATCCCGCCTCTGAACTCGCCAAAGAGTCATGCCCGTTCCTTTAGGAGAGAATGACAGATATGTTGGTAGTGGTGCCCTAGGCACGTTTAATAAACGTTGTAATTGTTATCATTTATTTCATATCAATAAAGAGATGTTTTGATTATTATTGTTGTTCATGTTTACTTATAATAATCTCCATCCCTAGTACTTGTTAAGCACTAGTATAAAGGCTAAATGATCATGGGATGATCATGTTAGATTTATGGGTACTTGTTTGGAACAAGGTACTGGACATGACCCGCTGTATGAGATTTATGTCATGGTCTATGTCATACATATATCTCATATTAGTTATGTCATTTGAATCCTTAGACATGAAGTTATTATAGTCTTCCACTTGATGAACATTGTGTTTGACATATTCAAACGCTACCTTAACACGGTAGTTATAAAGGGTATGATTGGCATAATCGGATTCCCGTTGGGAAGAATAATAAGCTAAATGGATTTGTCCCTCCACGGAGAGATGTCAAGCTTGGGCCCCTCGAAGGAATGATGTTGATGAAATGTTCGGCCGGACTCAAATGGATTGATTGGATCAATAGCATTTGAATTATCAACATATTCGGAATCGAGAAAGTATTGGACAAAACAAGTTGACTGTTTGACCATGACTTGTGTTCAATGACATCGTGGACAAAGGGATTATGACATATTCTAAAGGAATGCGAACTTGTATCTAGTTATACTATTTGGGTAGGTATGACGGTTTGCTGGAACCTAATCATATCTTATGGGATCATGTTTGAGCCCATTGCCAACTTAGTATAATCCTAGAGGGTCACACACACAATAGAACGAATCTTAAATAAAAGGACTATATTGGCATTTAAGGTCGGAGGACTTCCAAGGAATTTCTGGAGAGATCTGGGCCTCCTGGTCAACCAAGCGGGCGCTTGGGTTGCACCAGGCGGGCGCCTATTCAAGCCGGAAAGGGACTGGAGTTTCTGCCCAAACAGGCGGGCGCCTGGGTGGTACCAGGCGGGCGCCTGGTGCTCCCGACTGGAAAATTCCTAATTCAATTTAGGAAGGTTTTTGGCACAAGATTCCTATTTGGAATAGGCCTTAATTGTGTATAAAAACCCCAATTCGGCCAGACCATATTGACTAGTGCTTTTGTGAGTCTCAAAGAGTTTGAGAGAGATTTTATTTTGTTCTAAGACATCATTGATTGAGGAACAAAATAATTCACAAAATAAATTCCATATAGTTCTTTATTATATTGTGAAAGTGTGTTTCATAATATTGGGCTAGCAACCAAGATCAAAGAAGCTCCTTTGATATTCGTTCGAAGTGTGGATACCGCTAGAGGGTGAAAATCATCATCTTCAAAGTTCGTGTTCAAGCTTTGTGATCGTGATCAAGTCTTCGAGTTTCTCCACCAAAGATCAAGAGAAAATTCATAGCCATCAAGGGTTAGTTATTCCTTTATTCATCATGTTGTATTTGATTTAATCATATGAACGGATCCATGGTTTTGGGTTTCTTAAAAAATTAAATGCTATATTCCGCTGCGCATGTTACTACGAAACCCAACAGTGGTATCAGAGCCCCGTTCATGTTGATTAATTCAATACTTGGATCATGTTGTGTGTATATAAATTGTTTATGTGCCAAGCATGATATGAATATTGGATTATATGATGTTTATGTGTTTTGTGATTTTATGTGGTTTATTGTTTTTCCAACTTTAATCGCACGATTCAATCGCAATAAAATTATGGTGGATTCTGAATTATTTCGATTATTGATTTTTGATTGGATCAAAGTTTTAATAGTCGGGGAAAAATAATTTTGAGACAAAAATTTTCGAACTTGAAAATTCCATACCATTCTGACCATACAGGCGCCCGCCCGTGCTGGACCAGGCGCGCGCTCGCTAGGCCAGAGTGTTCTGATTTTGTTCAAAATCTGATTCTGGAATTTTTCGATAAATCCAACAAAACCAGTAACAAGACCACTTCAGACTTGCTGATCTGGAATGGGTTTTGGGTAGTTGGTTTGTGTGTGGATTTTGGGGTTTAATTTTCCTATTTGTTTTAGTCTTGTGATTCCTAGATTGGTTCAAGTTTTGGATGGCTAATCTTTGTTCATCGAGATTGTGTTTCCCAAAATTGATCGCAATCAAAGTTTCAAAGATAAAACGAAGTTAGAATTATGAAGAGTTCATAATTGCTAAAATTGAGAAACAAAGTTCTTGATTCAATGATTGGAGATCCATGTGGAATTGTGAATGCAATTGGCCTACGTTCATCGAGACCATCTATTGCTTAGTTTCGGCCACATGGACTACTTTCTTGGTTTCTTGAATTAGTGCGGGATTGTGGTTGCCTAATGGCTTAGTTCGACCGCACTTCTTGTTGTCTTGATTTGGAGATAATAACCAAAGTTGAAATAGTCTCATCCTCATAATTATAGAGAAACTAATGACACATAAATATTATGCTTAAATTAATGGGATTAATTTAGTGGCTAAACTTGATGTGTAACATGTTTATATTATGTGCTCATAAATGTGTTATATGCTATATGTGATGAACCTTCAAAGAAAGTTTTAAGTCCTTTATTGCCATGCCATGATTAAGACACTTGTTAGTACATAAGTGACTCTAATGTAGATTCGCCCTAGCGAGATACATTAAATTTATTTATGTATGAGCAAGATAGATAATGTGGGCACGCCCTAGCGGGACACATTAACTATGCGTTTAAAATGGTTAGACTTAATTGGGCGTCAAAACAGTTTTGGGCCTAGGCAAAGATGAGGTTTAACATGCTTTTTGAAATTGGATTTCTAAAATAATCTCATAAAAGGAACTAAGAGACATATGAGATATGATTGACAAGAGTTGTCTACCTAATTAATTTGATTTTGTTTAATCCGCCTTAGCGGACTTGAAATTAAATTAAAGTTGGATCTTAACCCATTTAAATTATATTATACATTGGATGTATATGAAGGTTATAAAATATAGTGGGAGTATTTTGTTTGAAAAATACATTATTTATCTCTTTAATGAAAATCGGTACTTATTAAATTTTGGAATTTTTTTGCATATTTGTAGATAATGACTAATAACACTCAATCAAGGTCGTTGCGATCGATCCTTGAGAAGGATAAGCTCGAAGAGAATGGTACAAACTTTATGGATTGGATCCGAAGCATAAGAATTGTTTTTAGGCAAGAAGACAAGTTGTACATTCTCGATGGGCCTCTCCCTGCTGAACCACCGCCTACTGCCCCTAGGGTAGAAAGAGACAATTACAAGAAACATCGTAATGATTCTAGAGATGTAAGTTGTCTCATGCTTGCTGCTATGTGTTCAAAACTCCAACAAAGTTTGGAACATTTGGAAGCCTATGAGATAGGCGTGGAGTTGAGAACCATGTTTCAAGAGCAAACTAGGCAAGAGAGGTACAAGACCATTGTTGCATTCACTACTAGTAAAATGAATGAAGGGCAACAAGTGAGTCCTCACTTTCTTAAAATGAAAGGTTATGTAGAGCACCTTGAGAAACTTGGCTATCCAATCCCATTGGAGCTAGCCACGGATCTCATTCTTAATTCATTGCCTAAAAGTTATAATCAGTTTGTAATGAATTATAACATGCATGGAATGGATAAGAATCTCTCTGAGTTGCATGGGATGCTCAAAACTGCAGAGATGAAAATTGTGGAGAAAGGTTCTCCCGTGCTCTTGGTTCATGATGGGAAGAAGGCTAGTGCCAAAGGAAAGGGTAAGGCAAAAGTTGTCAAACCCAAGATAAGCAAGGCAAAGGTTGCCAAGGCTTCTGAGGCAAAACCTGATTCACAAAAGGATGCAATCTGTTTCCATTGTCAAGAAATTGGTCATTGGAAACATAATTGCAAGGCTTTTTTGGAAGAGCAAAAGAAGAAGAAGAGCAGCAAGGCTGCGTCGACTTCAAGTATCTATATGATAGATATTCTCCTTTCTACCACTGATTCTTGGGTATTGGATACCGGATGTGGTTCTCACATTTGTCTAAATGTGCAGGGACTAAAGAATAGGAGACTGCTTAAAGAAGGTGAAGTAGATCTACGTGTGGGGAATGGAGCAAGAGTTGCTGCATTAGCCGTAGGGACTTATGAAGTCACTTTACCTTCCGGATTAATTCTTGTTTTGAACAATTGTTATTATGTTCCGGATTTAAGCAGAAATATTATTTCAATTTCTTGTTTGGATAATGAAGGTTTTAAGTTTCTTATTGAGAATAAGAAATTTTCTATTTATTTAAATGATGTGCTTTATGGTATTGCTAATTCATTTAATGGCCTTTATATCTTGGATGTCAAGAATGAAAATAATGTCTATCATGTAAATAAGAAATCTAAACCTAATGATGTAAATCATACTTATTTGTGGCATTGCCGTCTTGGTCATATTAATGAGAAGCGTATCTCAAAACTCCATGGGGACGGATTTTTGGGTTCATGTGACTTAGAGTCATATGATACTTGTGAGTCGTGTCTTCTTGGAAAATTGACTAAGACACCTTTTACCAAGTTGGGTGAAAGGGCAAGCGACTTATTGGGGTTGATACATTCCGATGTATGCGGACCATTAAGTAGCAATGCTAGGGGAGGATTTCAATACTTCATAACCTTCACTGATGATTATAGTAGATTTGGGTATGTTTACCTAATGAAACATAAAAGTGAAGCATTTGAGATATTTAGAATATTTCAAAATGAAGTAGAAAAACAACTTGGCAAAAGTATAAAGGCACTTCGATCAGATCGAGGTGGTGAATACTTAAGTCAAGAATTTGATGATCATCTAAAGAATTGTGGAATAGTTTCACAATTGACTCCGCCTGGAACACCACAATGGAATGGTGTGTCTGAGAGGAGAAATCGGACTTTGTTAGACATGGTTCGATCAATGATGAGTCAAGTTGATCTTCCAATATCCTTTTGGGGTTACGCCCTAGAAACCGCTGCTTTCACACTAAATCAAGTTCCAACTAAATCGGTTCCAAAGACTCCATATGAGATGTGGAGTGGAAAGAGACCTAGTTTATCTTCCATGAGGATTTGGGGTTGCGAAGTTTATGTCAAGAGACTTATCTCTGACAAACTAGCACACAAATCTGATAAATGTATTTTCGTGGGATATCCTAAGGAAACTAAAGGATATTACTTTTACAACCGAGAGGACAACAAAGTGTTTGTTGCCCGAACTGGTGTCTTTCTAGAGAAAGAGTTTCTCTCCAAAGAAATCAGTGGGAGTAAAATAAATCTTGAAGAAATTCGAGACCCAGAAAATAACATTGAACCAATAGTGGAACAAGAACAAGAACCACAAGGAGTTGTGGAACCTGTTCAAAATACACAAGCATCTCGCAGATCTAGTAGGTTACGATCCGAGCCCGAGAGATATGGATTTCTCGTAACGGATAGTAATGAGGTAGAAATCATTGAGAATGATGAACCGTCAACCTACCAAGAGGCGATGTCTTCTCCTGATTCAGACAAGTGGCTTGGAGCCATGGAATCCGAATTACAATCCATGCAAGACAATCAAGTTTGGAATTTGATTGATGCACCCGAAGGTGTAAAAACCATAGGATGCAAATGGGTCTTCAAGAAGAAGACTGACATGGATGGGAAGGTGCATACTTACAAAGCTAGGCTTGTAGCGAAAGGTTATAGGCAAGTTCATGGTATTGACTATGATGAGACCTTTTCACCCGTAGCAATGATCAAGTCTATAAGAATTTTGCTTGCCATTGCCGCATATCATGACTATGAAATATGGCAGATGGACGTCAAAACCGCTTTCCTAAATGGAAAACTCCAAGAGGATGTGTATATGACACAACCAGAAGGTTTTGAACAAGATTCTAAGGTATGCAAATTGCAGAGATCCATCTATGGATTAAAGCAAGCTTCAAGGAGTTGGAATCTCCGTTTTGATGAATCGGTCAAAGAGTTTGGTTTCATCAAAAACGAAGATGAGCCTTGTGTATACAAGAAGATTAGTGGGAGCATAGTGCTATTCCTTATTTTATATGTGGATGACATATTGCTCATTGGAAACGACATTCCTACACTTAAGCCAAAGTACATACATTGACAAGGTCATTAGAAGATTCCGTATGGAAAATTCTAAGAGAGGCACCTTGCCCGTGTTACATGGAGTTTCTCTAAGCAAGACTCAATGTCCTAAGACAAAAGATGAGCGTGAGAAAATGAATGATGTTCCATATGCTTCGGCAATTGGATCCATCATGTATGCCATGATTTGTTCTAGGCCGGATGTGTCTTATGCTTTGAGCATGACAAGTAGATACCAATCCGACCCTGGCGAATATCACTGGATAGCTGTAAAAGCGATTCTTAAGTACTTAAGAAGAACTAAAGACTCGTTTTTGGTCTATGGAGGAATGGAAGATGATCTCGTTGTAAATGCTTACACGGATGCAAGCTTCCAAACTGACAAAGATGATAGCCGATCGCAATCGGGTTTTGGGTTTATGTTAAACGGTGGAGCTGTAAGATGGAAGAGTTCCAAGCAAAGTACAACCGCTGATTCTACAACAGAAGCTGAGTATATTGCTGCATCGGATGCTGCAAAGGAAGCTGTTTGGATTAAGAAGTTCATAACTGAACTTGAAGTGGTTCCTAGTATTGCTAATCCAATAGACCTTTATTGCGATAATAATGGTGCTATTGCTCAAGCAAAAGAACCAAGAGCACATCAGAAATCCAAACACATACTTAGGCGTTTTCATATCATTCGAGAGATCATTGATAGGGGAGACGTAAATATATACAGAGTACCTACTGATGACAATATTGCGGACCCGCTAACAAAGGGACTTCCACAAGCTAAACATGATGATCATGTTAGGTCCATGGGTATTAGATACATGGGAGATTGGGCCTAGGGCAAGTGGGAGATTGTTGGTAGTGGTGCCCTAGGCACGTTTAATAAACGTTGTAATTGTTATCATTTATTTCATATCAATAAAGAGATGTTTTGATTATTATTGTTGTTCATGTTTACTTATAATAATCTCCGTCCCTAGTACTTGTTAAGCACTAGTATAAAGGCTAAATGATCATGGGATGATCATGTTAGATTTATGGGTACTTGTTTGGAACAAGGTACTGGACATGACCCGCTGTATGAGATTTATGTCATGGTCTATGTCATACATATATCTCATATTAGTTATGTCATTTGAATCCTTAGACATGAAGTTATTATAGTCTTCCACTTGATGAACATTGTGTTTGACATATTCAAACGCTACCTTAACACGGTAGTTATAAAGGGTGTGATTGGCATAATCGGATTCCCGTTGGGAAGAATAATAAGCTAAATGGATTTGTCCCTCCACGGAGAGATGTCAAGCTTGGGCCCCTCGAAGGAATGATGTTGATGAAATGTTCGGCCGGACTCAAATGGATTGATTGGATCAATAGCATTTGAATTATCAACATATTTGGAATCGAGAAAGTATTGGACAAAACAAGTTGACTGTTTGACCATGACTTGTGTTCAATGACATCGTGGACAAAGGGATTATGACATATTCTAAAGGAATGCGAACTTGTATCTAGTTATACTATTTGGGTAGGTATGACGGTTTGCTGGAACCTAATCATATCTTATGGGATCATGTTTGAGCCCATTGCCAACTTAGTATAATCCTAGAGGGTCACACACACAATAGAACGAATCTTAAATAAAAGGACTATATTGGCATTTAAGGTCGGAGGACTTCCAAGGAATTTCTGGAGAGATCTGGGCCTCCTGGTCAACCAAGCGGGCGCTTGGGTTGCACCAGGCGGGCGCCTATTCAAGCCGGAAAGAGACTGGAGTTTCTGCCCAAACAGGCGGGCGCCTGGGTGGTACCAGGCGGGCGCCTGGTGCTCCCGACTGGAAAATTCCTAATTCGATTTAGGAAGGTTTTTGGCACAAGATTCCTATTTGGAATAGGTCTTAATTGTGTATAAAAACCCCAATTCGGCCAGACCATATTGACTAGTGCTTTTGTGAGTCTCAAAGAGTTTGAGAGAGATTTTATTTTGTTCTAAGACATCATTGATTGAGGAACAAAATAATTCACAAAATAAATTCCATATAGTTCTTTATTATATTGTGAAAGTGTGTTTCATAATATTGGGCTAGCAACCAAGATCAAAGAAGCTCCTTTGATATTCGTTCGAAGTGTGGATACCGCTAGAGGGTGAAAATCATCATCTTCAAAGTTCGTGTTCAAGCTTTGTGATCGTGATCAAGTCTTCGAGTTTCTCCACCAAAGATCAAGAGAAAATTCATAGCCATCAAGGGTTAGTTATTCCTTTATTCATCATGTTGTATTTGATTTAATCATATGAACGGATCCATGGTTTTGGGTTTCTTAAAAAATTAAATGCTATATTCCGCTGCGCATGTTACTACGAAACCCAACAAGATATTCCCCTACAACCTTAGGTTTGAGTAGCCTTAAAATCTCTCACCCCCGAACTACGTTAGGCTTTATTCCCCACGAACGGGATACGTAGGAATCCTATACCACTAGGTCCAGCCATGCAACCAAAATCGGTTAAAGCCGTCGTCCCGTCAGATTGGGATGCTTATTTCTATCGACAACCCCGCTCCTTCGAAGCGACGTTGCCGAGGGGCTCTGTAAGTACCCCAATCTGAAACCGACCTATCTTAGAGGTAGCCTTAGCACCGTTTCAGGGATAAGCTAATAGGCCAGGACCTCCTTAGGATAAACTATAAATTCCAGGACTACTCTGGTATAAAATTGGAAAAATCCAGAAGCTCGCCAGGCTGAGCCGTACGGATGCTTTGGGGACTAGAGGGGCCTAGTCATACGGCTGGTTTGGGCACCCTCAGTCCTTATAAATAGAACCCCTTGCTGATCATTTGAAGGGGGGGGGGAGACACACACATTAGGGAGGTCACTCTGCTGGAATTACCACAGAGTAAGAGTGAGAGTGATCACAAACCAAAAAAGAGAGAAGAAAGGAAGATTGGCCATAACCATCATAGGTAAAGCCACCTCCCCCCTCCCTTCTCTTCATCTTACTCCTATTTTCTTTCTTATATCTTCGTTATACATGTATTTACTCTTCATTCATGCAAATACTTGTCCATTTCAAGCATCTTTTATTTCTTGCAAGACTTGTCCATTATCAAGCACTATATACCTATCTATTACATTACTATCTTGTCCAAGCTATGAGAAGTTCCAAGGTGCCCTCCATACTTTGTATGGAAGAGGTTCTAAACCTAGACACTCATAGACTTGTTGATTTTCATTTACATTCCTTATTCATTTAAATGTTATGCTTGTTTGGCCATGATAATCATGAGGGTGATGAAACTTTAGTGTTCATCACTTTCCTCTTTGGTTTAGCCTCAAAATCCCACTTTTGGGTCATAAAGATTCAATCTTTATGTGTTATTTTGACTCTTGGAAGGATTTTAAGTCATAAAAATGTCATCTTGGTGATAAAGTTTCAATCTTTATTCACCAAATGACCAATTTTGGACCAAAGGGGACATTCATCAACTTTCTTGATTTTCTCCTATGATTGCTCATGATCACACCCAAATACTTGTTTTGGGGGACCATGTGATGATCATTTAGCATAGGAATGATGTTATAAAACTTGTAAAATGATTTCTTGCAAACTGGGATCAAAACAGTTTGTCCAGCTTCAGACAGGATGCCCTGTTTCTGTTCTGAACTGGACTGTTCTTGAGCAAACTGTAAAAATCCCAGAATTGCCTCCTATAGCCGTACGGCTACTTTAGGTAGGAGGGAAAAATTGCCTGTTTTGCCCTC
Organism: Campanula takesimana; assembly: GCA_026119855.1. Lineage (NCBI taxonomy): Eukaryota > Viridiplantae > Streptophyta > Magnoliopsida > Asterales > Campanulaceae > Campanula > Campanula takesimana. The sequence continues at coordinate 2,475,188 of JAOWBW010000077.1, read as the reverse complement.
TGACCTTTATTTTATCACTCAGGGACCCTTTTTCAGCCGAGTTTCTCAAATAAAACCAACAACAGAAACTTTTTCCGTTAAATACACACACACACACATGCACATTTTAGCTAACTTAGGGAGACTCGGTTTACCGAGGCACTTTGGGTGAACTTTTCCGTGTTCTTCCCAAAGTGTAACCTGACCTCCGAACTCAAATCTCGCAACCTTTTCATTTGTTGGGATAAATAATTAACGAATGTGGCGACTCCGTTATAACAAGCCCTCGTGTTTGAAAACCATCCCGAGGAAACGAGTTTTCCTCCCGGGGCGGGGACCTTACAATAACCCCAAACCCGTCGAGGCCCGTCCTAGGAAGTTTCAAGCTCCACCCGACCTTGACTCTTTCGAAGCGGTAAACCTCAGGCCGTGGCGTAGTTCATGACTACATGCCGGGGGTGACCTTAAGCCTCTCATTAACCGAGCACAAGCCAACACAACTCTAGTTAGGGTCTAACACTCCGTGACTAAAGTCGGTTTTCACATACCGAGATTTCCCTAAACTAATGTCTTCAAAACATACATGCCAAGTGGTTATCATGGACAAAATAAAAATCCGTCCCCAAGTGGTTATTATGGACGAAAATAAAAATCCGTCCCCGCATGTATGCTTTACTACATTAATTTAGTTTAATCCCGACATGTGTAGGATTCACAAGCGTGGTGGAATCCGATGAGTATATGGGACCGCGAGATGGTCTATATACTAGTGTGATGATTCCATTATTTTCTTAGTAACTCAAAAGGGACCCCGTCCCTCCGACTTATAAAAAAAAAAAAGAGTCTTTTCTTATGTGGTTTTGAGTCGTGTGCCAAATGTGTGCTCTAATCCTCTTCATGGACCGAAAGTGTACTCAAGACTGACAAGGGCCTCTTCTGCAATATAGGTTCAATTGGTACTTACAAAGTCTACCGGGATTCAGCGAATCGGTTAGTCCGCGAAGAGATCACTCCAACAGCTTCGACAACATCAATGGCCGGCGGATCCAACACCGACAACACCATGTCTTTTGAGCAACTCTCCACCGTCTTCCAACTTCTCCAAGAACAAGTCTCCAATCTTAATAAGGAGGCTCAAAGCAAAGATGACATTTGGCAATCCCACCTCGACAACCAAAGGGAGGCCCACAAGGACGAAATGGAGCTAATGAAAGAAAAGCTCACCAAGCTCGCCAACGGCAAAGGCAAAGAGAATAATGAGGAGTCCGAGTGGACTAAGGGTCTATTTCAAAGCCCTTATGTTAGTGCTCGTACAAAGAAAATGGGGGAACCAAGCACCGAGAACAATGAGCCCAAGATGGTTGATTCAATCATGGCCTACATAGATCAACGCTTCAACGGTCTCAACTTGAGAAAAGGTCCCGACACAAGCCTTTATCAGTCCTCTATTCACATGAGCACAATGGCTTCCCTTCTCGACAAGTTCCAAATGCTCGACATCAGCAAGTTCAAGGGCAACTCTTGTCCCATGGCACACATCGAGACTTACATATGGGCTATGGTTCCAAAGAAGGTCTCTCCCAAAGTTATGGAACAATGCTTCCCTCTTACTCTTGAGGGGGAGGCAAAGGATTGGTATGCTACTCTCCCACTCACAGTCCGTCTTGATTGGGACGCCGCCATGCTTGCCTTCAAGAGTCAATACCAAGGCAACACCACCCACCGGCCAACCAAGAAAGAGCTCGAGAACACTACTCAACGGGACAACGAGTCTTTCATTGACTTCACAAGAAGGTGGAATGACAAGCTTGACGAGATTGACGAGAGGCCCAACACCAAGGAGCAAATGGACATCTTTCTTAAGTGTCTAAAGATTGATCTCCGCACCCACCTAAGTGGGGATTGCTATACCGATTTCTCTTAAATGTATGAAGCGGGAATCTGAAAGGATGAGTTGCTTAGGGAGATCAAGAAAAGTTCTCCTACTCTCCGTTACAAGGCCGCCTCTAACTCCATAAAAGAAGCTTCGGTTAATGCCGTCACTACCGACAAGGGGAATTACAAAAAGGTTCCTCCACCCCAAGGCAAGAAGTCTCGAAATGACCGTGTCTACATGCCTCTCCAAGGCATGACTCAAACCGAGGCCTTCGAAGTTCTCAAAGCACAGGGGCAAGTCACACCCATACAAGGGTACCAACCCAAGACAATCAATGCCAATCATGCTCATCACAAGTATTGTGGCTACCACCAATATAGTGGCCACACCACCGAGGAATGCTTCGTTCTCCGCAATGTCATCCAAGATCTCATAGACAAAAAGGAATTCATAGTTCCTAATGAGGGTGGTGTCAATGTAATAGAGATAGGAAAATTTTAGGAGACCACTCATTCAATCCCAATTGTGAATGAGGGCTCCAATGTCATGAATAAGATTGATAATTGTTGTTATGTTGTGACTTACGATAAGGTAATGAGGGAAGTACTAGAGAATAGGAAAAAGAAGCAAGAAGGGAACGTCAACATGCTAACTCGATCCGGACGAGTCATAGCAAGCAAACCTACTATTTCTGCACAAGCACCTCTTCTCAAAGACCGCAAGCTCGCGACACTCCCGAAGACCCTCTACTAGAACTCAAGAAAACTCAAGCCAATATCTCCATTTGGGACTGTTAGTACCCGACCTGAAAATGAGTTTATTAGGACTTTCCCAAAAATATAAGGACTTTATAGGAATTAGAAACCTTGCAAAGACTTGTCCCGGATTCCCGAAATATCTCATTTATGGCAAAATCTATCAAAATAGGTAACAAATGGTTTCCTTAAAACCATGCAGAAACCCTAGCTTAAGAATCAAGTCAGCCTGCAGAGTTGGCCACGCGGCCAACCTTGCTGCGCGTTGATCTTGGCCACGCGGCCACTCTTGTCACCGGCTGCAGTCATGGCCAGGCGGCCAACCTTGCGCTGGATGATCCTGACCATCAGATCTTCCCATCAGCCTACTATATAAACCATTCCATTCTATTGGTTTAGGTCCGGATTTTGAGAGCTCTAAGTACGAATTTTGGAGTTCTTAAAAACTATTTTGCTCTCTAATTAGCATTCAAACACTCAAGAAGATCCAAGGTTTATTTCTTGCCAACATAGGTAAGTTTTCTAACCTTTTCTTCATGTTCTTGCATCATTTTTAATGTAGATCTTTTATATTCATGTTCTTACATGTTTATTCATAGTTTCTTCATTTGCTTTGCATGCTCATTCATATGTTCATAATATGTTCTTCGCATGTTCATCGTGTTCATAGATTAAAACCTTATTTATGCTATATTTAGGGTTGTGATCTTCATAATTACATGTTATTTCATAGCCGATGATGATCTAGGGTTCATCAACCCGAGGATGATCTAGGAACTACTTCTAAACCCTAAACTTTAGGTAATTCCCCCCTCTTTATGCATGATCCCGATCCTTCTGCCTATTCTAATTCTCTGCGAACTACGCTGACCTGAGCTTCTCACATTGAGAGGAACGTAGGCAATCTTCGGATCCGGTCTAAAACACTAACACACTACATACACCGCATCATGATAGAAAGACCGATCAATTCGGGCAATAGGAGTGATAACATTCAATATTCTTCTCTTGTTGTAATTTGACCCCCGAGCCCATTAAACATGCTTTTTCTCAATGTTTTGGCTTTAATTAAAACGGCGTGGCGACTCTCATAATTTTAATGTTGCTATGAATATCCCAAATTTATTCACACGTATTCACAGTGGCGACTCTGCTGGGGACTGCTTTGAAACTTTTTCAAACTTAGTGGGTCTAACTTTCGTCACATCATGATGCTTGCCATGTTTACACATGCACACACCTGCCATGTTTACACTTGCACACACCTGCCACGTTTACACGTGCACACACCTGCCACGTTTACACGTGCACACACCTGCCACGTTTACACGTGCACACACCTGCCACGTTTACACATGCACACACATGCCACGTTTACACATGCACACTTGCCATGTTTTCACGTGCCCCCTACAGTTAAGCCATGTTTACACATGCACCCGCGCACTCCGCCATGTTAATACTTGTACCTTGTACCTTGTACCATGTACCCTTGTTATCTTCTCTTTAGTATTAGGGTCAAACAAAACCATGCTATGCTCCCTTGTACATTATTCTCTCTTTCTCTCTCTCTCTCTCTCTCTCTCTCTCTCTCTCATGCATTGCATCGCATCATTCAAACGTTCAAATCATCTCTCTTTTCTCCCTAAAAAAGAATTAGTTTCTTGCCACACACTACCACTAGTCCGTGTCAGCACTGCACATGTCCCTATCACCCGGAGTATTCGATGTGCGGGAATTTGTGCACTACTGCCGCCCTCTTTTCGAGTCACTCGTCTACTCCACTCACCGTGTACGTTCCGCGAGCGGTGGGAACCTTTTATCCTACCCGTGTCAACCCACACATAGAGATTAGGACACTCCTTAGACCAACCATTTAGGATGTAAATAAATGTAAAACTTTTCGCAAAATAAAATGTGCATTGCATCTAGGCGACCTCTAAGGTCCATCGCTCACCCCTTGGGCCATCTATCAAAATTCCTCATCTTGGCCTATCTAGGTTACCTACCCATCATTGCGATCCATTTGGGTCTACCCTTCATGTCGACCCTCTCTGGTCAAAATCCCACCATCCTTTGGCCTCATAGGACAACATTATCACCCTTTGACCTCCTTGGTCAACCCTATCACCTTCGACCTCCTAGGTCAACCTTTGGCCCCATAGGTAAACTTTATTCGCCTTTGACCTCTTAGGTCTACCCTTGACCCCTTGGTCAACCCTATCGCCTTCGACCTCCTAGGTCAACCTTTGACCCCATAGGTCAACCTCATCCGCCTTTGACATCTTAGGTAAACCTTTGACCCCTTAGGTCAACCTTATCCGCCTTCGACCTCTTAGGTCAAACCTTGGACCCCTTAGGTAAACTTTATCACCCCTCAACCTCTTAGGTCAACCTTTGACCCCTTAGGTCAACCTCATCCGCCTTTGATCTCTTAGGTCAACCTTTGACCCCCTAGGTCAACTCTATCATCTTTGACCTCTTAGGTCTACCCTTGACCCCCTAGGTCAACTTTTTCAACCTTTGACCTCTTAGGTCAACCCTTGACCCCTAGGTCAAACTTATCCGCCTTTGACCTCTTAGGTCAACCTTTGACTCCCTAAGTTAACCCAATCACCTTTGACCTCTTAGGCCAACCTTTAACCCATAGGTCAACTTTATCCGCTTTTGACCTCTTAGGTCAATCTTTGATTCCATAGGAGAACCCAATTACCTTTGACCTTAACCCACTTAGGTCAAACCGTCATCTTGACCCACCTAGGTCATTATTTGACCCACTGTCGTCCAGACCAACCTAGGTTAACCCGTCTCGACCCGTTTAGGTCCACATCCCATCCTCGACCCATCTATGTCAACTTGTCCGTCTTAGGTTAAAACTACCCCTTCACCTTTGACCCATCTAGGTCAATCCTTGGCCCGCTTAAGTCAACTTACCCGTCTTGAATCTATCTACCGACCTTCAACTAGGTCAATCCCTGACCCTTCTAGGCCAACCCGCGACCCGCTTAGGTCGACTTACCTATCTTGGATCCATCTAGGTCAATCTCCAACATTCCTTGGTCCACCAACCCGAATAGGTCAACCTTAGACTCGCTTAGGTCAAACCATGTCTATCCCGCTTAGATCATCCCATAGGCAACCCGCTACAACCCGCTATCTTGATTCATTCACCATATAGGTCAATCCAACCCTTCTCATTTAGGTCGACCTATCCTTTACCCATCTAGGTCAACCCACCATCATCGACGCCTTCTAGCTTGAACCACTTCTTGTCTCAAACCTTAGGTCAAACCTTAGGTCAAATTTAGGTCAAACCTTACCCGATTCCTATAGGTCTTCCTCACCCATGCTCGACTACAGACCGAGTCATCTCCCTCTTTTTGACCCCTATGGTCATCTCTCACCTCTTTTTAAAAGTCTAACTTGACTCGAACTACGGCGACCTGAGCCTCTTATTGTGTGGGACCTCTCCCTCATGGTAAGGGTAACGTAGGCAACTTCGGCCCGGTCAAACTTTCAAATTCTTGTCAAAAATGCATTTCAAAGTGTGGAGACCGACTCTTTTCCAAAAGTGATTTTATAACGATGCCTTGTCATTAATTATAAATCTAAGCTCAATTCAAAGACATAATTCCCCCACAACTATTGTAGATCCTGCATCATGTCTGTTTAAAGGAACATCGAAGTTGCAAATGAAGCTATTACCCAAGGTCTCGAGACAACTCTCCACACTAATACTGATCTCAATGAGCAAGCGCTCCATTTCGGACCATCCTCAACGAGCAAGCAACCCTCTTTCGGAACGCTCTCGACGAACAAGAAGCCTACTTTGAGACTGTCCTCCTCAAGCAAGTCGACCGCTTTCAAAAAGAGATGTGCAAGGCTCTAAAGGACACCGAGAAGTGCCTTCACTCTGATATTTATTGCATTTATGATTACCTCGGCCTAGTTCTCCCTCTTGCTCAATTTCAACACCCGTACGCTCCTCAAATGTATGGGCCATCACAGATTTCCCCCGTTGGGATGCCTCCTAAGACTACTCATCAACGACAGGTACCGGTACCTAAACCACCCTCAAAGACAGTTCGGAAGGACGAACGCGAGTACAATGACTTGGGTATGCCGTTAGCCAAACTCTTCAAAAGTCTAGTTCAAGCTGGCAAGTTGTCTCCTTTGTTCAACTATGAACCAAGTAGGGTGAAGCAAGGCTTGGATCCCTCCAAACACTGCCAATACCACCAGTACATTGGGCATGACCCCGAAGATTGCCTCCAATTGAGGAGAAAGATTCAAAGCCTCATTGACAGCGGAGCCATCACCCGCCAACAGAATACATGGGCATGGGCAAAAGAAGAAACTGGGGCTACCTCCTTTGAATAAAAGAAAAGAAAAGGGTCATTCAGTCTTCGTAGGTTCTAGAGTGTCCTTAGTCAAAAGTCCACCTTGGACGATTTTTGTTTCTTTAAGTAAAAGTCCACCCCGGACTAGTCAGTTTAAATCTTTTAGTTCCAATAGAAGGGTCTTTATTTCTTTTCTTTTCTCTCTAGACTTGAGACATAAGCTTGCATATATCAATTTCATGAAAATTGTCTTATTCACCATTTTCGCTTGATTGCTATATCTTTATATGATGAATTAATCTTAATCTTACTCATTAATGACGACTCATTAAAAGGTAAATGGACCCACAAACCATTCACATAACTAAGTAAACGATTAATCCCAAAATAACAAATGCTTCGATCAATTGGGATGAACGAATCACTTTCTCTTCTCTCTACATTCTACCCCCATACACTCTCTCTATACACTCACCCCTTGTACACACTTCATGTACACTCTCTATATACACCTTCTCCCATACACTATCCTCATACGCCTCTCATCCCACCATTAGGTCGTGACAAAGAAATGGACTGCGGTTGCTCATCATCAAATAGACATCCATGCTGCCACAATTTAAAGGGTTGGTTTGTTCCCTTCATGAGTACTACATGCCGTTACACTGGGGCTGTCCGTATTCCATCGAAAATGTAAGACAAGTGAACGAAGTCATTCATGCCATTAATTGGTGCACGTGATAATCCAATGGAGCTCTACCGGTAAAAATCAAGAGGCTAGGATGCCCGCCGCCAGCAAAAGGCCGCTTGAACTATAAGGAAGCTACCTCGCAATCGAGAGAGGCGAAAGCAAACTAGGGGCTTGTCTTGCCCAATGTTTCATGTACAAATATAAAAAAAAAAAATATATATGGCTCGCTAGGTTGAAACCCAAAAGGGCTGTTGGTAGTGGTGCCCTAGGCACGTTTAATAAACGTTGTAATTGTTATCATTTATTTCATGTCAATAAAGAGATGTTTTGATTATTATTGTTGTTCATGTTTACTTATAATAATCTCCGTCCCTAGTACTTGTTAAGCACTAGTATAAAGGCTAAATGATCATGAGATGATCATGTTAGATTTATGGGTACTTGTTTGGAACAAGGTACTGGACATGACCCGCTGTATGAGATTTATGTCATGGTCTATGTCGTACATATATCTCATATTAGTTATGTCATTTGAATCCTTAGACATGAAGTTATTATAGTCTTCCACTCGATGAACATTGTGTTTGACATATTCAAACGCTACCTTAACACGGTAGTTATAAAGGGTATGATTGGCACAATCGGATTCCCGTTGGGAAGAATAATAAGCTAAATGGATTTGTCCCTCCACGGAGAGATGTCAAGCTTGGGCCCCTCGAAGGAATAATGTTGATGAAATGTTCGGCCGAACTCAAATGAATTGATTGGATCAATAGCATTTGAATTATCAACATATTCGGAATCGAGAAAGCATTGAACAAAACAAGTTGACTGTTTGACCATGACTTGTGTTCAATGACATCGTGGACAAAGGGATTATGACATATTCTAAAGGAATGCGAACTTGTATCTAGTTATACTATTTGGGTAGGTATGACGGTTTGCTAGAACCTAATCATATCTTATGGAATCATGTTTGAGCCCATTGCCAACTTAGTATAATCCTAGAGGGTCACACACAATAGAACGAATCTTAAATAAAAGGACTATATTGGCATTTAAGGTCGGAGGACTTCCAAGGAATTTCTGGAAAGATATGGGCCTCCTGGTCAACCAAGCGGGCGCTTGGGTTGAACCAGGCGGGCGCCTGTTCAAGCCAGAAATAAACTGGACTTTCTGCCCAAACAGGCGGGCGCCTGGGTGGTGCCAGGCGGGCGCCTGGTGTCCCGATTGGGAATTTCCTAATTCGATTTAGGAAGGTTTTTGACACAAGATTCCTATTTGGAATAGGTCTTAATTGTGTATAAAAACCCCAATTCGGCCAGACCATATAGACAAGTGATTTTGTGAGTCTCAAATAGTTTGAGAGAGATATTATTTTGTTCTAAGATATCCTTGATTGAGGAACAAAATAATTCACAAATAAATTCCATATAGTTCTTTATTGTATTGTGAAAGTGTGTTTCATAATATTGGTCTAGCAACCAAGATCAAAGAAGCTCCTTTGATATTCGTTCGAAGTGTGGATACCGCTAGAGGGTGAATTTTACCATCTTACAAAGTTCGTGATTTGTTCGTGATAAAGCTTCAAGATCTCCACCAAGACCAAAGAGAAAATTCATAGCCATCAAGGGTTAGTTATTCCTCTATTCATCTTGTTGTATTTGATTTAATCATATGAACGGATCCATGGTTTTGGGTTTCTTAAAATTTTAATTACTATATTCCGCTGCGCATGTTACTTGGAAACCCAACAGTGGTATCAGAGCCCCGTTCATGTTGATTAATTCAATACTTGGATCATGTTGTGTGTATATAAATTGTTTATGTGCCAAACATGATATGAATATTGTATTATATGATGTTTATGTGTTTTGTGATTTTATGTGGTTTATTGTTTTTCCAACTTTAATCGCACGATTCAATCGCAATAAAATTATGGTGGATTCTGAATTATTTCGATTATTGATTTTGATTGGATCAAAGTTTTAATAATCGGGGAAAAAATAATTTTGAGACAAAATTTTCGAACTTGAAAATTCCATACCATTCTGACCATTCAGGCGCCCGCCCGCGCTGGACCAGGCGCGCGCTCGCTTCAGGCGCCCGCCCGTGCTGGACCAGGCGCGCGCTCGCTAGGCCAGAATGTTCTGATTTTGTTCAAAATCTGATTCTGGAATTTTTCGATAAATCCGACAAAACCAGTAACAAGACCACTTCAGACTTGCTGATCTGGAATGGGTTTTGGGTAGTTGGTTTGTGTGTGGATTTTGGGGTTTGATTTTCCTATTTGTTTTAGTCTTGTGATTCCTAGATTGGTTCAAGTTTTGGATGGCTAATCTGCGTTCATCGAGATTGTGTTTCCCAAAATTGATCACAATCAAAGTTTCAAAGATAAAACGAAGTTAGAATTATGAAGAGTTCATAATTGCTAAAATTGAGAAACAAAGTTCTTGATTCAATGATTGGAGATCCATGTGGAATTGTGAATGCAATTGGCCTACGTTCATCGAGACCATCTATTGCTTAGTTTCGGCCACATGGACTACTTTCTTGGTTTCTTGAATTAGTGCGGGATTGTGGTTGCCTAATGGCTTAGTTCGACCGCACTTCTTGTTGTCTTGATTTGGAGATAATAACCAAAGTTGAAATAGTCTCATCCTCATAATTATAGAGAAACTAATGACACATAAATATTATGCTTAAATTAATGGGATTAATTTAGTGGCTAAACTTGATGTGTAACATGTTTATATTATGTGCTCATAAATGTGTTATATGCTATATGTGATGAACCTTCAAAGAAAGCTTTAAGTCTTTTATTGCCATGCCATGATTAAAACACTTGTTAGTACATGAGTGATTTTAATGTAGATTCGCCCTAGCGAGGTGCATTAAATTTATTTATGTTTGAGCAAGATAGATAATGTGGGCACGCCCTAGCGGGACACATTAACTATGCGTTTAAAATGGTTAGACTTAATTGGGCGTCAAAACAGTTTTGGGCCTAGGCAAAGATGAGGTTTAACATGCTTTTTGAAATTGGATTTCTTAAAGAATCTCATAAAAGGAACTAAGAGTCATATGAGATATGATTGACAAGAGTTGTCTACCTAATTAATTTGATTTTGTGTAATCCGCCTTAGCGGACTTGAAATTAAATTAAAGATGGATCTTAACCCATTTAAATTATATTATACATTGGATGTATATGAAGGTTATATAATTTAGTGGGAGTATTTTGTTTAAAATACATTATTTATCTCTTTAATGAAAATCGGTACTTATTAAATTTTGGAAATTTTGCATATTTGTAGATAATGACTAATAACACTCAATCAATGTCGTTGCGATCGATCCTTGAGAAGGATAAGCTCGAAGAGAATGGTACAAACTTTATGGATTGGATCCGAAGCATAAGAATTGTTCTTAGGCAAGAAGATAAGTTGTACATTCTCGATGGGCCTCTCCCTGCTGAACCACCGCCTACTGCCCCTAGGGTAGAAAGAGACAATTACAAGAAACATCGTAATGATTCTAGAGATGTAAGTTGTCTCATGCTTGCTGCTATGTGTTCAAAACTCCAACAAAGTTTGGAACATTTGGAAGCCTATGAGATAGGCGTGGAGTTGAGAACCATGTTTCAAGAGCAAGCTTGGCAAGAGAGGTACAAGACCATTGTTGCATTCACTACTAGCAAAATGAATGAAGGGCAACAAGTGAGTCCTCACTTTCTTAAAATGAAAGGTTATGTAGAGCACCTTGAGAAACTTGGCTATCCAATCCCATTGGAGCTAGCCACGGATCTCATTCTTAATTCATTGCCTAAAAGTTATAATCAGTTTGTAATGAATTATAACATGCATGGAATGGATAAGAATCTCTCTGAGTTGCATGGGATGCTCAAAACTGCAGAGATGAAAATTGTGGAGAAAGGTTCTCCCGTGCTCTTGGTTCATGATGGGAAGAAGGCTGGTGCCAAAGGAAAGGGTAAGGCAAAAGTTGTCAAACCCAAGATAAGCAAGGCAAAGGTTGCCAAGGCTTCTGAGGCAAAACCTGATTCACAAAAGGATGCAATCTGTTTCCATTGTCAAGAAATTGGTCATTGGAAACGTAATTGCAAGGCTTTCTTGGAAGAGCAAAAGAAGAAGAAGAGCAGCAAGGCTGCGTCGACTTCAGGTATCTATATGATAGATATTCTCCTTTCTACCACTGATTCTTGGGTATTGGATACCGGATGTGGTTCTCACATTTGTCTAAATGTGCAGGGACTAAAGAATAGGAGACTGCTTAAAGAAGGTGAAGTAGATCTACGTGTGGGGAATGGAGCAAGAGTTGCTGCATTAGCCGTAGGGACTTATGAAGTCACTTTACCTTCCGGATTAATTCTTGTTTTGAACAATTGTTATTATGTTCCGGATTTAAGCAGAAATATTATTTCAATTTCTTGTTTGGATAATGAAGGTTTTAAGTTTCTTATTGAGAATAAGAAATTTTCTATTTATTTAAATGATGTGCTTTATGGTATTGCTAATTCATTTAATGGCCTTTATATCTTGGATGTCAAGAATGAAAATAATGTCTATCATGTAAATAAGAAATCTAAACCTAATGATGTAAATCATACTTATTTGTGGCATTGCCGTCTTGGTCATATTAATGAGAAACGTATCTCAAAACTCCATGGGGACGGACTTTTGGGTTCATGCGACTTAGAGTCATATGATACTTGTGAGTCGTGTCTTCTTGGAAAAATGACTAAGACACCTTTTACCAAGTTGGGTGAAAGGGCAAGCGACTTATTGGGGTTGATACATTCCGATGTATGCGGACCATTAAGTAGCAATGCTAGGGGAGGATTTCAATACTTCATAACCTTCACTGATGATTATAGTAGATTTGGGTATGTTTACCTAATGAAACATAAAAGTGAAGCATTTGAGATATTTAGAATATTTCAAAATGAAGTAGAAAAACAACTTGGCAAAAGTATAAAGGCACTTCGATCAGATCGAGGCGGTGAATACTTAAGTCAAGAATTTGATGATCATCTAAAGAATTGTGGAATAGTTTCACAATTGACTCCACCTGGAACACCACAATGGAATGGTGTGTCCGAGAGGAGGAATCGGACTTTGTTAGACATGGTTCGATCAATGATGAGTCAAGTTGATCTTCCAATATCCTTTTGGGGTTACGCTCTAGAAACCGCTGCTTTCACACTAAATCAAGTTCCAACTAAATCGGTTCCAAAGACTCCATATGAGATGTGGAGTGGAAAGAAACCTAGTTTATCTTTCATGAGGATTTGGGGTTGCGAAGTTTATGTCAAGAGACTCATCTCTGATAAACTAGCACACAAATCTGATAAGTGTATTTTCGTGGGATATCCTAAGGAAACTAAAGGATATTACTTTTACAACCGAGAGGAAAACAAAGTGTTTGTTGCCCGAACTGGTGTCTTTCTAGAGAAAGAGTTTCTCTCCAAAGAAATCAGTGGGAGTAAAATAAATCTTGAAGAAATTCGAGACCCAGAAAATAACATTGAACCAATAGTGGAACAAGAACAAGAACCACAAGGAGTTGTGGAACCTGTTCAAAATACACAAGCATCTCGCAAATCTAGTAGGTTACGATCCGAGCCCGAGAGATATGGATTTCTCGTAACGGATAGTAATGAGGTAGAAGTCATTGAGAATGATGAACCGTCAACCTACCAAGAGGCGATGACTTCTCCTGATTCGGACAAGTGGCTTGGAGCCATGGAATCCGAATTGCAATCCATGCAAGACAATCAAGTTTGGAATTTGATTGATGCACCCGAAGGTGTAAAAACCATAGGATGCAAATGGGTCTTCAAGAAGAAGACTGACATGGATGGGAAGGTGCATACTTACAAAGCTAGGCTTGTAGCGAAAGGTTATAGGCAAGTTCATGGTATTGACTATGATGAGACCTTTTCACCCGTAGCAATGATCAAGTCTATAAGAATTTTGCTTGCCATTGCCGCATATCATGACTATGAAATATGGCAGATGGACGTCAAAACCGCTTTCCTGAATGGAAAACTCCAAGAGGATGTGTATATGACACAACCAGAAGGTTTTGAACAAGATTCTAAGGTATGCAAATTGCAAAGATCCATCTATGGATTGAAGCAAGCTTCAAGGAGTTGGAATCTCCGTTTTGATGAATCGGTCAAAGAGTTTGGTTTCATCAAGAACGAAGATGAGCCTTGTGTATACAAGAAGATTAGTGGGAGCATAGTGCTATTCCTTATTTTATATGTGGATGACATATTGCTCATTGGAAACGACATTCCTACACTTCAGTCTGTGAAGACTTGGTTAGGAAAGTGTTTCGCAATGAAAGATATGGGTGAAGCCGCATATATTCTTGGCATTAAGATCTATAGAGATAGATCAAGGAGGCTACTAGGTTTAAGCCAAAGTACATACATTGACAAGGTCATTAGAAGATTCCGTATGGAAAATTCTAAGAGAGGCACCTTGCCCGTGTTACATGGAGTTTCTCTAAGCAAGACTCAATGTCCTAAGACAAATGATGAGCGTGAGAAAATGAATGATGTTCCATATGCTTCGGCAATTGGGTCCATCATTTATGCCATGATTTGTACTAGGCCGGATGTATCTTATGCTTTGAGCATGACAAGTAGATACCAATCCGACCCTGGCGAAAATCACTGGATAGCTGTAAAAGCGATTCTTAAGTACTTGAGAAGAACTAATCGTTTTTAGTCTATGGAGGAATGGAAGATGATCTCGTTGTAAATGCTTACACGGATGCAAGCTTCCAAACCGACAAAGATGATAGCCAATCGCAATCGGGTTTTGTGTTTATGTTAAATGGTGGAGCTGTAAGCTGGAAGAGTTCCAAGCAAAGTACAACCGCTGATTCTACAACAGAAGCTGAGTATATTGCTGCATCGGATGCTGCAAAAGAAGCTGTTTGGATTAAGAAGTTCATAACTGAACTTGAAGTGGTTCCTAGTATTGCTAATCCAATAGACCTTTATTGCGACAATAATGGTGCTATTGCTCAAGCAAAGGAACCAAGAGCACATCAGAAATCCAAACACATACTTAGGCGTTTTCATATCATTCGAGAAATCGTTGATAGGGGAGACGTAAATATATGCAGAGTACCTACTGATGACAATGTTGCGGACCCGCTAACAAAGGGACTTCCACAAGCTAAACATGATGGTCATGTTAGGTCCATAGGTATTAGATACATGGGAGATTGGGCCTAGGGCAAGTGGGAGATTGTTGGTAGTGGTGCCCTAGGCACGTTTAATAAACGTTGTAATTGTTATCATTTATTTCATGTCAATAAAGAGATGTTTTGATTATTATTATTGTTCATGTTTACTTATAATAATCTCCGTCCCTAGTACTTGTTAAGCACTAGTATAAAGGCTAAATGATCATGAGATGATCATGTTAGATTTATGGGTACTTGTTTGGAACAAGGTACTGGACATGACCCGCTGTATGAGATTTATGTCATGGTCTATGTCGTACATATATCTCATATTAGTTATGTCATTTGAATCCTTAGACATGAAGTTATTATAGTCTTCCACTCGATGAACATTGTGTTTGACATATTCAAACGCTACCTTAACACGGTAGTTATAAAGGGTATGATTGGCACAATCGGATTCCCGTTGGGAAGAATAATAAGCTAAATGGATTTGTCCCTCCACGGAGAGATGTCAAGCTTGGGCCCCTCGAAGGAATAATGTTGATGAAATGTTCGGCCGGACTTAAATGAATTGATTGGATCAATAGCATTTGAATTATCAACATATTCGGAATCGAGAAAGCATTGAACAAAACAAGTTGACTGTTTGACCATGACTTGTGTTCAATGACATCGTGGACAAAGGGATTATGACATATTCTAAAGGAATGCGAACTTGTATCTAGTTATACTATTTGGGTAGGTATGACGGTTTGCTAGAACCTAATCATATCTTATGGAATCATGTTTGAGCCCATTGCCAACTTAGTATAATCCTAGAGGGTCACACACAATAGAACGAATCTTAAATAAAAGGACTATATTGGCATTTAAGGTCGGAGGACTTCCAAGGAATTTCTGGAAAGATATGGGCCTCCTGGTCAACCAAGCGGGCGCTTGGGTTGAACCAGGCGGGCGCCTGTTCAAGCCAGAAATAAACTGGACTTTCTGCCCAAACAGGCGGGCGCCTGGGTGGTGCCAGGCGGGCGCCTGGTGTCCCGATTGGGAATTTCCTAATTCGATTTAGGAAGGTTTTTGACACAAGATTCCTATTTGGAATAGGTCTTAATTGTGTATAAAAACCCCAATTCGGCCAGACCATATAGACAAGTGATTTTGTGAGTCTCAAATAGTTTGAGAGAGATATTATTTTGTTCTAAGATATCCTTGATTGAGGAACAAAATAATTCACAAATAAATTCCATATAGTTTTTTATTGTATTGTGAAAGTGTGTTTCATAATATTGGTCTAGCAACCAAGATCAAAGAAGCTCCTTTGATATTCGTTCGAAGTGTGGATACCGCTAGAGGGTGAATTTTATCATCTTACAAAGTTCGTGATTTGTTCGTGATAAAGCTTCAAGATCTCCACCAAGACCAAAGAGAAAATTCATAGCCATCAAGGGTTAGTTATTCCTCTATTCATCTTGTTGTATTTGATTTAATCATATGAACGGATCCATGGTTTTGGGTTTCTTAAAATTTTAATTGCTATATTCCGCTGCGCATGTTACTTGGAAACCCAACAAGGGCGACCTAGGCAAAAGTTAGAGCATTGCACAAAAAGAAGCCCGCTAGGTTGAAAACCCGAAAGGGCGGCCTAGGCAAAAAAAAAAGGGTGTGCATAAAGAGATAAAATAAAAAAGAAAAAGAAAAATAGAAGGGGCTATCATCATGGAAAAGTAAAAGTCCCATTTTCTTTTCACCTCAAATGTTCTATTTTCCTTTCTTTCCTTACAAAGTAGATAAACAGCAGCAACCCATGACAACTACGATGGAGCAATCCACTGCAACAACTACAAAGGAGTAATCCACCGCAATGAGCTACAAAGAACAACTCACCTCAAACGAACCTCACACCCCTAAACTCAAAACCCAACTTCATCGTCAACCGGGCAACCACTCAAAGCCAAACATAACCTACCTTGGGCCAACTTTCTTTCTTTTCTTTCCTCCCACACATACCCACTGAAACCCGACACCATCTTCAAGCGGGTCATCCCCGAACTACGCGGACCTAAGCTCCTCACCTTGAGGAGAACGTAGGCAACCTCCCGGTTCGGTCCAAAATATACACAACCCACCTCGAGCCAATTTTCTTTCTCTTCTCTCTTCCCCCATATTTCTACTCCTGACTTCTTCACTCACAATTGATCAAAACATTTATTAATTTGAGGCTACTTGTTTACCAATAACCATAACTCATTAACTAATCAACGAGGTCCATTCTCGAGCAATCAAATGAGAATCTTGAATAAAACAATTTTCAAATGTCTCGACAAGTCTTCTGTTCTACAATCTAGGAAAGAGCTAAACACTTACTTTCTGTCAAGCAGGGGCTTCCTTCTTTTTATATACACTCAATTGTCCAAAGAGTCAAAATGAGAGTACTATCTCTCTCTCCCTCTCACTATCACCAAAATGCCCCCGCATGTTTAAACAATTATTTTTCCTTTTTTGAGTCGACTGAATGATTTTCAAAAAAAAAAAATGACGCAAAAGAGATGCCCGCTAGATTGAAAACCCAAAAGGGCGGTCTAGGCAAAAAAAAGGGTGCGTCTTAAAGGAGGTAGGATACCCCGCTCTACACCCTTATCGAACTGGGGCTTCCCCAACAGAATGGGTCGACTATGTGTTTTCTCGGAGAATACCGAGGTCCCAACAAGAATATACTTAGAAAAAGGGCATCCCTCATCATCAAGCTTGACGTAGAGTTTCTTAAAGGAGGGAGGGTACCCGCTCACCAAATTAGATAATCCCCAACGAAATGGGTCGACTATGTGGTTTCCCAGAGAATACCGAGGCGTCAACAAGGATACACTTAGAAGAAGGGCACTCCTCATCGTCAAACTCGGCACGCGACGACCTATTTGGATTGATTAGAATCATAATTAATTATAAGGCATCTGTATAAGATCACAACACTTTCAAAAGTTTTCTCTTCCACGACACTTTGTTTATAAACCCGCACTCTCGGTCTCCACAAAATTTGTATAAACCTCCTCGGTCCACTCTGAGACCCATCTTTGTGATTCTTGAACCGACTCGGTCCTTCACCCTATTTCCTACACAATAGGATACCCTTAGGTCCCAACCTACCTGGTTCAAAACCTTTGGTCCCAAGCCTACCCGGTCAGTCTTGCCTAAGTTACACTATAAACTCTCTAGGTCCCGAGCCTACCCGATCAGTCTTACCTAGGTCCCAAACCTACCCGGTGAGTCTTACCTAGGTTACATCATAACCTCTTAGCTCGACCTTCCGCAAGTTCGTAGCATGACCCCTTCGGCCTCAAACCGGTTCTACCCAAAACTTCAGACCTTAAACCAGTTAACCAAAGCCAATCCTTAGGGTGACCCATTAGGTCCCGAACCTACCGGTCCCGAGCCTACCCGATCTCCTAGATCTCAAACCTACCAACACATACTCATCCTTACCTTGTCTAAGCAATAGCTCTCTTATCCTCCTAGGTCCAACCTCTTAGGTCTACTCAGTCTAACCTGTTGAGCGATCCTTTAGATCCCAAGACCACTCGAGTCTACCAATCGCCTATCTTTTAAGTCTCTAGCATATCCGATCCACACATTAGGTCTTAAATCCTAAACCCTTTAGATCACAAAACTGTCCACTCTCTAGGTCTATAACCTTAGACCTCCACCCTTTGGACTCTTTAATTCCCAAGCCTACTTGGTCCGACTAAAAGCGACACATCTACGTCTCCCGACTCCCGTCATGTCTAAGCCATGACCCTACCACTCTTAAACCTACCAAGTACCAACCTAGTGTCACCCATTAGCCTCAAAAGACTTCCTAGTCTGACCTTCAACCCCTTAAGGACTCTAACCTACTTGATCCAAGCCGAGTCCAAACCTCGCCACCTACAAGGTCCACCCTTGAACTCCATGGATATCAAACATCGCTCCCCCGACGAGTCCAAACCTTGAACCTGCTTAAAACACATAGGATCTCTTGCGCACCGCGACATGCCTTAAGGATCTCAAAACCCATCCGGTCAAGACTCTTGTCCTTAGCACCTCTGGTCCCATCCCTAACCTACCTTCACAATTGCCAAACGAGCTTAGTCAAACGCATGACCTCTAAGACAAAATTAAGTCCTAAGCATACCCAATCCAACTTAGGCACCTATTGTACTCGAGCAAAGTCTTGGACACTCAATCCCTTTACCTAAAGCGCCAACATGGTCACATGTCCAGACCCATTTCTCGCACATGGCTCACACCTAGCACACCTTAGAGCCCAAACCCGACATGCTTATTAGGTACTAGGATCATCCAATCTCAACCCATTGCTCCTTGGCCGACCTCAAGCCTGCTTGGTCCTAATCCATAACGCGGTTTCTCTAGGGCAAAATACTTACCCGCTTGAAAGCCTTATGTCCCAACGCTACCCTGCCTAGTCTTCGATCTCCTAGATCTCACGCCTACCATTCCATTCGGCCCCGGTCTCCTTAACACATGTCTGAGTCTTACCCTAGCTAAACCCTATAACTTTAGCCTAGGTCTAATCTATCGAGCCTATCCAGCCACTAGGTATCAAGCTCATTTGCCCCAAACCGCAACACTTTTAGACCTCAAACTTGCTCGGTCTAAACCAAGACAAACCTTCAAATGCTTTCGATCTCCAAACCCTAGCCTTAAACCTAGGTAAACACATTCTCTAAACCCTAGCCTCAAGCCTAGGTAGTCATATCATTCTCTCTGAACCCTAGCCTCAAGCCTAGGTAATTACATCCTTCCTAAACCCTAGCCTTGATCCTAGGTAGTCACGTATCCTCTCTAAACCCTATCCTCAAGCCTAGGTAGTCATATCATTCTCTCTGAACCCTAGCCTCAAGCCTAGGTAATTACATCCTTTCAAACCCTAGCCTAAAGCCTAGGAAGTTACATCCTTCTTAAACCCTAGCCTTTATCCTAGGCAGCTAAACCCTTCCTAAACCCTAGCCTTGATCCTAGGTAGTCACATATCCTCTCTAAACCCTAGCCTTAAGCCTAGGAAACCACAACATCCCCTTTAACCCTAGCCCAAATTCTAGGGAATTTCCAAAGCCCCGTATGCAACATCATTTCAAAATTCCCGAAACCCTAGTCTCGAAACCTAGGAAATTTACAATCTCAATTCTCCGTTTTATTGAACCCTAGTCCAAAACCTAGGATATAATGCCCTGTCCAAAACTCAATCAACCCTAGCCTCAAGCCTAGGAAGCCGCATTCGCTCTAAACCCTATCCTCGTGCCTAGGTAGTCGCATTCGCTCCAAACCCTAGCCTCAAGCTTAGGTAGTCGCACTCTTTCTAAACCCTAGCCTCGAGCCTAGGTAGTCGCATTCGCTCTAAACCCTAGCCTCAAGCCTAGGTAGTCGCACTCTTTCTAAAACCCTAGCCTCAAGCCTAGGTAGAAATTATCCTCTTTAAACTCTATCATCAAGCCTAGGATTCAACATTCCCTTCAAACCCCAGTCCTAGACCTAGAAAACTCCTTCACCTTAGTCTCAAAACGTAGGAAGTTTACAGTCCTTAGCCTTAAAAATTAGCCTAAAGCCTAGGTTACCATGAACATTTCCAAGCCATAGTCACCAATCCCGTAAAATGGTGAACCCTAACATCAAGCTTAGTGGACCTTCCACAAAAGCAATCCCTCTTCCCAACGGTCCATGGTCTCAAGCCTAGGAAGTCACAACCCTTTCAACTCCCAGCCTTAGGTCTAAAGCCAACGCCTTTGTAACCTCTGAACCTACCACAACTCCAAGCCCTAGCCTCGAAGCCTAGGATATTTCTAAACCCTAGTCCCAAACCTAGGAGAGTCATGGTCCTTAAACACCAGTTTCCAAACCCTAGTATCAAGCCTAGGAAGCACCATCCTCTTTAACCCTAGCCCAAGTTCTAGGGAATTTCCAAAGCCCTGTGTGCAACATCCTTTCCAAATTCCCGAAACCCTAGTCTCGAAACCTAGGAAATTTATAATCTCAATCCCCCGCTAGTCTTATGCCTAGGATACAATAGCCTTTCCATATTCTCTCCAAACCCTAGCCTCGAGCCTAGGTAGTCGTATTCTCTCCAAACCCTAGCCCGTAAGCCTAGGAAACCCACATTGTATCCAAGACACAATCTCAAGTCTAAGCAACAATAACATCTTTTGCATCCTTATCTCAAGGCTAAGAGGCTACCCATCCCCTTTCCTTAAAAGCCTTAGGTCCTACCCTAAGCAACCAAGCAAAATGTCCCTTACCTAATACCTTCATCTTAATGGTTCGTAGCCTCATATTATGTATTCCTCCTAATTTAGGGTAAGCGGATCCCAAACATTACGCTTTTCGTGGTCGTCCTTTGCTCACCTAAGAGTCCTTTACCTTGGCGACTCCCCGAGAGTCCATCACTTTTGCGACTCCCTAAGAGTCCATCACTTCTGCGATTCCCTGAGAGTCTATCACCTTCATGACTCCTTGAGAGTTCATCCCGTTTGCGACTTAATAACGATCCATCATCTTTGCCACCGGATGTAAAATCCCATTTTTACCCCTAACCTGTTTCATCCATTGTAGGTGCCCTTAAACGCTATTTTGACTGATATTCGTTACCTTTGGGTACGGAAAACCCCTTAAAATTTCCATTTTTTCACCAAATATTTGCTTAGGATTCGTATGGTTGCAGAGACTTCGGCGCCTCTATGACATACGCATCCTAGATCGATCGTGATTGGCAGAAGCCCGGGCGTTTCTGTTTGCGAGAGATCCAGCATCTATTATTTTAGCGCGGTCGGCAGAAACCCAGGCGTTTCTGCTTGCGTTTAAAATTTCCTAATATTTGCTTAGGATTCGTACGGTTGCAGAGACTTCGGCGCCTCTATAACATACGCATCCTAGATCGATCGTGATTGGCAGAAGCCCGGGCATTTCTGTTGGCGAGAGATCCAGCATCTATTATTTTAGCACGGTCGGCAGAAACCCAGGCGTTTCTGCTTGCGTTTAAAATTTCATAATATTTGCTTAGGATTCGTATGGTTGCAGAGACTTCGGCCCCTCTATGACATACGCATCCTAGATCGATCGTGATTGGCAGAAGCCCGGGCGTTTCTGATTGCGAGAGATCCAGCATCTATTATTTTAGCGCCATTGGCAGGAACCCTGGCGATCCTGATTGCGTTTACCATTCCATCTTGGGATTATTTAGACAACGTAGTCTTTATTTTTCCAAATGACTTCATTGCTTACGAATGTTCGTTCTTCATACAAGATAGTATCCGTAGGTTTATTATCCGCAGCAGAAGTTCGATGTCTCGTCTTTCCCCAATATCTCTGAACTACGACCGGCTTGATTCCTCGGAGGATACGTAGGAAACCTGAAAAGGTCCAGCCACCCGACCGACATGGTCATCTCTCATCCCCAACAGGTGCATTTTCCCCAGCAGAAGACGTTGCTCCCCAACAGAGGATAATCATTCCCAATTTCCCCATCAGATTTGAACTACGTTTGGCTTGATTCCCCCGCGGATACGTAGGTCGCCTGTCAAGGTTCAGCCGTTCCCTTACCTTTCATCTGTTTTGAAACTCATGTTTCAGACGGATCCTTCTTTTATCGTCGACCCCACATTGCCTTGCAAGAAGCGTCGCCGAGGGGCTACTGTTAGTACCCGACCTGAAAATGAGTTTATTAGGACTTTCCCAAAAATATAAGGACTTTATAAGAATTAGAAACCTTGCAAAGACTTGTCCCGGATTCCCGAAATATCTCATTTATGGCAAAATCTATCAAAATAGGTAACAAATGGTTTCCTTAAAACCATGCAGAAACCCTAGCTTAAGAATCAAGTCAGCCTGCAGAGTTGGCCACGCGGCCAACCTTGCTGCGCGTTGATCTTGGCCACGCGGCCACTCTTGTCACCGGCTGCAGTCATGGCCAGGCGGCCAACCTTGCGCTGGATGATCCTGACCATCAGATCTTCCCATCAGCCTACTATATAAACCATTCCATTCTATTGGTTTAGGTCCGGATTTTGAGAGCTCTAAGTACGAATTTTGGAGTTCTTAAACACTATTTTGCTCTCTAATTAGCATTCAAACACTCAAGAAGATCCAAGGTTTATTTCTTGCCAACATAGGTAAGTTTTCTAACCTTTTCTTCATGTTCTTGCATCATTTTTAATGTAGATCTTTTATATTCATGTTCTTACATGTTTATTCATAGTTTCTTCATTTGCTTTACATGCTCATTCATATGTTCATAATATGTTCTTCGCATGTTCATCGTGTTCATAGATTAAAACCTTATTTATGCTATATTTAGGGTTGTGATCTTCATAATTACATGTTATTTCATAGCCGATGATGATCTAGGGTTCATCAACCCGAGGATGATCTAGGAACTACTTCTAAACCCTAAACATTAGGTAATTCCCCCCTCATTATGCATGATCCCGATCCTTCTGCCTATTCTAATTCTCTGCGAACTACACTGACCTGAGCTTCTCACATTGAGAGGAACGTAGGCAATCTTCGGATCCGGTCTAAAACACTAACACACTACATACACCGCATCATGATAGAAAGACCGATCAATTCGGGCAATAGGAGTGATAACGTTCAATATTCTTCTCTTGTTGTAATTTGACCCCCGAGCCCATTAAACATGCTTTTTCTCAATGTTTTGGCTATAATTAAAACGGCGTGGCGACTCTCATAATTTTAATGTTGCTATGAATATCCCAAATTTATTCACACGTATTCACAGGGACCTCATTGCATCCTCAAAGAAGCACCGAGATCTTGTCATCAGTAATCTCGATGACACGTCAATCTCTCTCGATACAACTCCCGAAGACCTTACAGCAATGATAGGTCACATTCATTTTGGCAATGTCATCACCTTTGCCGACATGGACCTTCCATCATATGGTTCCGACCACAATGAGGCCATTTATCTCAAGGTGAGAGCAAGGGGGAGACCCATCTCAAGGGTTTTGGTTGACGGTGGTTCCGCACTCAACCAAATGCCCAGCCGAATCATGGGCATACTGGGGCTTAAGAATTAAGATTTGAAGCCTTTTACTCAAGTGATCTGAGGTTACGACAGCACTGCCCGTACAGTCATGGGCATGGTGGAGATAGACATTGAGTTTGGGAGCATGGTCATGTCTGTCCCATTCCAAGTTCTCGACGTCCTTTCCTCATTCAATTTGCTCTTAGGCCGACCATTGATACACAGTTCTAACGCCGTTCCTTCGACTCTCCATCAATGTGTGAAGTTTAGAAATGGGGATGAAGTAGTGACCGTCATGGCAGAAAACGTCACTATCCACAGAAAGGGGGAACCCATTCACCAAATTCAGCATGGTTTAGCAGACTCCACCCTCTCCGGCGTCTCAATCAACGGCATTGACAAAGAAAGGGGGAACGATTCATGGACCCTTGGCAATCGCAAAGTCCTCCGCATGATGAGGAATATGAATTACTTCCCGGGTTTAAGCCTAGGGAAATATTAACAAGGGAGGATGTAACCTATTGAGGTTCCTTTCGTTAAGAACAAGTTCGGTTTGGGATATGAGCCTTCCAAAGATGACTTAAAATACGAGCAAGCCGTCAAAAATGAAAAGTCCCGAGCTCAGAGGGAAGGCAGTCATTATGAGATTCCCAATATGAGGCCTTACCGCAAGACACTAAATGGCTACTTTGTCCGCCAAGGAGAAGAGGTTCCATACGTAATCTTTCCCGAGCCATGGGTTAACAGCAAAGGCTTCAGAAAGCCCGGTCTCGAAATCTTTGCTGCTTGCGAGATTCAGAAATCCGAAAGGGGACCAACTCCCACGTCACCCCGTGAATGGTGGGGGAAGAAAGTGACTATAGAGTCTGAAACAGAGATCACCGTGGGGGAAGAATTGACAGATTTAGCCTCCATGTTCGAGGAACTCGCCCTCATGGATGAGTTCCAAGTCAATGACATCTACGACACCGACACAAGAAGGGAGACTATCAGCAAGATCCAGCCAAGCTCCGAGCCGATCAATAACTGGTATTCTATGAAGGGACCCGTGGTATCCGAGGAATTCTTGGTCAAGAAGATGGAGTGCATTCCGCGCAAGGTCACCAAGGAAGACTTGTTCACATTCACTTTCGAGTCTGAGTGTGTTTCCGATGCCCTCACCCAAGAGGATATGGAGGCCATAGCCAAGCGTGTGTTCCCTTTCTTTGTTAATGAAAAATTTGATCTTTCTGAGTACCCTGAGATTGCAAACATCATGAATGATGAATTAACTAATAACGAATATAATGAACTAGTTAATAATGATTCAAATAATGATGAAATAGACCATGAAAACACAACATACTTAAATGAACTTGCTCAACAGGTCCGTAGTCGTGGTGAAAATGGTCCAGGGGCTGACGAAGAATTGCATGTTGTTAATCTGGGTACCGACGAAGAGCCAAAAGAAACCAAGATCAGAAGCTTCTTCAAGAGGGACGAGAAAGACAGATTGACTGCACTGCTCAAAGAGTTCATGGATGTATTCGTATGGTCGTACAAAGACATGCCGGGTTTAGACAGAAAGGTCGCGGAGCACATAATTCTGATCAGAGACGATGCTAAGTCGACAAAACAGAAACTCAGAAAGATCAAGCCCGAATGGTCTCTACAAGTCAAAGAAGAGATAGAGAAGCTTTTCAGTGTGGGCTTCGTCAAGGTTATTGAGTATCCAACATGGATTGCTAACGTCGTGACAGTCAGAAAGGCTAATGGCAAGGTTCGTGTATGTGTGGACTTCCGGGATTTGAACAAAGCTTCTCCAAAGGATGACTTTCCACTACCCAACATCGATATGCTAGTCAACTCCACTGCTGCCTACGAGGTCCGCTCATTTGTGGACGGGTTTGCGGGGTATAATCAGATTCTCATGGCCGAGAACGATCAACACAAGACTGCTTTCACAACACCATAGGGCACCTTTTGCTACACAGTTATGCCGTTTGGGTTAAGGAATGCTGGGGCTACTTATCAAAGGGTTGTTACAGACTTGTTCCATGACATGATTCACAAAGAGATCGAAGTCTAAGTGGATGATATGATCATCCGCTCCAAAGGGACCGACGGTCAACACTTGATCGACCTCCGCAAGTTCTTTGAAAGGCTTCGTCAACACAAGATGAGGCTCAATCCCGTAAAGTGCATGTTCGGGGTTATCCGAGGCAAAGTTCTTGGCTACATGGTCATACAAAGGGGTATTGAAGCAGATCCCTCAAAAATCAAGGCAATCATTGACATGCCTCCTCCAAAGACACAGAAAGAAATCAAAGGTTTTATGGGCAGACTTCAGTACATCAGTCGGTTTGTTCACCAGCTTACTTCCATGTGTGAGCCAATCTTCAAGCTACTCATGAAGAATGTGGCCCTAGAATGGACCGACGCTTGCCAAGAAGCTTTCGACTAAGTCAAGCATTACTTGACATGCCCTCCAGTGTTGGTTCCACCCCACAAGGAGAAGCCTCTCTTTCTCTACCTTACTATGAACGATGAAGCCCTAGGGGCTATGTTAGCACAAGAGCAACGAGACTCCACAAAGGAGAAATCCATTTACTTCGTCAGTCGCCGATTTCAAGGAGGAGAAAAGAACTACTCCGTCTTAGAGAAGTCATGTGCAGAATTAGTTTGGGTCACTCAAAAGCTCAAACATTACATGGAAGCCTTTCCAATCAATGTAGTAGCAAAAGTGGACCCGCTCCGCTACATCTTCGAGAAGCCTTTCATGTCAACAAGTATAGCCAAATGGTACTTCATGCTCGCCGGCTATGATATCACTTACGTCACACTCAAATCCATCAGGGGGAAAGTGTTCAGTGATCAGCTTGCTGAATTTCCGTGTGATGAAGTGAAGGGGGAAGACTTACAGTTTCCTGACGAGCACTTGGTTTGCACTACAACTGAGGAAAATAAGTGGCAACTTTTTTCGATGGCGCCGCCAATAAACATGGTTTTGGGATAGGAATGTTGCTTGTCGATCCAAAGGACATCTATACTCCAATTTCCATCCGTCTTGAATTCGAAGCTACCAACAACATTGCCGAGTATGAGGCATGCATAGCGGGGCTAGAAGCAGCTCTAGAAAGAAATGTCACAGAACTGGAAGTATTCGGTGACTCCCTGCTCCTTATCAAGCAAACATCGGGTAAATGGCGAATCCAAGACCCGACCCTCCAACAGTATGGCAAACACCTCGAGGAATTGGTCGAACAGTTCCAAGACATCACGTTCACTTATTTGCCAAGGGACAAGAACCGCTTTGCCGATGCTTTGGCTACTATAGCCTCACTGGTGGAGATGCCCAAAGGAAAAATGGTGAAACCCTTCAAAATTTCAAGAAGGACCAGTCCAGCATACTGTATGAACATCGAGATCAATGAAGTCCAAGATAACCCCCGTGGTACACTGACATCATGAACTTTCTCAACAACGGCACCTTTCCCGACAACAGCAATGGGAAAACTCGAATAGCACTACAAAAGCTAGCCACCAGATATATGTTGATTGGAAACCGAGTCTACAAGAGACATCATCAAGGGATCAACCTCTTATGTGCAAACGAGTCCGAAGCTCAAGAAATCATGCACGAAGTCCATGAGGGCGAGTGTGGACCCCACATGAATGGGATAATGCTAGCCAAGAAGATACTCCGTATTGGATACTATTGGACTACAATGGAAAGAGACTGCATCGAGAAAGTCAAAAAATGCGCCAAGTGCCAGTTCCATGCTAATCTACAACATGCTCCACCTTCACAATTGTACAACATGACCGCACCTTCGCCATTCTCTTATTGGGGCATAGATATCATCGGCAAAGTCCATCCTACGGGGAGCAACAGACAGTCATTCATCCTTGTGGTCGTGGACTATTTCACAAAGTGGGTCGAGGCACAAGCTTACCGAGTTCTCAATGCCAAGAAAGTGGCTGAATTCGTGAAAAACAACAGCATGTGCCGATACGGTATTCCTCACGAGATCATTTTCGACAATGGCTCTCACTTCGAGAAAGAAATGGATGCACTTTTGGTCAACTACAAAATTTCCAAGCACAAGTCATCCCCGTACCGTCCCCAAGCCAACGGAGCGGTCAAAGCAGCAAACAAAACAATCGAGGTCATCATACGAAAAATGGCTTCAACAGGAAGGGATTGGCCCGATAAATTACCACTAGCATTGTGGGGCTACCGCACATCAATACGGTCAGCAACGGGAGAAACTCCTTACTCATTGGTTTATGGTTCTGAAGCCGTACTCCCAGTCGAACTCGAGGTCCCTTCTCTACGGGTATTACTCGAGAATCAAGTCAACGAGGTTGATTGGATGCAACGCCGATATGAGCAACTAGCCCTACTCGACGAAAAGAGGTTAAGAGCGTTCGAACGCACAAGGGCTTATCAACAAAGAATGGCAAAGGCTTTCAACAAGAAGGTGAAGCCTCGAAACATCAAAGTGGGAGATTTGGTCCTAAGGCAACATCCCCCAATGCCATGAATCCCCTTGGGAAATAGGGACCTCGATGGATCGGTCCTTACGTGGTCAAGAAGATACTAAGCGGCGGTGCAGTCCGACTCATAGACTTGGATGGCGATCAATTGCCAAAGGAGGTCAACCTCGACAAGCTCAAGAATTTCTACGCTTAACAAATAAAGACCATTAAAAAAAAAACGCTCGCTAGATTAAAAACCCGCAAGGGCGGCCTAGGCAAAAATTAGAGCATGTGCGAAAAAAGAAGCCCGCTAGATTGAAAACCCGAAAGGGCGGTCTAGGCAAAAAACAGGGTACACAAAAAAAAATGGTCTTCATTTCATTGAACTACGGAGACCTGAGCCTCTCTACAAGAGGAACGTAGGCAACCTTCGGGTGCGGTCTAAAACATAAATTATTACCCAATCATGTCATAACAAAATGCAATTTTTATTCATCTCTTGAATTATTTGAATCACTACAATGGATCTTGTTAAGCAATAAAATACAATAAAACATTAAATCCTAAACAAGTGGTCTATTAAATTGCAATTTTGGGGTACAAAGAAAATCTAATCTTTCTTCGGTTTGGGAACCCATTGCTTCTTGCTATAGCCTTTGACCTTCTTAGGTGGGGACTGAGCACTCTTGGGACCACTAAGACGAGAGAAGAAACTAGGACGGGACGGAGCTTCATCAACGACCTTCCCTTTCCCTTTGCCTTTGTCAAAAAAAGCCTTGATGGGGGCTTTGTAAGGACGCTTCCACACATAAGGAGAATTACCCTTACCTTTCCCCCTCTTCTTCTTCGTAAAATAACGTGGCCTAGGGGCTTCAACATGAACCATCGGCTTCGAAGGCTCCGCAATAACCTCATTGGGCCTCCCCAAACGGTCAAAGACACTCGGGCGTGCCTTCACAATAGGGACGGACTTCACTTGCTCACCTTCGGGGACGGACCCTTTCACCTCAAACGAAAAGTCATGGGGGCCATTCTTGACTAGAATTGGAGACCTAAAGAGATGAGAAGTAGTGCAGAATATTGCTGTGTGACCAAACTGGTCGAAATGGGTTCAAATTTATAGCTGTTGGAGAACCCAGTTCAGAAAAGAAAGGGGCTGTAAATCAGCAGCCCAGACGCAGGCGCCTCCTCCTTTGAAGGTGCAACGCGCGCGCCTCCCGCATCAAAGTCCAGATGCGTGCGCCTCTTACAGGCGACAGAACAGAATAGGCCTTTGTCAGTTCAACAGCATCCCAGGCATTTTCAACACCTTCAACCTGCAACAGTTCAGAATCTACAGCAACAAAGCAACATTCACCCGCAACAACTAGAACACTTTGGGCACACATTTTGTTTGCAAAGAGTCAACATCTAAGATCGAGTCTAAATAAAACATAAAAAATGTAGATAAAATAGCTAGGATTGTAAATGTGTGCTAAATGTTATTACATGACAAAAATAAATTGTGCAGGCACTCTTCCTCCCCGGTCTAATCCGAGTCATCCCCTGTGGCACTATGCTCACCTCCATTGCCACTCTCGGTCTCTTCATCGTCATCATCAGACTCTTCTTCATACTCCTCAACAACGATCTCGTGACAAGCCCTCTTTGGCACTCTGGTCGATGAACTAGCACCTCCGCGGCTCAAGCTCCTGCTCAGTGACTGTCTAGCTGACTGCACAGCCTTATCCACATCAAGGGCCGCATCTCTGTAACCTCGCCCCATTCCACGGGCACCCCGAGCCATGCCTCTAGCAGCTCCAGTCACACTCCCTGCAGCCTCCCTAGTCAATGTAGCCATGTCTCTACACAGCTCCAGGATTCTCTCCTCTAAATGGCGCAACCTGCTCCGCATCCCCTTGTTCTGACGACCTAAATGCCTATAGGCAGCCATGGGTATCTGTCACAGCAGAAACAAAAAACCACATCAGTGTACTGAGATAATACAGACTAAGAACAGAAAAGTGGGCCTTAATCAGAAACGTGCAAGGAAAGTAAAAGTCATACCACAGCAGTCTGGGCCGGAGGCTCCCTCTCCGGTGACATCTCCTCCGAGACTATCTCCCTCTGCTCATCAACAATCCCAAAGTTCGAGTACGTATAGTACAAATGAGGCAGGGGAGGATCAAAACAATAACCTGCCCCAGTAGGGTAGAACTGCGCGGAGGTCGAGGGGGCAGGCTGTGTTCCCCGTGGATCGGCATACATAAAACCCGGCATCAAATGATTCGCCCAGAAGAGGCCATAATCCTGATAAAGATAAATAAAAGGGGTACCATCAACCCCTGCCACGTACATGGCCCTGTCATCCTCAGCCAGTGCTCCCCAGTTACTAGGACAGAAAGGAGGGAACTCTGGGACCGCCGGCCTAGGCGGTTTATGATAATCCACCATCTGGCTCCCGTGCTGCCAGTACACCCTCTCTCCCAAGTATATAGCCATGCACTCCACCGACCTCATCAACAACCTAGAACGAGTGGGCAGCAGAGTATGCTCTATGGCGCCATAAATCGGCCTCCAGGGGTGTAAGGATCCTCCCCCTCGGGGAGAAACGAGGTTTCCGCTCAAAGGAAGAAAAGCCAAACACGTGAACTAAACACATTTAACGGAGTGGCCAGATTTGTTAACTTTTAACCCAACAAATGAAAATGGTTAGAGATTTAAGAGTTTGGAGGTCAGGTTATGACTTGGGAAGAGTTTTACGTCACCCAAGTCGCCTCGGATAAAGCCGAGTCTCCCTTATGTTGTTTAACGAAAAGTGCATGTGTGTGTGTGTGTTTTTTTTAACGGAAAAACTGCAGTTTTAACTGGTTATTAATTTTAACAGAGGAAAAAGGGTTTATTTGCATAAATATTGACAAAACAAGACAGAAAAGGAAAAAGGTCCCTCTGACCCAACTCAGCCGTACGGCTAGGAGGTGTTTTCTCGGGGATTTTACAGTTTGTCCAGAAACTGTCCAGTATCAGGCAGAAACAGAGTATTCTGCTGAAACTGGATTGATCTGTTCTTTTTCAGTTTGAATGTTAACCAACAAACCTTGATTAAAATCATTCCTATGCACATTAATCACCAAATGGCCCTTCAAATACATGGATTTGAGTGTGATTAAGGCAATCATTGGAGAAAATTGAAAAAAGGGGATGAAAATGGCCTTTGAGCCAAGATAACCATTTTGATGAGTAAAGATGTAAACTTTATCATCAAAAATGGTAACTTTATGAAGATTAAACCTTTAGGGACAACAAAATGACATAAAGATTGGATCTTTATGACCCAAATGTGGGATTTAAGGCTAAATCAAGGTTGGGATGATAAAGATTGGAACTTTATCACCCAATATGATCATCATGGCAAAACATGAACATTATTAACATAAAGATACATGCTTTCACCATAGAAATGGATCATAAAGCTATTTAAAGACATTAAACTAACAAATCATGATCTCCCTTAGGTTTTAACCCTTGATCACATACAAGAATGTGAGGGCACCTTGGATCATCTCATGATTTGGTTCCAAGATATGAATAACAAGAATAATAGGTGCTTGAAGGACAAGACTTGCAATATATGTTAATGCTTGATAAGGACAAGGCTTTAAAGTGCAAATAAGCAAGTAATATGAACAAGAACAAAGAGTTTTGAGATGGAGAGAAGATGGGGAGAAGGAGGCTTCACCTATGATGGTTATGGCCTATCTTCCTCTCTTTTTCACTCAAAGATTTAATGGTGTTTGTTTCAGATTGAAATCCTGCAGAGTTTCCCTCTGAAATTATATTTTCTCCCCCCTGGAATGATCAGCAAGGGGTTCAATTTATAGGGATTGAGGGTGACTAAACCAGCCGTACGGCTAGGCCCCTCCCGCGTCCAAACCATCCGTACGGCTCAGCCTGGCGAGCTTCTGGATTTTTCCAATTTTAATTCCAGAGTAGTCCTGGAATTTTCAGTTTATCCTAGTGAGGACCTAGCCTATCAGTTTATCCCTGAATGGTGCTAAGAGTTCCTCTAAGTTGGTCGATTTCAGATTGGGGTACTTATAGAGCCCCTCGGCAACGTCGCTTTAGGAAAGCGGGGTTGTCGATTAAATAAGGATCCCAATCTAATGGGAAGACGGCTCAACCGATTTTGGTTTGCATGGCTGGACCTAGGGGTATAGGATTCCTACGTATCCCGTTTGTGGGTAATCAAGCCTAACGTAGTTCAGAGAAGGAGGGAAGTTTTTAAGGCTATCCAAACCTAAGGGCTATGCGGATATCTGTCATCATTTCCTAAGGGGGTGAGCATGACTCTTGGCGAGTTCAGAGGCGGGACGAGGTCAACTTAACTCTATGGAGAGGGTTGACTTACCGATACAAGGAAGCATGACTCTCGGGGTCAGAGGAGGGAGAAGGTCAACTTGGCTCTATGGAAAGGGTTGACTCACACAAGGAAGCATGACTCTCGGGGTCAGAGGCGGGACATGGTCAACTTGGATCTATGGAGAGGGTTGACTTTCATAAGGAAGCGTGAATCTCAGGGTCAGAGGCGGGACATGGTCAACTTGGCTCTATGGAGAGGGTTGACTTATACAAAGAAGCGTGACTCTCGGGGTCAGAGGCGGGACATGGTCAACTTGGCTCTATGGGAGAGGGTTGACTTACACAAGGAAGCGTGACTCTCAGGGTCAGAAGCAGGACATAGTCAACTTGGCTCAAGGATGGTCTTACGTCATTTCGGACTGCCGGGGGCAAAAGCTTCAAAACTATAATGACTATTCTAAGTCAAGGCTTGGTCAACTCCATCTTTGGGGAGTTTGATGGGAAAACTGGTCTTACGTCCCACTAAGGACGGCCGGGGGCAAAGGCTTCAACCTATAATGACTATTCTAAGTCAAGTCTTGGTCAACTCCATCTTTGGGGAGTTTTGACGGGAAAACTGGTCTTACGACCCACTAAGGATGGCCGGGTCAATCAATTTTTCACAATTGAGGTCACCTAGGGGACAAAATTTACTGGGCTTAAGTCAAGGACGGCCGGGTCAATCAATTTTTCACAATGGAAGTCACCTAGGGGACAAAATCTACTGGGCTTAAGTCAAGGATGGCCGGGTCAATCAATTTTTCATAATTGAGGTCACCTAAGGGACAAAATCTACTGGGCTTAAGTCAAGGACGGCCGGGTCAATCAATTTTTCACAATTGAGGTCACCTAGGGGACAAAATCTACTGGGCTTAAGTCAAGGACGGCTGGGTCAATCATTTTGGGATAGCAAATAAACAAGCAAATGGGCTTACGTCGCGTGGGGACCGCCGTGGTGCGTTCATTCCATTGATGGGGTCCATCTTGGACACTTCCAAGGAGGGGGACTTAATTCCTATTTCAGAAACTTGGGGGAAACTTTGTTCAAGGGGCCAGGGGCCAGAGTGTAAGTTTGGGGTTGGGATTTCTCCTCGCCCAAACCATCCGTACGGATTGGGAGGTCGTCTCCTTCTTTTTCAAAACACAACAGCCTTACGGCTGTTCCTTTCATTTCCAAAAAAATCAGATGAAGACAGAGCAGGGTAGGGGCGAAATTGAGAGGGAAAACTCCATCAATTTTGAATTTCTTCCCTAGGTTGCTTAAGGATTACTTATGGCGGGACGGGTACGCGCGGGCTATCCTAGAGGGGCGGAAAAGAGGCTTGATATGACTAGGAATTTCCACGGCTACACCATTAATCTCCGGGATGTGGGAGCAGGTCTCTACAAGTATCCTACTATTCATCTATGTCAAGGTGAAGGGGTAAGTATTCCTAAACCTCTCTATGTCAAATGGGTGCATTGCCTAGACCTAGGGCTCATGTTCATGCAAATTGGGATCCTTTAGCCTTTTGGTGCATTTTTGCGAAATTGGCCTCATTTTCATTGAATTGAAGTCTTAAGGATCAAGGGCATGCGTTCATTTCCTCAATCGGACATGCCTAGCCATACTTTGAAATTTGAAGTGTGTTATCCGCGCTTTTGTGCATGAAATGCTTGTACATTAGGCTCCGACTAGCTATTAAGCGCGTTTCGGGAGGTTCTCGCCTACGTACGTGCTAAGAAATGTTGTTTATACCTTGTGAGGGACTTTAGACCCTAAAATTTTACGACCCTTAAATGTCTATGCAATTTAAAAGGGGACGGAAACATTTTCAAAACGACCCTCAAATGTCTACGCAATTTGGAAGGGGACGGAACATATTTTTCAAGAATGACCCTCAAATGTCTATGCAATTTGAA
Organism: Campanula takesimana; assembly: GCA_026119855.1. Taxonomy (NCBI): domain Eukaryota; kingdom Viridiplantae; phylum Streptophyta; class Magnoliopsida; order Asterales; family Campanulaceae; genus Campanula; species Campanula takesimana. The sequence continues at coordinate 2,440,552 of JAOWBW010000077.1, read as the reverse complement.
AGGGGACGGAACACATTTTTCAAGAATGACCCTCAAATGTCTTATGCAATTTGAAAGGGGACGGAACACATTTTTCCAAAAATGACCCTCAAATGTCTATGCAATTTGAAAGGGGACGGAACACATTTTTCAAGAATGACCCTCAAATGTCTATGCAATTTGAAAGGGGACGGAACTCATTTTTCCAAAAATGACCCTCAAATGTCTATGCAATTTGAAAGGGGATGGAACTCATTTTCCCAAAAATGACCCTCAAATGTCTATGAAATTTGAAAGGGGACGGAACACATTTTTCAAGAATGACCCTCAAATGTCTATGCAATTTGAAAGGGGACGGAACACATTTTTCCTTTTATGTTCTAATTTTTATCATTTGCATTTGTTATGAGCACTATGTTGCTCATACCTTTGCTGTGTTTACCTGCAGGGCGGTGATCCCAAATCTGGAGATTCGCCCGATGTTTGCTTTTTTTTTGTGGGAGGCCATGCCCGAGTCTGTTGACGGCGCACCTGGTCCGAGGGATTGGGTAGAGTACACCGGCTTGGTGTCCTTCATCGAGGCCGTGGGCAGGTTGGTTAACACCAACAAGAGTATGGGACTCCTTAATTCCCTTGGTGAGTACAAGTGGGACACGACCCACATGTTCCATTTAAGATGGGGGGAAGTAACCGTGACCCCGGTTGATTTTACTGCCATTACTGGGCTTTTCTTTGACGGACATCCGATCATTTGGAGGGATAGGATCCCTAAGGAAGAGATCCGGGCACTTATCAGATTCTCGGGCCCCACCAAGGGTTTGGGCATCCTGGTTCAGAACGTCGAGAGGGCTATCCAGGCCAACATTCTAGAGTATTGGGCGGTTCGGATCACAGCTGAGCAGCTTGGGCGTTCTTACGTGTGGCTTCTCCTTGGCAACACTATTTTTGCCAATGCCGACACGACATGCATGTTCCCTCTTCTTGGATCATTGACTACCCCTGAGGCCATTCGAGGCATCATTTGGGGTGAGGCTGGTCTCGCCGAGCTATACATGGAGCTTGGCAAACATAGCCAGAGGGCAAGCAAGTCTCTGGCTTGTTTCCAGTTCGTCCTTGATGTATCCTTTCCTTTTCTGTCTTTGCTTTACTCTTTGCGTTTGGCTTTTACCTCATTTTTGTGTGCTGATAGTACTTCCTGCTCTTTTATGTTTCAAGCTTGGTACTATGAGATCCTTGGTAGCTACCTGTGGAGACTGGCTGCTGACCGAGACCTGACCTTTCAAGCTATGACCTGCTGGGCTAGGGAAGCTCGTAGAAGAGGGGGTCCAAGGGACGAGTTTCTATCCGCTATACTGATGTGAAAGCGGTGTTGAGGGAAGCTATGCCGGTGGAGCTTAACCTCTTTCCTTAGTCTAGGTATGAGGGGTAGGAGGTAGGTTTTGATCTGAGCAAGGCTCTGAGAGTGACCAGATAGAGGAGGTTTCTGGTGGGATTCCGGGGCAAGGCCTTCTATTTGGGCGAGAGGGTTCTATGGCAGCACGGACTGGGGCTCATGCAGAGGGTACCTGTGGATCCACCCGAGACCATGTTCGTGACTGACCGTGGGGGTGACCCCTTTCTCATGGGAGCGGATGCTGCTGATTTGATCACTGATGAGCCATACGGGCAGTTTGTGGCCATTCGGCTGAGATCGCCACAGGTGGTGACTTCCGGGGTAGTCCCACCGTCTTGGACAGACTATTCATTTGTCTGTGTGGATGGTAGGGTTCATAAGGTGGACTTATCCGTTGCAGGAGGGGAAGCCCCAGTCGGAGAGATTCCAAATGATGCGGTATGCATTCTTTTCTATCTGTGCATACACATTCCATATTTTTGTCTCTTCTTTTGCTGAGTCGTTTCATCCCTTTATGCAGATTGCGGGGTGAGCATTGCTGCGACGGCCAACCTTTATGGGACGGGCCAAAAGGTGGTTCAAGAAATTTACAGGTCGTTCCCACAAGGGAACATAGCTTCGTGCCAGGCCGGAGTTCTGTGAGCGGCGAGGAAAGAACTCGTAAGAGGGCGTCGAGCGTGGAGCTGCCTCATACTTACGTCCGCAGCCAGTCCATGAGTGCTGTGGATACATCATCTCTCCGGGATTCTCTCCGATCTTCGGGTACCCATTAAATTGCTCTGGATCCATTTGCCCATCTAACCTTGGAGCGTCCCGAATCGTCCCTTGTTGATCGTCCGGGTACCTCATCTCAGTTTGCTTGGCGTTCTTTTCAGCCGCCTACTGGTGAGGACATGAGCTTGGCAGAGTCTCTTTTCCATTTCGACCCCAGCGCTTACTCCTTTCGGGGGCCGGGCATTTCTGATCTACCACCACCTGATTCGGATCCCGACTCCGAGTAATCGTACCTATTTGAACAATTTTCTTTTGTTTGGTTTTATTTTTGCAAAACAATGTGTATGAAAACCTGTCATTCTGCCAATGTTTAAATCTTTTGTATTTGCAAATTCATTTTACGCATAGCTCGGGCCTTATGAGGGCTTTTTGATGTTGTGACTTATTGAGGAAATCTCCAAGATGTGTTTAGACCCAATTATTGTACAACTGGGATATGCTTTGACAGGTTTTTGAACAAGTGAAAGTGAGTTTCACTTTGTGGGCAATTTGCTGGTATGGACTGTTGGCATGAATTTTTATTGGGGACAAACCATCCGTACGGTTGACGCAGGGAGTTGACTCTTTTTGACCAAAAATTTCTAAGGACCTCTGGGGAATTTTGAAAAAGTTAGGGGATTGAGTCTGGGATCTGACTCGGACTAGACTTACCAAAGCATGACTTTCCCGTTAAACTTTTCGAAGCGCCGTTATGGCTTGCCAGCCCCGGTTCCTTTCCTCGGTTATCTGTTGGGAGTGAACCTTCCTTGGCACTTTGCGCTCCGTTCGGAACACGCCCTGTCTATTATCTGGAGTGCAACGTGGCCTAATTGACTCAAGACACGGATGGGAGCAAATTATTCTTGCTCCAAACTAGATTGGCGTATGAATTTGAGGGAGTGAGTCCCTTTTGTGAGGAAGGAAGCCTGCGGACAGAAATTCGGTGTTTGGCTCTTTCCTAAGATGTAGAAAAGAAGACTTGTCGAGACATTTGAAATTTGCCTTAGTTAACATTATCAAAGTGATCGCTTGAACGGACCATGTTTATTATTAAGTCGAGATTATGGCAAGCAATTAGCCTTAACATGTATAAATGTTGCGATCAATTGAGATTAAGATTCGATCAATGGCAAGATCGGGAGGAGAATGTGTTTACGGGAGTTGATCATTGATGAGACCGCGCTGGGTATTTCTGGGAAAAATGGTCATTGACGAGACCAAGGTTTGATGGCTTTGTTTCACGTTGTGACCGGACCCGAAGGTTGCCTACGTTCCCCTCAGTTTGAGGAGCTCAGGTCGTCGTAAATCGGCTTTTGCGCCGTTTTTTGCTGAGGTCGACTTTCCTTTGACATTGTTTCAGAGGATGTTGTTGCTCCTTTTGATGTAGGTTGCTTGGCCTTGTGGCGAATTCCTTGGGATGGACCTTTTGGGGTGGACCCTCTTTGGTGTGAACTCCTTTTGAGATGAACGGGCCCCTTTTTGAGGTGAATCCTTTCTTGGTTGTCTTTTTGAGATGGGGAAATGACAATTTAGGGTCCAAAGTTTGGGGGTGTGTGCCCATAGGGGTCTGATGTATCAATTTTGTCAATTTAGGGTCCAAAGTTAACAACGTTAGTCAATTAAGGGTTTTTGGACTAAGTTGCAAAGAAAATCCAGTTAAGTAACAGAAAAACTTAACTGAAGTTAGTTTTGGATGTTCGCCTGGGCTGTCATTTCACACACCCCTTATACAATGGACCCTAAATTTTCTTTCACTTTTATTATTAAATTTTCGAATAATTTTAATTAATTCAAAAATAATAATAAATAAAATAATAAGCAAATAAAAAATTAAAGTGGTTTTTTTTAAACCGCAAATAATGAAGTTATAAACAAGAAAAATTAATAATAAAAATAAAAAATAATTTTATAAATAAAATAATAATTGGAATACTAATATTAATAATGAAACAATACTAACCACCACCACAGAAAAAAAAAAGAATTGTCCAAATCCCCACTTTCTTCTTTCTAAAAAAATAAAGTGGTTTTTTTTTTTGGAATAAAGTTTTTTTTACAATTTTTCCTTTTTAAAAATTATACTTTTTATTTTATAGTGGTTCTAATGAAAAAAATATTTTTATTGTATTTATTGAAAAATATTTTCGGTAAAAGACGTCTTAATTATTAGTTAATTTAATATAAGAAAGTAAAATTTAATATTTCAATTTTTTTTTATTAATTTTCTACATCTGAAATGACAATATGCTCATGCAAATAATAAAAACAAACTCCAGTTAAGTACATGTCAAAACACTTGTGACTTAACTGGATTCCGTTAACAAAATCGTTAAAAACCCCTAATCTGCACAACTTTTGCAACTTTGGACCCTAAATTGACAAAATTGATACATCAGACCCCTATTGGCACACACCCCCAAACTTTGGACCCTAAATTGTCATTTCCCCTTTTGAGATAGACTTTTTCTTTGCATATATTCATTTTTTCTTTTTCTTTTTTATTATTATTTTTTTTAGAGGGGAAACATTAGCCCCTTGCCATCTTGGACGTGGGCTCGTTTGTAGCCCCGTGGCGGAACATCTGCCACTTCTTGCTTTGAAGACCCGGGGAGTCCCTTGTTCGGTTATGCCTGGGCAATCATGGTTGAATCTTGGTGGTCGAGCAACAATACCTTTGCCTTTTCATTTCCTCGGGACGCCTTTGATGTGCGTCAAGAGTTCGGTTCGGGAAAGTATTTGGGGGAATGTGCATCGGGGAACGGGTGTGTATCAAGGAAGGCTTGCCATTAAGGGTTTGTCCATACCAATTGATCACAACATTTATTAACATTAAGATTAATCATTTGCATTTAGCATTTTTCCTTTGTGTTAGGTCCATTCATCCTTAATGAGTCGTCATTGACAGTATGCTTAGAAGTCAATTCATCATCTCGGGGATGTAGCAATCATTTGACAATATTAACCAAAGTAATTTCGAGAGTTAGTGTTAATTGCGAATAATGTCTCAAGTCTAGAGAGAATAGAAAGGAAGTGACCTTTTCATTGCACGGAAAACTCGAACTTTTTACAGACTCCAAAAGAAAACCCTAATCATGGATAATCTTGACACATACTACACAAACTTGCCTTTCAAGGCTTAGGGAGAAGTAAAAAGAAAACATGTCCATGATGGACTTTTGAACGACCCTAGAACCTACCTAATATAGACCACTCCTACCCTTCTTTTTTTTTGTTCTTCCTTATTTTCTATTCAAACCCACTTGCCATCCTTTTTGGTGATGATACCTTCGTCGATGAGTTCCTGGATCTTGTCTTTCAGAGCATCACAAGCCCCGGTGGTGTGCCCTGCCCCTTGATGATACCGACAGAACTGAGTTTCATCAAACCGTTGGTGGGAATGTTCGGCCCAGAGCCTATTCGGGTCCAGTAGTTGGATCTTTCCTTCCTTAAGCAGATAGTCGAGCAATTAAACCCTTGGGATCCCTAATTCACAGAAAAGGCGATACGGGGTGGATCTTTGATGGTGAGTTGTCTTGGGGAGAATGGGTCTAAAACGGCTACTTCCCGGCGGTACATTCCTATTTAGGGGTTGTGACTGGGGAGGCAAGCTTTCTTGGTGATTTATGGTCACTTGGGGGCTGACGGGAGTGACCGGGGATGGATTGTTAGATACGGGCCTGACGGGATGGCTTTTGAGGTGAGGGTGATTCCTGAGGTAGGTTTTGACATCTACAATTGCGTCAACCATTGTTTTCATGCATGCTTGGATGTTTTTCATGTCCTCTTGGTGAATATGGCTTTGCGAGTTCATCTCGCTTCTCATGCTTTCCCTTTCTTGATGCCAATCGTTCTCTTGGTCTTTCAAAAGTTCGCGGAGGCAGGGGTGGACCATTCGAACCCATATCCTTTCGGCTTCCTTCTCAAGATCCAAAGCCGGTTTTTCATTTATTCTGCTAACGATCCCGAGTAGGTGATCCTAGTCATGCTCCAATCTTCTCATTACTTGTTGCATGACGTCCAAAGTTCTTTCGACGATCTCCAATAGGGCTCCCATGCTTTCCTATTACACGAGAGGCCAACCAACCATAAGGGCATTTTTGATGAGATTCGGTGGGAAAACCATGCATTTAGTGAGGAACGGACCTTGACACAAGGAGATTCTGACTGGGGGAAATGAAAAAACTGATTTGACTCAGGGACAAAATTGGAAAAGAGACCCGAGCTATGCATTTTAGGGAATTTGCCTATTTTCATCATCATTTTTTTTTAAGAAAAGCATTCTATTGAGGGATTTTTCACACGAGCAAAACATTAGAGCACAGTTTCAAAAGTATGCTTTCATTTACTGAGTTCCCTTAAGACGCACTTTATTCCTAATTGGTCAGAAAAGGTTTCTCTTCTTTTTCGCAACTAATCTAAATCCTGGATCAGTGGAGGCCTTCACTACGTCTATAGACCCCTTGTATTTCACCTGCATTGCACACTCCCAAGGACGGACAATCCCGGGCGAGGGTCCTATAGGGCACGTGGCTTCCACCGACCAAAGAGCCAAACCTAATGTCTAGTGCATCACAAAGTCTTTCAATGCGTGGGCCATTCTTATCATAATTAAGCCCCGGTCAAGGTTAAGATTGACTTAACGCTTCAACAAAATTCCGGCATGACCTCATTTTAATGAGGGATCTCGGACCTTAACCTTGGGCTCAAGGATGATTAGGATGGGTCAATCATGAGGGCTTAATGACATGGTGTCACCCTATCCTTAATACATGACTTTGGTTAATTATGGTTAACATTAACGCACAAGTCAAAGACCGGGTCAAAGACGATCTTGGTCACGCTTGATTTCATAAGGAGCCGTGACTCGGGCGTTAACTTAGCCATAATTAACTTTGGACATGTATTGGGGACGTGATGACGTGAGCTAGACCAAAAACCAACCATGGTCACGGTATTTGTGTGTCACGGACATGTGTGGTTGACTCGGCTCGGAAGGGGAGGTGGAATGGACCCGTGCGCGTGAGAAGGGCACAAGAGCACCAATCAAGCTGCATCGTGGCATCCATCCCGGGTTTAGAGGGTTTTTGGAACGTGCACAAGGTCAAGTGCGCGTTGTGTGAAGCCTTCTATGTTCCCTTTTGAGTCAAAATAGAGATTTTCGGTCCGTTTTAATATCATGAGCATGAACAAAAGTATATACAAGACATGAACAAACAATTTAAGCAAGTAATTTGCACAAGTAATCAAGCAAAGTATGAACAAGCGAGAGTCAAAAATTTGTACATGGAAAAGGTTGTGCACAACCAAAGGTTTTTGAAACCAAAATTTTACAACAAGAGCAACAACATTTTGAAAATCATTTGTACAAAAAGGTTATGCACAACAAAAGAAGTTGAAGAACCAAAACTTTTATAAAAAGGGATCATGCACAATAAGGCTTTGAAAACCCAATTTTATGTCCAAAAAAGTTGTGCATGACCAAGACTTTAAAAATCCAATTTTGGCTAAGGAAAAGAAGGTAAAAGTGCACAAGTAGAGGCTGTAAATTGGAACCTGGACCAGAAGAAGCAAAGGGGACCATCAGAATGTTTCTGCCCTGCATGACATTGTTAATTTGAAACATTCTGTGGACCCAGACAAACTAGCCGTACGGCTAGAGCAGGAGACCCATTATTTTTTGCAAACTTTCAGCATGTGATCATCAAGCCCCAGTTTATTGAATTTCCAGAACAGTCTCACTCACAGAAATCAAAACAGAGACATAAAATACACACAAAAATGCACAAAGGCAACAAACGGGGACGGGAGTTTGACCCACGCAAAAATGCCCCCGAATCTTCTAGAAAGAAGTTCGAAAGCACTCTATTCCCCAGCGGATTCGCCACTGTAAGGATCCTCCCCCTTGGGGCGAAACGAGGTTTCCGCTCAAAGGAAGAAAAGCCGAACACGTGAACTAAACACATTTAACGGAGTCGCCACATTTGTTAACTTTTAACCCAACAAATGAAAATGGTTAGACATTTAAGAGTTCGGAGGTCAGGTTACGACTTGTGAAGAGTTTTACGTCACCCAAGTCGCCTCGGATAAAGCCGAGTCTCCCTTATGTTTGTTAACGAAAAGTGCATGTCTGTGTGTGTGTTTTTAACGGAAAAAACTACAGTTTTAATTGGTTATTGATTTTAACAGAGGAAAAAGGGTTTATTTGCATAAATATTGACAAAACAAGACAGAAAAAGAAAAAGGTCCCTCTGACCCAACTCAGCCGTACGGCTAGGAGGGGTCTTCCCGGGGATTTTACAGTTTGTCCAGAAACTGTCCAGTTTCAGGCAGAAACAGAGTATTCTGCTGAAACTAGATTGATTTGTTCTTTTTCAGTTTGAATGTTAACCAACAAACCTTGATTAAAACCATTCCTATGCACATTAGTCACCAAATGGCCCTTCAAATACATGGATTTGAGTGTGATTAAGGCAATCATTGGAGAAAATTGAAAAAAGGGGATGAAAATGGCCTTTGAGCCAAGATAACCATTGTTGGGTATGCCCACTTATATCTCAGTTTTAATGTAATAGGATTGATTAGATTTGATTAATCCATCACCTAAGTTTTATTTCATGGACTTTAGATCCACATGTAAGAAGTATTTATACTTAATTTTTTAGGCTATCCATCGTAATAGAATAGGCTTAGGAATAGGGCAAGAAGATCAAGATTCAAGAAAATCACATTTGAGTTTGAAGTACGCGCCATGCGCGCCTTCAAGCCATGCGCCATGCGCCATGCGCCCTCCAGCGCGTGCGCATATGGCCTCGCGCCTCAATGATCCACGCGCTTTGCTACGCGCCTCAATTGGCTCATGCGCTCCTCTGGCTCAACGCGCATCATGAATGATTTAAGCACTCAGTGATTTAATAAAGATTTGAAGACTTGGAGAAGATTCAAACTACGCCAATGATCCAACGGTGGTTAAATAACACGTATGCACCCGCATCTAAGGACACCTGTCCATAACGGTCATATTTATGTTATGTGTCTAACAGCTATAAAAGGACACGTGCTCCACTCAATGAGCGACCGGACATCCGTCCTTTCTCTGACTCACCAAGGATTTCCAACGGCTAGTTTTTTTTTTTGCTCTACTATAAATACCCCATAACTTCAACCATTTGAAGTTGATAAGCATTTCAAGAATTTCTCTCAAGCATTTGTTGAAGATTTGAAGATTGCCTTTGATTTACCAGAATTCTCAAGAACATCTTCATACCTTCATCCTTAGCCCAGATCCTCAAGCAAAAACACTTTAGTTTTCTTGTGCTCTCAATCTCAAAGATCTAAAGAGCCTTGATTCTAAAATCACACACGCACCTCTTTAAGTTTGATCACTTAGATCTTTCTTTAAGAGATACACCGGTTATTGTCTAGGATTTGTTCTTTCATAGATATTAGATCTTGAGTTAGTGTATAAGCTCAAAACGATTGTAATTTGTAACACTCACTCATAATATAAGATCTTCATTAGAAATCCAAGACTAATAGAGGACGTAGATCATTTTCCCGATCGAACCTCTCCAAATAGCGCGTATCAATTTCTTGTCATTTACCTTCAAGTCATATCATATCTAACTATTTGATTGTTTATTCATTGTAGATTGATTGATTGAATTGTGTTGTGTTTGTTATATCATTTGCCTAAGTTTCTTATTTCAGCCACTTTGAGCCAAAATACTTAGAGTGTGTGTGCGCCCCCTTTATCATACTTTGCGCCTATTTATATTACTAAATTCCGCTGTGCATTTCACTCACTCTCTTAGGCGCATATCATAACGCTTATTTGATAAAGTGTGCATTTGCAATTGAGTTTATCAAGGGTACGAAAAGAATTTTAAAACAGCTATTCACCCCCCCCCCTCTAGCTATTTTTCATACCTTTGTTGCCCTTTGGGACCAACAAGTGGTATCAGAGCAAACACCTTTATAAAACGTTTTTGTTTTTCAAGCTTAACAGCTTGGGTGCCGATTCTAAATGGCAAACTCAAAACCTCTGGCAACTGAAAACTACACTCACGTTCCGGTCTTTGATGAAGATCATTTTGACGTGTGGAAATTCAGTATATTGACTCATCTCAACACAATCGATGAAAGGCTCCATGACACTGTCGTTTATGGACCTTATATTCCGATGAAGGCGGATCCAAACCCACGCACTAACGCTTCTCAACCTACAGTTCTTAAACCGAAGGAAGAATGGACTGAGGAAGAAACAAGAAGAGTTGCTAATGATGGGAAAGCTAGAAATATTCTCCTAAGCACTCTAAGCACGGCTATGAAACAACAAGTCAAGCATTGTGCTACCGCTAATGAGCTATGGGATGCCATTAAAGAGCATATAGAAGGAGATAGAATTTGCAAGGAGAACAAGAGATATGAAGTGCAAAAGAGATTCAATAATTTCTCTCAACTCCCCGGTGAAACACTTAGACAGACATATGAACGATATTGTGAAATCATTAATCTATGTATTTCACTTGGAAAGAAATTCTCTAATAAGGAATTAAACACTAATTTCCTTGCCACTTTTGGATCAAGATACCTACATAAATCTAGCGCTCTTGAAGATGCTGGAACCTTGGATGATTGGACACTAAGGAACTTATATGCAAATCTAAAAGTTTATGAGATCAAACTTCAGCGAATTAGTGAAACTGAAGGAAAACCAAAATCCATTGCTATGGTGGCGCATAGAGAGGAAGCGCATGTATCTGCGCCTGCGCCCGTGCAAGAAGAGAAAAGTTCCGATCCCAAAATTTCTACTTCTGAGTTATTGGACATGGATGATGGAGACTTCGCTTTATTTGTGAAGAGATTCCAGAAGTTTAGAAAATTCTCGAAGCCCGACTCAACCAGCAAATTTCAAGGATCTACAAGTAGAGCTCCTCAAAAGTTCACAAGGAGCAGTGACTCTAAAAGAAAAGAAGACCTTATTTGTTTTAATTGCAGAAAACCCAGACATTTTGCATCGAGCTGCCCAATTCCCAAATTTGAATACATGCAGAAGAAGAGCAGCCATACTCCCAAATTCACTCCTAAGTTCACTCGTCACAAGGGAATGGTTACTAAAGAAGAAGAACCAGCTAATGAGCATAATACTTGGATTGAAACAGACTCCGATGAGAGCGATGAAGATTCTGACAACGGACTCGTTTGTTTGGTTGCAAATGATGATGATGATGCCAATGACGTTATTGATTATGACTCGGATGACTTCACAAACGATGTTCCAGATATGAAGATCTTGAACAAACCAATCAAGAAATCTGCTAGTCATTCCGAAGTGAAGAAGAAGAAAGGACCAACCATCAACGAGATCATTGAACAAGGATTTATAACTCCGGCTCAAACCGATGGTGGATTGTTATTCTCAATATGTGATCTGAGTGTAAGAAGCAATCTCAGAAAAGGCAACTGCATCAGACCTCAAGTTGAAGCAATTCCTATAATCACTCATGATGAAGATATTGCCAAACAAGAAAAGTTATTCGAAGAAGCCGAAAAGGTAATTAGTAAGTTTGGTAAAATGAAGGAAGCTTTAGCACTATCATGTGATGAAATTTCCCAACTTAAGACCGAGAAATCTCTTCTTAAATCTGAACTCACCCTCCATAAGGAGAAGATAAAGAGCATGACTCCTCTTACTGTTAAAAACACTTTTCTAACGGAACATAAATCACTTCTTAAAGTTCAAAACGATGAATTGGTTACTCAAATTACTGATCTTAAAAAGATTACAAATGAGTGGTCCAATTCTCGTGTCACTATGGATAACATATTTGAGTCCCAAAAAGTCAGTGGTGATAAAAGTGGCTTGGGATTCTCATCAACTAGTGACAACTTTAAATGTGATGTCTGTGCTGAAAGAGATAGTGAATTTACAAACCAGCAGACTTTTGAAATTCCCAAGGAAAAACATTCTAATTCAATGGGTAAAGGACAGGAAAAAGTCAAGAGACAAACTGTAAGTACCCCAATCTAAAATCGACCTACTTTAGAGGAATTCTTGGTACCATTTAGGGATAAACCAATGGGCCAGGATCTCACTAGGATAAACCTAATATTCCAGGACTGAATTGAATTAAACTTGGAAAAATCCAGAAACTCGCCAAGTTGAGTCGTACGGATGGTTTGGGCGCATGAGGTCCCTAGCCGTACGGCTATGTTGGGCACCCTCAGCCTTTATAAATTGAACCCCATGCTGATCATTTCAGGGGGGAGAAAACGTTTTGAGAGCTGTTACTCTGCCAGTTTGAGAGCAGAAAGTGAGTGATACACATATTTGAGTGAAAAGAGAGGAAGATAGGCATAACCATCATAGGTGAAGCCTCATTCTCCCTATCTTCTTTTTCATCTCAAACTCTTTTATCTTTGTTCATATTACTTGTTTATCTTGTATTATTTCTTCTTGTTCTTGCAAAGTCTTGTCCATTTCAAGCACTTTACATTTCTTGCAAGTCTTGTCCATTTTCAAGCACTATATCTATATATTATACAAGTCTTGGCCTTCCAAGCTATATATATTATGATTATATATGTATATGATCCAAATCATGAGGTGATTCAAGGTCCCCTTCACACCTAGTGTGTGATTTATGGGATAAAACCTAGGATGATCATGATTTGTTAAATTTCATGTTGATTTTGTTCTTGTTTGGCCATAAGAGTCATGATTGGGGGATAAAGTTTCAATCTTTATCATCCTAACCATGATCTAGCCATAAATCACCAAGTATGAGACATAAAGATTTGATCTTTATGTTATATTTTTGTCCCCAAGGGTTTAATCTTGTATAATAAGTCCATTTTGGTGGTAAAGTTTCAATCTTTATCCACCAAAATGGTCATTTTGGTCTAAATACCATGTTCATCAACTTTTCATAAATCTCTCCAATGATTGCCTTTGATCACACCTAAATCTTTATTTTTGGGGTTCCTTTGATGATCAAAGTGCATAGGAATGAACTTTTCAAAGTTTTGTTGTTAATCATAAACTGGAGATCAACATTCCAGTCCAGTTTCAGCAAAGATACTCTGTTTTAACTGAAACTGGACTGTTTTCTGATAAACTGTAAAAATGCCCTGGAGAGCCCTCCCCATCCGTACGTCTACTTTGGCCAGGGAGGGTATTTTCCAGTTTCTTCCTTTTCTGACCAGAATGTTTGCAAAATAAACCTTTTCTGTTAAATAATTAACTAGTTTTGCCAAAACAGTCAGTTTCTCCCATTTTGAAAACATACACACACACACATGCACTTTCGTTAACTAACATTAGGGAGACTCGGTCCTATCCGAAGTGACTTGGGTGACGTGAAACTCTTCCCAAGGCATAACCTGACCTCCGAACTAATAAAATCTCTAACCTTTTCTTTTGTTGGGTTAAATAATTAACAAAAGTGGCGACTCCGTTATGTTTTGTGAGATAACCGTGTTCGGCTTTTTCGCCCCAAAACTCGTCGCGATCCTCTGCGCAGGGGTGGGATCCTTACAGTGGCGACTCCACTGGGGAATAAAGTGTCCACAAACTTCTTTTTAGAAATTTTGGGGGTGCTTTTGTGTGGGTCAAACTCCCGTTCCCCATTTCCGTTAACTTTTGTGTTTGTTTTGTGTGTGCTGTGTTTCTGTTTGAACTTTCTGGAGATGAAACTGTTCTGTAGATGCAATAAACTGGGGCTTGATGATCAGAAGTTGAAAAACAGCAAAAAATAATTGCCAACATGATATAGCCGTACGGCTATGTTGGGCAGGGAACAGAATGTTCCAAAATTTAACAATTTTGTGCAGGGCAGGAACATTATGTGTCCCTTTGGCTTCTGCTTGTCCAGGTTACAAGTTTACAGTTTTGTTTGAGCACATTACCTTCTTCTTTTCTAGCCAAAACATGGTTTTTGAAGCTTGGTCATGCATAAACTTTTGGACATAAATTTGGGTTTTCAAAACCTCCTTGTGCATGACCCATTTTGTAAAAGATTTTTGAATTCTTTGTTGTACACAACTTGTTTTGCAAATGATTTTCAAAAGAATTGTTCTTCTTGAAAAATGTTGATTTCAAAGGATTCTTTGGTTGTGCACAATTTGTTGTACATACAAGTTTTGGCTTTGTTTGTTCATATGATTCTTGCTTGATTGCTTGTATAAATAGCTTATTCATGCTTGCTCATTTTTGTTGATTATGCTTATTCATGCTTGTTCATATGTTGCTTGTGCATTGTTCATGATGTTAAAATGAATCGAAAATTTCTATTTTAACTCAAAAGAGAACATAGAATGGCTTCACACTACGTGCACTTGACCTTGCACGTTCCAAATACTCTTTAAACCCGGGATAGATGCCACGATTCAGCTTGATTGGTGCTCTTGTGCCCTTCTAGCGCGCACGGGTCCATTCCACCTCCCCTTCCGAGCCGAGTCAACCACACTCGTCCGTGACACACAAATACCGAGACCTTGGTTGGTTTTTGGTCTAGCTCACGTTACCACGTCCCTAATACGTGTCTGAGATTAATTGTGGCCAAGTTAATGCCCGAGTCATGACTCCTTGTGAAAGCAAGTGTGACCATGGTCAACTTTGACCCGGTCCTTGACTTACGCGTTAATGTTGACCATAATTAACCTAAGTCATGTATTGGGGATAGGGTGACAACGTGTTGTCAAGCCCTAATGAATGGTCCATACTAATCATCCTTAAGCCCAAGGATAAGATTTGAGAGCCCTCATCAAAGATGAGGTTAGGCCGGAAGTCCCTTGAGTCCCAAAGACGAATCTCGATCTTAACCGGGGCTTAATCATGATTGGAATGGCCCACGCATTGGGAATATTGCGATGCACTAGACCCTAGGATCGTTCTTTCAGTCCATCCTTGGGAGTGTGCAAGGCAGGTGAAAAACGAAGTGGAATCTTTTCCAACCATTTAGGAATATAAATGCGTTTTAAGTAAAGTTGAATGAATAAATAATGGCACGTGGCATGAGCTTGCTCCATTCTTTGTTTCTTGTTTTCGACACATTCTTGCGTTAATAAATGTCACTTTGTTAAGTCTTTAGACAGACCCCCGTTGTCCTCTAAGACCTCCGTTATGTGATTTCGTTAAGTCTTTGGACAGACCCCTGTTGTCCTCCAAGACCTCCGTTATGTGATTTCGTTAAGTCTTTGGACAGACCCCCGTTGTCTTCCAAGACCTCCGTTATGTGATTTCGTTAAGTCTTTGGACGGACCCCCGTTGTCCTCCAAGAGCTCCGTTATGAGATTTCGTTAAGTCTTTGGACGGACCCCCGTTGTCCTCCAAGACCTCCGTTATGTGATTTCGTTGAGTCTTTGGACAGACCACCGTTGTCTTCCAAGACCTCCATTATGTGATTTCGTTGAGTCTTTGGACAGAACCCCGTTGTCCTCCAAGACCTCCGTTATGAGATTTCATTAAGTCTTTGGACGGACCCCCGTTATCCTCCAAGACCTTCGTTATGAGATTTCATTAAGTCTTTGGACGGACCCCCGTTGTCCTCCAAGACATCCTTTATGTGATTTCGTTGAGTCTTTGGACAGACCCCCGTTGTCCTCCAAGACCTCCGTTATGTGATTTTGTTGAGTCTTTGGACAGACCCCCGTTGTCCTCCAAGACCTCCGTTATGTGATTTCGTTGAGTCTTTGGATGGACCCCCGTTGTCCTCCAAGACCTCCCTTTTGAGATTTCGTTAAGTCTTTGGACGGACCCCCGTTGTCCTCCAAGACCTCCGTTATGTGATTTCGTTGAGTCTTTGGACGGATCCACGTTGTCCTCCGAGACCCCGTTAAGATTCCCGTTAAGACCTTAGGCGTTGTCCCCTAGGTCTCCGCTAAACCCCTAGGAATAGTCCCCTAGGAAGTCATGTCTTTGAATGGATCCCCCGTTGCCATCCAAGAAGTCTGTTACAACCTTGTAAGTAGACCCCCATTTTAATCTCGGATGGATTTAAGATTCCATTTGATCCTCTCCACCTTTTTACCCCATAGGTCTAAGCCTAGCGGTCATTCCCCATCAGTAGCATGAGCATTCACTCAGTGTTTACCCAAGCCTAAAGTTACCTTTTGTCTCCCCCGTAGCTCAGATGAAGTGGAAGAGAGCATCATGTCGCTGCCTAGTGCGTGTGGAGTTAGAAAGTTCCCCTGTCACTACAACTTCTCCGATCCGGTACCTCAGAAAGACCGCTTTGATGGATGGTAGTTTGGGAAATGACGTTGCAGACAACCCGGATAGCCTGACGAAAGGAGAGCCGCTCCAAACTCTAGAAGCCTCCGGGGCTACGGAGGAAGTCATCACGAAGAGCCATAAGGAAACACAGAACCCGTTCAATGTGTCGATGAGACAAAGAGATGTCACAACTGATGGGCCCTTCACCAAAGTGACCAACCACAATGAAAGGGCGGAAGTTACTCGACCTCCGGATTGTAACCAAAGATTGCCCCCTCCATCTCACCAAAATACCAAGACCTCCATTTCTTCGCCCCAACATACCGTCATCCACAATGAGCCCCTCACTCAAATCTTCCTCACTCCGCCTAATCCCAAATCCAACATCCCCCATGAGACACTTCCTATAAAACCCCAAACACAATCCACTCAAAAGGCCCACAAACCACTGTTCACACCGGTTACTTCCCGAGCATCATACTCACAATACCATACCTTTCGGTTTAATGCCATCAACCAAGTCACCGGACCTCAGTCACTGTTTAGACCATATGTGGATATCCGACCATGCATCACTAACTGACTTCCACCAGATTTCCTGATAAGATTCCATGGTGACCCGTATCATTTCTACGATCGAAGACCTCTTGGACCACAAGCTCATTGCATGCCTCCAATGTATATTCCTACAAGCAACCAAGGTTATGGGTATGCCTACACCCATGCACTTCCACGGAATCCTCATGTTGCACCTCAGTCGGGTACGTTGTTGGGAAAGAGAAAGCAAATGGAAGCTAAGTTTGAAAGCACACTCGATGGACACCCCTTTGCATTGAGTAGCGGTGATTCTCATCTCCACCACGCTCCGGTCAACAATGAAAGAAAAGCCAAAGGCCGAGCCAAGCTCCATTTCACAAAGTTTGAGGATTTCAGAATGCCCATAAGCAAAGTGTTTGAAGGATTGGTCAAACAAGGCCTCATGTGGCCCCTCAAAGATTTCCGGCCAAAGAATCTTGAAAAACGTCGCGACAAGAGCAAAAGGTATGCCTTCCACAACTACCATGGCCATGATACCAATGATTGCACCGCCATAAAACGCATCATCTCGAAGCTAATCGAGAAGGGAGAGCTTGGACGCCCCCACGCCCCCGACACAGCCAACGGCCCGAGCGTCAAAATGCTCAAATTTGTGACTTCCCCTATGGTCGATAA
The DNA here is from genome assembly GCA_026119855.1 of Campanula takesimana. Classification (NCBI taxonomy): domain Eukaryota; kingdom Viridiplantae; phylum Streptophyta; class Magnoliopsida; order Asterales; family Campanulaceae; genus Campanula; species Campanula takesimana. The sequence goes on along the minus strand of JAOWBW010000077.1, from coordinate 2,423,000 downwards.
ATGGAGTGATGTCCGCCCCAAGGAAAAGGAGCCCGCGGTTAACAAAGTTGTCAATCCCAAAGTGGGAGAGCCTATTTTGGAAAAGTTGATAAAATCAGTGTCCCAAATGATGGCTCCTAAACTCAGCAAAGCCGAAATGACGGAAGGCGTTTGGAAAGGATCCGCGGCACAGAAAATGTCTGAAGGGCTGAATGCCCCGGGTTGGGAAATGAATGGTGCTGCGATTGCCACAACAGAGGATGGAGTTTCGAAACCCCTTCCATCAACCTCCCCTTAGAAAAAGTCTGTTTTCATCCTTAGGAAGAGTCAGTTGCTTTTAGGATGTGTTGTAAGCCCTTAAGAAGAGTCAGTTGAGGTGTCTGTTAGGTTTAGTTAGAGTCTTGACTCCCCGGTTGATGCCATGTGGTGACCATTCTGAGTCCATTGTCAGTTTTCTTAATAAAATTATTATCATTATTGCTTGTCAAAAGTTTACATAAAAAAATGTGTGTGAGTCTTTCACTCAAAACAAAAGTATGTCTTCAAAAAAAAAAATCTTAAAATAAAAAGATCAAGTTTTTCCTAAAAGGCTAATCCGATAATGAAGCATTTTTCTCAAATCATGGTTATAATTTCACCTTGAGGTTTAATATGCTAAAAGTCCTTCGCGGTTCTGTCCATCGGAAACATCGACCAAGGAGCCCACACCTGAATTGGCATCCGAGACAACCATCCACGTGAACAACAAGGAGAAGCCCGTGCTTCGGAAACCCAAAGGCGGCTACCTCAAATGGAAGCATGTACCCTCGTCGAGTGTCATGCACAAAGGTTGCGCGGCTTGAAAGGAAATCACCAAAAGGGGATGGCGAGAGCAAACTCCCAACTCATGAGTAGTAGACGGATCCGGCGATTACAACGCCAAACCAAATGGAGACCTCGCGACATCTTTCCCGACGATATGGAACCCGAGTTACCCATAGAAGACATGGGATATGCCGCCGACAACCCCTCCAACAATTGAGGAAGAAAATGGGTCATCGTGCTTCATGGGAACCCATCCCTAAAAAAAAAAAAAAAAATGAGTCTTCCAGCCTCGTAGGATCTAGACTTTCACAAAAAGTCCGTCCCGGACTGTGTCTTTTTATTTTTACAAAGGTCCGCACTTGGACATGTATGTACAAAGTTATCTCAATAAAAGAGTCATTTTCCTTCTCTTCTCTCTAGACTTGAGACATTATTTGCAATATACATTTACTCTTGAAATTGCTTTGCTTGTTATTATCAATTGATTGCTACGTCCCACTTCTAAGCATACTAGTCAATGAGGACTCATTAAGGACGAATGGACCTAAACACAAATGAAAAACGCTAAATGCAAAAATTAATCTTGATGTGAATAAATGTTGTGATCAATTGGCATGAAGAAACCATTAATGGCAAGTCTTCCCTCATACACTTCCCCGTTACACAACCCGATACACCTTTCCAAGACCAATTCTTGATGCGCATCGAAGGCATCCCGAGACAGTGAAAAGGTGAGGACGTTGTTGCTCGACCACCAAGATTTGACAGTGCTCACACGTGTGCGACCAAGCATAGGGCTTCCCGGAATCTTCAAAGTCAGCCCAAAGTAACAGGCATGCCACCAAGGGGCTACAAAGGAGCCAATGCCCGAGAAAGCAGCTGGGACTAATGTTTACCTCCTCCCAAAAAAAAAAAAAAGGGGGAGAAGGGGGAAAGGAAATGAATGTATGGAAAGAAGGAAAATAAATCCATCTCAAGGAATTCACCGCAAAGCAAAGTGAGCAACAACGTCCTCCGAGACAACATCGAAAGAAATCCAATTTCAGCAAAAGACGGCCTAGGGCCGAACTACGGTGACCTGAGCTCCTCAAACTAAGGGGAACGTAGGCAACCTTTGGGTCCGGTCACAGCATGAAACAAAACCATCAAACCGTGGTCCTCTCAAAATGACCAAGTTCTCGTCCCTTGGTCCCTTCAGTGACCAATTTCCCAGACAATGACCAATTCCACCTTCTAAACCAATTCTCCTCCCGATCTTACCATTGATTGAATCTTAATCTTAATTGATCACAACATTTATATATGTTAATGCTAATTGCTTGATATAATCCTGACTTAATGACAAACATGGTCCATTCAAGCAATCATTTGATGATATTAACTAAAGCAAATTTCAAATGTCTCCACAAGTCTTCTTTTCTCCATCTTAGGAAAGAGCTAAACACTTGTATTCTGTCAAGCAAGGGCTTCCTCCCATTTCATGATATATTGCTCAAAGAGCTCACCAGCATAAAGGGAATCTCTCCCAAATAAAATGCCCTTGCATGTTTCCTCCAAGAAAAATACTTTAAAGTCCCCCGTTCTATCGAGTCGGCTGGATCACTCATAAAAAAAAAAAGGCACCAAAAAAGTAGCCCGCTAGGTTGAAAACCCGTAAGGGCGGCCTAGGCAAAAAACAGGGTGTGCCATAAAAGACGCGAAAGAGATGCCCGCTTGGTTGAAAACCCGAAAGGGCGGCCTAGGCAAAAGAAAGGGTGCGTCATGAAAAGGGATGGGTTCTTAACCTCACCTCAAAAGCCGAAAGACGACAACGGGTCCACGTCAACATTAAAAGTCGAAAGATGACATTGGGGCTACCTCCACGTCAACGACAACAAGGACAGGGGGTTACCCCGACATCGACAACAACGATGGCAATGGGGCTACCTCCGCGACAACGAGGACATTGGGGATACCTCCACATCAACGGTCAGGATGACATTGGGGCTATCCCCACAACAGTGACGAGCAGATTCCCTACTATTAGTAACTTCTCAACGAATGGACAAAATCCAAAGGACCTTATGCATAACAAATCTTAACGGTTAAGTTAAAACAAAAAATTTGACTAAAATTCTTTGTTAAAAGATTTGCCTTTAGGAATAAGCATTTCCAAAATTTGCCCATCTGGCGTCATTTGTCAAAAACGATGTTTCAAGCAAAATGCTTTTGAATGATTTTCCAAAATCTTGGACCTTTTCGTCCACAATGAGTCTTGAAGGTCGCCCCTAGGCTCTCCTCCGGTGTCAAGAAATAGTGTCAGTCGTCCCGTAGAGTTGATTTGACCCAAGTCAAACCTTGACTCGGAACAGTCATTATAGGTTCAAGCCTTCGCCCTTGGCCGTCCGGCGTGACGTAAGACCATTAGGTTTCATTTGACTTGTCCTTTGGCCGTCCGGTATGACATAAGACCATTAGACTTCGTTAGACTTACCCCTTGGCCATCCGGCGTGATGTAAGACCATTAGGTTTCATTAGACTTGTCCTTTGGCCGTTCGGCGTGGCATAAGACATTTAGATTCTGTGAAATTCGTCCTTGGCCGTCCGGCATAACGTAAGACCATTGGGTTTTGTTATCCCAGCATTCCTTCGTAAGTCTGACCGTTTAGTCAACCCTCTCCCATATAGCCAAGTTGACCATGTGTAGACACCCCGCCTTGGACCGCTCACCCCGATTGCACATTTGATCTTGTGTTTCTCCCCATTTTAAGTGGTTCTCGTTAGTTTATGTCACTTCCGTTAAGTTCCTGACTGACTTCGTTAAGTCCAGGGACTAAACTGAATGACAGGGCTGACATTCTAGTCCATTCTGTCAAAATTGCCTTCTCTGAGTCGCGCGCCTCCGACACTAGGAGCCAGGCGCGCGCGCCTCCCGCCCCCAAAGCAGGAAGCGCGCGCCTCTGGGCGTCAGTTACAGATTTCTGGCCAGGATTCCCTCCTTGCTCAATTTACAGGATTTTGCCCGGGAAGGATTTCTTGGTGACTGAGTTTTGGCACCAAAAACACCCCTCTTTCACCTATAAAAACCTCTCTTTACCTCCATTTTCAAGGATCGGAAAAATCATCAAAAAACTAGACAAAAAGAGTCACTTTCTAAAGGTTCTCCAAGAATCTCATCAAGCAACATTTGAAGTTCTTCAAATTGTAGGTAAAAGTCCATCTTTTCCTTTCTTTTCTACTTCATCTCCTCTCTCTCTTTTACTCTAATCAAATGTGCAATCACCCAAATCATTTTGGGACATGACTCTAATGATCACCTCATCTCATTGAGGTTGGTTAAGGAGTTATCTCCTACATTCCAAATCCTATTTTAAACCCTTTTTTATAACTCAAAGAAGAAGAAGAAGAACGTTATCATTCATGTAGATTTTGATCAAGCAAGACCAACTTTAGTTGGGCAAGATGGGTGTTTCGGTACTTCCCATCTCGTAATCTAACCCCCGAACCTCAAAACAAAGAATCTCTGTTTTCGTAATCAAACTTAGGCTACAATCAATAGGTTTTTCTTATGTTTCTCAAAACATAGGTGGCGACTCTAAAAACAAGTTAGACATCCTAGGATAATTCACCGCTCTAGCCAAGCCGTGGTTCCCCGGGGTATCTACAGTGGCGACTCCGCTGGGGAGTTTATTTGAGGGTTAAACTTGCATTCTGATCGAAATCTACATCCTTTCTGGGCATTCTGTTTCCTGATAGGGGAGGCGCGCGCGTCTGGCATTTTAAGCCTAACGCGCGCGCATCCCGCATCAAGAACCAGAATCGCCCACTTCTTCATATTCTTCATCTTCTTCTTCTGTTATTCTGCACTAATCACTTCTGCAGGGGTTACAATATGAATATGGGACCAGGGCAATCCCCTGAGTCCAAAGTCTGACATTCTGACAGGTGTGCCCCAGAAGCGCGCGCCTCCCATAAGCATTGCGCCATGCGCGCACGTCCCACATCAGCACTCAGAGGCGCACGCTTCTGGGTTGATTCCCAGAACAGAAACAGGTTTCAGTGACTGAGCAGAACAGTGGGGTGTGGGCACAGTTGCCTCCATCAGAACAGAATTGAACCCTCGGACTGTTTTAATTTTGTGTTTTATTTACCGGTCACACGGGTGATTCAGGAGTTGTAATTTTATGTGCTTACGTGTTTTGTGTGTTTTTCTTTCTTTTCAAAAAAAAAAAAAATCTAAAAAAAAAAATAAAAATTTTGTCACTTGTTAGACCTCACACTACATGCACATATTCCTATGAACTGCTCACTATCGAGTCGCACAAGTCCAACCCCAAACCCGTCGAGGCCCGTCCTAGAAAGTTTCAAGCTCCACCAGACCTTGGCTCTTTCGAAGTGGTAAACCTCAGCCCGTGGCGTAGTTCAAGACTATATGCCGGGGGTGACCTTTGAGCCTCATATTCAAGCCGAGCACAAACCACACAAATTCTAGTTAGGGTCTAACACTCCGTGACTCAAGTCGGTTTCCATGTACCGAGATTTCCCTAAACTAATGTCTTCAAATCATACATGCCAACTTGTTGAAAGGGACGCAATAAAAATCCGTCCCCAAAAGTGGTTATTTTGGACGAAAATAAAAATCCGTCCCCGCATGTATGCTTTACTACATTAATTTAGTTTAATCCCGATACATGTAGGATTCACAAGCGCGATGGAATCCGATGAGTATATGGGACCGCGAGATGGTCTATATACTAGTGTGACGATTCCATTATTTTCTTAGAAACCCCAAAAGGGATTCATTCCCTCCGACTTATAAAAAAAAAAAAAAAAAAAAAAAAAAGAGATGTCTTTTCTTATATGGTTCGAGTCGTGTGCCCAACTGTGTGTTCTAAGCCTCTTCATGGACCGCAAGTGTTACTCAAGACTGACAAGGGCCTCTTCTGCAATATAGGTTCAATTGGTACTTACAAAGTCTACCGGGATTCAGCAAATCGGTTAATCCGTGAAGAGATCACTCCAACAGCTCCGACATTAACCATGACCGGCAGCAGCAACACCATGTCTCTCGAACAGCTCTCAACTATGGTCCAACTCCTCCAAGAGCAAGTCTCCACCCTTAACAAAGAGGCACAAAGCAAAGACGACATTTGGCAATCCCACCTCGACAGCCAAAGGGAGGCCCACGAGGCCGAAATGGAACTAATGAAAGAAAAGCTCACCAACCTTGCCAAGGGAAAGAACAAGAACAATGATGATGAATCCGAATGGACCGAGGGTTTGTTCAAGAGTCCTTATGTCAACACCCGCACCAATAAAATGGGGGAACCAAGTTCCGAGAACAATGAGCCCAAAATGGTGGATTCTATCATGGCCTACATCGACCAAAAATTGAATGGGCTCAACATGGGGAAAGGCTCCGACACAAGCCTTTATCAATCATCCATCCTCATGAGTACTATGGCCGCTCTTCCCGATAAGTTCAAGATGCCCGACATAAGCAAATTCAAGGGCAACTCTTGTCCTATGGCTCACATTGAGACTTATATTTGGGCAATGGTTCCAAAGAAGGTCTCCCCCAAGGTGATGGCTCAATGCTTTCCTCTCACTCTCGAGGGGGCGGCAAAAGATTGGTATGCTACTCTCCCGCTCACTGTCCGTCTTGATTGGGACTCCGCCATGCTTGCCTTCAAGAACCAATACCAAGGCAACACCACTCACCGGCCCACAAGGAAAGAGCTAGAGAACACTACTCAACGAGACAATGAGTCCTTCATCGACTTCACAAGGAGATGGAATGAAAAACTCTCTGAAATTGTTGAGAGGCCAAACACAAAAGAGCAAATGGACATATTTCTCAAGTGTCTCAAGATTGATCTCCGCACTCACCTAAGTGGGGCTTGCTACTCCGACTTCTCCCAAATGTATGAGGCGGGGGTACGCATGGATGACTTGCTCAAGGAGATCAAGAAGACCACTCCTACTTACCGCTACAAGGCCGCTTCCAACTCCACAAAAGAGGCCTCGGTCGACGCCGTCACTATTGACAAGGGGAATTACAAAAAGGTTCCTCCACCTCAAGGGAAGAAGTCCCGAAGTGACCGTGTCTACATGCCTCTCCAAGGCATGACTCAAACCGAAGTGTTCGAGGTCCTCAAGGCAAAGGGTCAAGTCACACCCGTGCAAGGGTACCAACCCAAGACGATCAACTCCAATCATGCTCACCACAAATATTGTGGCTACCACCAATATAGTGGCCACACCACCGAGGATTGCTTCATTCTCCGCAATGTCATTCAAGATCTCATAGATAAGAAAGGATTTGTAGTGACTAATGACGAGCATGTCAATGTAATAGAGATAGGAGAACTTGAGGGGACCACCCATTCAATCCCAATTGTGAATGGGGGCCCCAATGTTATGAATAAACTTGACAATTCTTGTTATGTAGTGACTTATGATGAAGTAATGAGGGAAGTACTAGAGAATAGGAAAAAGAAGAAAGATGGGAATGTCAACATGCTAACTCGATCCGGTCAAGTCATCCCGAAGATCCTCTACTTGTCCAACTCAAGAAAACTCAAGCCAACATCTCTATTTGGGACCTCATTGCATCCTCGAAGAAACACCGAGATCTTGTCATCCGCAATCTCGATGATACATCAGTTTCTCCCGATACTACTCCCAAGGACCTCACGGCAATGATTGGTCACATTCATTTTAGCAACGTCATCACCTTCGCTGATATGGACCTTCCATCGTTTGGTTCCGACCACAACGAAGCTATTTACCTCAAAGTACGAGCAAGGGGGAGGCCCGTCTCAAGAGTCTTAGTGGACGGTGGTTCCGCACTCAATCTCATGCCTGGTAGCATCATGGGCATACTGGGGCTTAAGGATTCCGATTTGAAGCCTTCTACTCAAGTAATCCGAGGTTATGACAGCACCGCCCGTACAGTCATGGGTATGATCGAAATAGACATTGAGTTTGGGAGCATGGTCATGTCCGTTCCATTCCAAGTGCTTGATATCCCGGCCTCGTTCAACTTACTGTTGGGCCGACCATGGATTCATAGTGCTAATGCCGTACCGTCAACTCTCCACCAATGTGTCAAGATCCGAAATGGTGATGAAATAGTGACCGTAATGGCTGAAAACATCACTATCCACAGAAAAGGTGAGCCCGTCCACCAAGTCCAGCATGGTCTACCAGACTCCACTCTCTCCGGCGTCTCAATCAACGCCATTGACAAAGAAGGGGGAAACGGATCATGGACCCCCAGCAATCACAAAGGCCTCCGCATGATGAGGAATATGGACTACTTCCCTGGTTTAGGCTTAGGGAAATATCAACAAGGAATCCTACATCCCGTGCAAGTCCCATTTGTCAAGAACACCTTCGGTTTGGGGTATGAGCCTTCCAAAGAAGACTTGAAACAAGAGCAAGCGATCAAGAACGAAAAGGCCCGAGCTCGTAAAGAAGGCCGTCGTTATGAAGTCCCTAATCTAAGGCCTTACCGCAAGACGTTGAATGGTTATTTTGTCCGCCAAGGGAAGACATTCCATACATGATCTTTCCCGAGCCGTGGGTTAACAATAAAGGTGTCAAAAAGCCCGGCCTCGAAATCTTCTCCGATTGTGAGATCCAGAAATCCGAAAGGGAACCAACTCCCATGTCGCCCCGTGAATGGTGGGGGAGGAAGATGACTGTAGAGTCCGAGACAGAAATCACCGTGGGGGAAGAACTGACGGATTTAGCCTCCATGTTTGAAGAGCTTGCCATAATGAATGAATGCCAAGTTAACGCCATCCATGACACCGTCATCATGAACGAGACTATCAGTGAGATCCCGCCAAACTCCGAGCCGATCAACAATTGGTATTCAACATAAGGGCCCGTGGTATCCGAGGAATTCTTAGTCCAAGAAATGGGTTGCATACCCCGCACAGCAACAAAGGAAGAGCAGCTCACACTTACTTTCGAGTCCGAGAGTGTCTCTAATACCCTCACCCAAGAGGATTTGGAGGCCATAGCCGAGCGTGTGTTTCCTTTCTTTGCTAATGAAAAATTTGATATTTCTGAGTACCCTGAGATTGCAAACATCATAAATGATGAATTAACTAATAATGAACTTAACGAACAAGTTAATAACGATTCAAATTATGATGAAATAGACCACGAAAACACAACATACTTAAATGAACTTGCTCAACAAGTCCGTAGTCGTGGCGAGAATGGTCCAAAGGCTGACGAAGAATTGCATGTTGTTAATCTGGGTACCGAAGAAGAGCCAAAGGAAACCAAGATTGGAAGCTTCTTCAAGGGAGACGACAGAGACAGATTGACTGCATTACTACGAGAGTTCGTGGATGTGTTCGCATGGTCATACAAAGACATGCCGGGTTTAGACAGAAAAGTAGCAGAGCACAGGATTCCGATCAGAGAAGATGCCAGGCCAGTAAAACAGAAGCTCGGAAAGATCAAGCCAGAATGGTCTCTGCATGTCAAAGAAGAGATTGAGAAGCTCCTCAGTGTGGGTTTCATCAAGGGGATCGAGTATCCAACATGGTTAGCCAACATTGTGACAGTCAGGAAGGCGAACGGCAAGGTTCGAGTTTGTGTAGACTTCCGGGATTTAAACAAAGCTTCCCCAAAGGATGATTTTCCACTCCCTAATATCGACATGCTAGTCGACTCCACTGCTGCCTACGAGGTCCGCTCATTCGTGGATGGGTTCGCTGGGTACAATCAGATTCTTATGGCCGAGGAAGATCAACATAAGACAGCCTTCACAACACCGTGGGGTACCTTTTGCTACACAGTCATGCGATTTGGGTTAAGAAATGTTGGGGCTTCCTACCAAAGAGCCGTAACAGACTTGTTCCACGATATGATTCACAAAGAGATCGAGGTCTATGTGGACGACATAATCATTCACTCCAAAGGAACCGATGGTCAACACCTAATCGATCTCCGCAAGTTCTTCGAAAGGCTTCGTCAACACAAGATGAGGCTCAACCCTGCAAAGTGCACATTCGGGGTTATCCGAGGCAAAGTTCTTGGTTATATGGTCACTGAAAGGGGAATCGAAGTAGACCCCTCCAAAATCAAGGCAATCATTGACATGCCTCCTCCAAAGACGCAGAAAGAGATTAAAGGTTTCATGGGAAGACTACAATACATCAGTCGGTTTGTGCACCAACTCACTTCCATGTGCGAGACAATCTTCAAGCTACTCAAGAAGAATGTGGCTCTAGAATGGACCGACGCGTGCCAAGAAGCCTTCGATCAAGTAAAGCATTATTTGACGTGCCCTCCTGTTCTAGTTCCGCCGCACAAGGAGAAACCTCTGTTGCTTTATCTCACTGTCAATGATGAAGCCCTAGGGGCCATGTTAGCACAAGAGCAACGAGAGTCCACAAAGGAGAACGCCATTTACTTTGTCAGTCGCCGATTCCAAGGAGGCGAAAAGAACTACTCTGTCTTAGAGAAGTCGTGTGCAGCATTGGTTTGGGTCACTCAAAAGCTCAAACACTATATGGAAGCTTTTCCGATCAAGCTAGTAGCAAAGGTGGACCCGCTCCGCTACATCTTCGAGAAGCCTTTCATGTCAACAAGAATAGCCAAATGGTACTTCATGCTCGCCGGCTATGATATCACTTACGTCACACTAAAATCCGTCAGGAGGAAAGTGTTCAGTGACCAGCTTGCCGAATTCCCGTGTTACGAAGTGAAGGGGGAAGATGCACAGTTCCCCGACGAGCATTTAATTTGTACTGCAACCGAGGAAAACAAGTGGCAACTTTTTTTTGATGGCGCCGCCAATAAACACGGTTTTGGTATAGGGGTATTGCTTGTCGATCCAAAAGACATCTACACTCCCATTGCCATACGCCTGGAATTCGAAGCTACCAACAACATTGCCGAGTACGAAGCATGCATAGCAGGGCTCGAAGCAGCTCTCGAAAGAAACGTCACGGAACTAGAAGTGTTCGGCGACTCTTTGCTCCTTATCAATCAGCAATCGGGTAAATGGCGAACCCAAGACCCGACTCTCCAACAGTATGGTCAGCACATTGAAGAACTGGTTGAACAATTCCAAGAGATCACTTTCAACTACCTGCCAAGGGATAAGAATCGCTTCGCCGATGCACTGGCCACTATAGCTTCATTAGTTGAAATGCCCAAAGGGAAAATGGTGAAGCCTTTCAAAATTGCTCGAAGGAAAAGTCCGGCATATTGCACGAGTATCGAGATCAACGAGGTTCAAACAAACTCTCCATGGTATTCGGATATCATGAACTTCCTCAAAGACGGCACTTATCCCGAGAACATCAATAAGAAGTCTCAAGCAGCTCTGCAAAGGTTAGCCTCTCGGTACGTACTGATTGGGGACCGAGTCTATAAAAGGCACCACGACGGGATCAATCTCCTATGCGCCAATGAGACCGAAGCTCAAGAGATAATGTGTGAAGTGCACGAAGGAGAATGTGGACCCCACATGAATGGGTTTATGCTAGTCAAGAAGATACTTCGCATTGGTTACTATTGGAGCACTATGGAACGAGACTGTATCGAGAAAGTCAAAAGGTGTGCCAAGTGCCAATTCCACGCTAATCTACAACATGCTCCACCCTCACAACTTTACAACATGGTCACACCTTGGCCTTTCTCTTGTTGGGGGATAGACATCATCGGTAAAGTTCATCCTGCCGGAAGCAATGGGCAGTCATTCGTCCTAGTGGCAGTCGACTACTTCACAAAGTGGGTTGAAGCACAAGCCTATCGAACCCTCAACGCCAAGAAAGTGGCCGAGTTTGTAAAGATCAATATCATGTGCCGATAGGGCGTGCCTCATGAAATCATTTCCGACAACGGCTCTCACTTTGAGAAGGAAATGGATGCACTTTTGGTAGAATACAAGATCACCAAGCACAAGTCATCTCCTTACCGGCCCCAAGCAAATGGCGCAGTCGAAGCAGCAAATAAGACCATCGAGACTATCGTCAAGAAAATGGCCTCAACAGGAAGGGATTGGCCCGAGAAGCTACCATTAGCATTGTGGGGCTACCGCACATCAATACGATCCGGAACAGGAGAAACTCCTTATGCATTGGTCTATGGTTCTGAAGCCGTACTCCCTATCGAACTTGAAGTCCCATCTCTACGGGTCCTCCTCGAGAATCAAGTCAACGAGGTCAACTGGATGCAAAGTCGATACGAACAGCTAGCCTTACTCGACGAGAAAAGGTTAAGAGCACTCGGACGTACGAGGGCATATCAGCAAAGGATGGCAAGAGCTTTCAACAAAAAAGTGAGGCCTCGAAACATCAATGTGGGAGATTTGGTCTTAAGACAACATCCTCCTAATGCCATGAATCCCCTGGGGAAATGGGGACCCCGATGGATCGGTCCGTACGTGGTCAAAAAGATACTAAGCGGTGGTGCAGTCCGGCTCGTGGATTTAGATGGTGACCAGCTGCCAAAGGAGGTCAACCTCGACAAGCTCAAGAGGTTCTACGCTTAATAAACAAAGACCATTAAAAAAAAAAAAAAAAAAAAATCGCTCGCTAGGTTGAAAACCCGCAAGAGCGGTCTAGGCAAAAATTAGAGCACGTGCAAAAAAGAAGCCCGCTAGATTGAAAACCCGCAAGGGCGGTCTAGGCAAAAAACAGGGTGCACAACAAAAAAAAAAAAAAAAAAATAATAATAAAAAAAAAGAAAAAATGGTCTTTGTTTGTTTGAACTACGAAGACCTGAGCCTCCCAACTGGAGGAACGTAGGCAACCTTCAGGTGCGGTCTAAAACATATCAAAAATACCCAATTCACTTCAAATAACAAAATGCAATTTTTTATTCATTCAATGAATTATTCAAACCATTACAACGGATTTATTGAGCAACAAAAGACATCAAAATATTAAATCCTAAAACAAAGTGGTCTAATTGCAATCTCTTAGGGTACTAAGAAAAATCCAATTTTCTCTTAGCTTTCGAAGGACCACCCGATCGTCTCTCAATCCTTTTCTTCTTGGGTAACAAAGGAGCACTAATACGCACCGAAACCTTCTGTGCTGCAACACGTCTCCTAGAATAAAAGTCATCCAAAGGAGTACCGAAAGGGTCAGCGAGAATGTTACTCGAATCAGCAGCAGCCTCTCTATATCTCAAAGTGCTGCTAGGCTCAAAACCCTGTCCCAACAACTCAGCACGAAGCACATCAACCCAAGTGATGCCGCGGTAAAGGGTGCCAAATAAATAGTCCAAGTAGCTCTCGGGAAGGAAGCCACTCCCCCGATGCAGAGGAGCAAAAGCCCAACGATTGCGGTCATCTCCCCAAGCCGACTGAAGCTCACTCGAGAAGTCAGGACCCATGTAAGCAACTGGACGAAGCGTTCCATCCCTCGGAAAAGGAATTGTCTGTTGGCGACCGAACTGCCGCAGAACCCGCTCTGGCTGGTAAAATGAAGAATCTCTCAAACCGGGTACAACCACGTGCTGAAAACCAAGAGTCCATTCCACAAAAGGACGAAGACCCCAAGAAGGAGGACACCACTCAATATCGGCGGTCACCCGAGAGGCAAAGAATTTCTTCCAATCATCTTCAGATAAATCCCGGATCAATAACTTCCTCCTATGAACAGCAAAAGGAGACAAATCACCATCCGGAGAATAAATTCTGAAGCGTTCTCGGAGCCATATGGTCAAGAGCAAAGGGCTTCCCCGACACATCTTGCCCGTCCTATGTAACTCATCAAGGCCATGCAACGTCTCCCCTACAATAAGAGGGATTACACTAAATTGCTGCTCCTTAGCTTGCAAAATAATCTCAGCCAACTGCGCGTCCGCAGTCCCGAAGGGTGTAACAAACAGTACTTCGCTGAAGAGACAAACGGCCATGGCATTTCTTTTGAAAGATTGAACCACCGGGTCCTCCGAGTGTAAACTGGAGAACATCGGCAACTCAGTTATGTCAATCACGGTACCGTGCAACATCTTCCTCACGTCCTCAACAGGGAGATTCAGTAACTCAACCCAAGAGTCGACGGCACCACGGTGATATTTAGGGACGGCAATCCGACCGGCCAAAGGCATGCCAAGGATGGCCCCGAAATCGTCAACAGTCGGCACCATTTCATTAGCTGAAAGGTTGAAGGTATGGCTGTCGCAATCCCAGAAAGCCGTGGCAGCTCTCAACAAATCCCAATCCGGCTTCAACGTCCGCAAAGTGAAAAGAATTCGGAACCCGAAGTCTTTAATGAAGGCCTTCTTGGGATGGGTCTTAAAAGAATACACAAAAGTACCCAAGTCCTTTTCATACTCACTAACAACCTTGGCATCAAGGGCAAAAGAATTGGAAGCCATGGAAAATGTTGATCACAAGCAAAGTTAAGCAATAATATGATGTTCAAAAAAATGGCAGAAAGGAGCTGTGAGGATCAAGTGGTCGAACAGAAGATGATATTATAGCTGTTGGGGGCTTTTTTGGTCAGCAAATGTCAAGCCCGGAATTCCGCCTCCCAGACGCGCGCGCCACCCGCCAGCAGTCTGAAATACGCGCGCGTCCCAAGCCTACATAGGAAGGCGCGCGCCTCCCAGGTCTAAATCGCCTCAAGAAAAGGGCCTTGTCAGAGATCTCCAACCTAAATTAAGTCACAGCCCCTGTCCTCGGACACCCAGTTGGGCACATATTCTTCTGGTCCGCCCTTAAGGCATGTCAAAAATCGAAAGTAGGATAGAAACTCCCACTCCAAAGTAGGCTGTCCTCTTCAAAATTCCAAACTCCCTAAGTTCTGTCACGGGTGCCACACCCCCCTCAAGAGTCAATCTCAACATTTCATCCCCAGCAGGAACATTTTTCTGGTCGCGGTCAACTGTGCGCGTACCCCACAATTCAAAAAGTCAAGTGTGACTCCAAATGGCACGAGGCTTCAAAGCAATATTTCATCGAACGGATTCACTAACGGATTCGTCAATAAGGGTTCACTAACGACCTCATTCAAAACATTCAACCGTGCCCACACCCCACAAAGTCAACAACGTAAGCAGATGCGGCTCCAAGTCGGCAACTCGGTCCATATCGAGACAAGCTCCCATGAGCTCCAAGTCGGCAACTCGGTTCATATCGAGACAAGCTCCCATGAGCTCCAAGTCGGCAACTCGGTCCATATCGAGACAAGCTCCCATGAGCTCCAAGTCGGCAACTCGGTCCATATCGAGACAAGCTCCTATGAGCTCCAAGTCGGCAACTCGGTCCATATCGAGACAAGCTCCCATGAGCTCCAAGTCGGCAACTCGGTCCATATCGAGACAAGCTCCCATGAGCTCCAAGTCGGCAACTCGGTCCATATCGAGACAAACTCCCATGAGCTCCAAGTCGGCAACTCGGTCCATATCGAGACAAGCTCCCATGAACCCCAACTCAACAAAACTCGGTCCATATCGAGACAAGCTCCCATGAGCCCCAATACAACACTCCAGCAAAAGCCGCTCACACAGGGAGCGCACCACTATCTCTCACAATTTCAAATTCCTGCTTTCATCGAGTCTTTGCTTTTTCTTGGTGATGTCCTCGGCGGGTGTTTTTAACTTTCGTCGACGCGTTTTGCTTTGCAGTCCACGTCGCCGAGGGGCTCTGTAGACACCCCGCCTTGGACCGCTCACCCCGATTGCACATTTGATCTTGTGTTTCTCCCCATTTTAAGTGTTTCTCGTTAGTTTCTGTCACTTCCGTTAAGTTCCTGACTGACTTCGTTAAGTCCAGGGACTAAACTGAATGACAGGGCTGACTTTCTAGTCCATTCTGTCAAAATTGCCTTCTCTGAGTCGCGCGCCTCCGACACTAGGAGCCAGGCGCGCGCGCCTCCCGCCCCCAAAGCAGGAAGCGCGCGCCTCTGGGCGTCAGTTACAGATTTCTGGCCAGGATTCCCTCCCTTACTCAATTTACAGGATTTTGCCCGGGAAGGATTTCTTGGTGACTGAGTTTTGGCATCAAAAACACCCCTCTTTCACCTATAAAACCTCTCTTTACCTCCATTTTCAAGGATCGGAAAAATCATCAAAAAACTAGACAAAAAGAGTCACTTTCTAAAGGTTCTCCAAGAATCTCATCAAGCAACATTTGAAGTTCTTCAAATTGTAGGTAAAAGTCCATCTTTTCCTTTCTTTTCTACTTCATCTCCTCTCTCTCTTTTACTCTAATCAAATGTGCAATCACCCAAATCATTTTGGGACATGACTCTAATGATCACCTCATCTCATTGAGGTTGGTTAAGGAGTTATCTCCTACATTCCAAATCCTATTTTAAACCCCCTTTTTTATAACTCAAAGAAGAAGAAGAAGAACGTTATCATTCATGTAGATTTTGATCAAGCAAGACCAACTTTAGTTGGGCAAGATGGGTGTTTCGGTACTTCCCATCTCGTAATCTAACCCCCGAACCTCAAAACAAAGAATCTCTGTTTTCGTAATCAAACTTAGGCTACAATCAATAGGTTTTTCTTATGTTCCTCAAAACATAGGTGGCGACTCTAAAAACAAGTTAGACATCCTAGGATAATTCACCGCTCTAGCCAAGCCGTGGTTCCCCGGGGTATCTACACCATGTCCCGGCAGTCCTCCGTAAGTCTGACCATTTAGTCAACCCTCTTCAATAGAGCCAAGTTGACCAATTTGTCAGTTTGTGTAGTCAACCCTCCGCCATGAGAAAAGTTGACCAAATGTGTCCCGGCAGTCCTCGGTTGGACGTAAGGCCAGTTATCCTCGAATCGACCCTCTCCTAATAGAGCATAGTCAATCGAGCCCAGCCTCTAAGCCATGCCCACCATTTGAGCCTCTGAGCCATGCCCATTCCTTAGTCAACCCTCTCCAAATAGAGTCAAGTTGACCAAGTCCGGCCTTTAAGCCATGCCTGTTTAGGAAGGGATGAATGGATATCAACCTAAGGCCCATAGGTTTGAGTGGCCTTAGAATCTCTCACCCAAATCGGCTATGCCGTCCTCCCATCAAAATGGGATTCTGATAGGTTTGAGTAGCCTTAGAATCTCTCACCCAAATCGGCTAAGTCGTCCTCCCATCAAAATGGGATGCTTATAGGTTTGAGTAGCCTTAGAATCTCTCACCCAAATCGGCTATGCCGTCCTCCCATCAAAATGGGATGCTTATAGGTTTGAGTAGCCTTAGAATCTCTCAGCCAAATCGGCTAAGCCATCCTCCCATCAAAATGGGATGCTCATAGGTTTGAGTAGCCTTAGAATCTCTCACCCAAATCGGCTAAGCCGTCCTCCCATCAAAATGGGATGCTCATAGGTTTGAGTAGCCTTAGAATCTCTCACCCAAATCGGCTAAGCCGTCCTCCCATCAAAATGGGATGCTCATAGGTTTGAGTAGCCTTAGAATCTCTCACCGAAATCGGCTAAGCCGTCCTCCCATCAAAATGGAATGCTCATAGATTTGAGTAGCCTTAGAATCTCTCACAAAATCGGCTAAGCCGTCCTCCCATCAAAATGGGATGCTCATATGTTTGAGTAGCCTTAGAATCTCTCACCCAAATCGGCTAAGCCGTCCTCCCATCAAAATGGGATGCTCATAGGTTTGAGTAGCCTTAGAATCTCTCACCCAAATCGGCTAAGCCGTCCTTCCATCAAAATGGGATGCTCATAGGTTTGAGTAGCCTTAGAATCTCTCACCCAAATCGGCTATGCCATCCTCCCATCAATGGGATGCTCATAGGTTTAAGTAGCCTTAGAATCTCTCACCCAAATCGGCTATGCCGTCCTCCCATCAAATTGGGATGCTTATAGGTTTGAGTAGCCTTAGAATCTCTCACCCAAATCGGCTAAGCCGTCCTCCCATCAGATTGAGATGCTTATTTTATCGACAACCCCACTTTCTTCAAAAGCGACGTTGCCGAGGGGCTCTGTAAGTACCCCAATCTGAAATCGACCTACTTTAGAGGAATTCTTGGTACCATTTAGGAATAAACCAATGGGACAGGACCTCACTAGGATAAACCTAATATTCCAGGACTGAACTGGAATTAAACTTGGAAAAATCCAGAAGCTCGCCAAGTCGAGTCGTACGGATGGTTTGGGCGCATGAGGTCCCTAGCCGTACGGCTATGTTCGGCACCCTCAACCTCTATAAATTTAACCCCATGCTGATCATTTTAGGGGGGAGAAAACGTTTTGAGAGATGTTACTCTGCCAGTTTGAGAGCAGAAAGTGAGTGATACACATATTTGAGTGAAAAGAGAGGAAGATAGGCATAACCATCATAGGTGAAGCCTCCTTCTCCCCATCTTCTTCTTCATCTCAAACTCTTTTATCTTTGTTCATATTACTTGTTTATCTTGTATTATTTCTTCTTGTTCTTGCAAAGTCTTGTCCATTTCAAGCACTTTATATTTCTTGCAAGTCTTGTCAATTTTCAAGCACTATATCTATATATTATACAAGTCTTGGCCTTCAAGGCTATATATATTATGATTATATATGTATATGATCCAAATCATGAGGTGATTTAAGGTCCCCTTCAGACATAGTGTGTGATTTATGGGATAAAACCTAGGATGATCATAATTTGTTAAATTTCATGTTGATGTTGTTCTTGTTTGGCCATAAGAGTCATGATTGGGGGATAAAGTTTCAATCTTTATCATCCCAACCATGATCTAGCCATAAATCACCAAGTATGAGACATAAAGATTTGATCTTTATATTATATTTTTGTCCCTAAGGGTTTAATCTTGTATAATAAGTCCATTTTGGTGGTAAAATCTAAATCTTTATCCACCAAAATGGTCATTTTGGTCTAAATGCCATGTTCATCAACTTTTCATAAATCTCTCCAATGATTGCCTTTGATCAC
Source organism: Campanula takesimana (assembly GCA_026119855.1). Classification (NCBI taxonomy): domain Eukaryota; kingdom Viridiplantae; phylum Streptophyta; class Magnoliopsida; order Asterales; family Campanulaceae; genus Campanula; species Campanula takesimana. Next base: position 2,404,369 of record JAOWBW010000077.1, on the reverse strand, counting down.
ACCTAAATCTTTGTTTTTGGGGTTCCTTTGACGATCAAAGTGCATAGGAATGAACTTTTCAAAGTTTTGTTGTTAATCATAAACTGGGGATCAACATTCCAGTCCAGTTTCAGCAAAGATACTCTGTTTTAACTGAAACTTGACTGTTTTCTAATAAACTGTAAAAATGCCCTGGAGAGCCCTCCCCATCCGTACGGCTACTTTGGCCAGGGAGGGCATTTTCCAGTTTCTTCCTTTTCTGACCAAAAAGTTTGCAAAATAAACCTTTTCTGTTAAATAATTAACTGGTTTTGCCAAAACAGTCAGTTTCTCCCATTTTGAAAACACACACACACATGCACTTTCGTTAACTTACATTAGGGAGACTCGGTCCTATCCGAGGCGACTTGTGTGATGTTAAACTCTTCCCATGGCGTAACCTGACCTCTGAACTAATAGAATCTCTAACCTTTTCTTTTGTTGGGTTAAATAATTAACAAAAGTGGCGACTCCATTATGTTTTGTGAGATAACCGTGTTCGACTTTTTCACCCCAAAACTCGTTGCGATCCTCCGCGCGGGGGCGGGATCCTTACACAAACATTCCATTATGTCTACCCAATGAAGCAATTTGGGAAAGCTAATGGGAAAGATATAGCTATAGATGAATCACCCCCTAGCAAAATCATTCTTGAAACTAGGCGCGCTCCTTCTCCGAGTGCACATTATGCGCCTAGGAGCCACGCGCCTCACCGCCGTGCGCCTCCTAGCCCTATGCGCCCTCCAAGGAAGAGCGCTCCAAAATCTCAAAAGAAATATTTTGTTAAGGCTGGCTCATCTGACCCAAAGAAGAATGCTATCCCAAAGAAAAGTAAAGAGTTTGTGAAAACTCATGTGATTGGTGGCTTTCAACATTGTTCCATTTGTGATTGTTTTGGACACAAGGCCGTGGAATGCCTTTTACGATTCACTCGCAATGCCAAAGGACTTAAAAATCCCAAGGTCAAGCAAGAGTGGGTTTTCAAGAGTTGCTAACTCTTGGACCCAAAAGGAATAAAGGGGACCAGTTTTAAATGTTTATATTTCAGGTTCTTTGCTTCATGGCTGTATCTTCAAAAGCTAAAACATATGAATGGATTCTCCATAGTGGGTGTTCATGACACATGACTGGAGATGAATCCTTATTAGAAGATGTTCATGAAGAAAGAGGTCCCTCAGTTACATTTGGTGATAATAACAAAGGTCAAGTTGTTGCATATGGAAAGCTCAAGAAAGACAAAGTGTGCATTGAAAGAGTCTCTCTCGTCGAAGGGCTCAAGCACAATTTATTATCCATATCTCAATTCTGCGACAAAGGATTAGAATGCCATTTCACCTCAACTCAATGTCTTATCAAGAATGGCAAAACTGGAGCTATCTTACTCACGGGATATCGTAAGACAAATATTTACATTATTGATTTCCATAGTATGAACTTTAGTACTAATCTTTGTTTTGTAGCTAAAAGTGTGAGAGAAAACAGTTGGCTGTGGCACAAGTGCTTAAGTCACTTGAACTTCAAGTATCTATCTAAACTCAGCAGGAATAATCTTGTCAAAAGACTTCCCAAGGTTGCTGATCATCATGACAAAAAGTGTGCCGTGTGTCAACTTGGCAAACAACCGAAGAAATCTTTCTCCAGCAAGACTAATCCTTCAGCTTCTAGATGTTTGCAACTGCTTCACATTGATCTATTTGGACCAGTCACCACCGCAAGTATTAGAAGAAACAAGTATACTTTAGTTGTAGTGGATGATTAGTCAAGATATACATGGGTGGAAATGATGATCTCAAAAGACGATTGTTATGACATTTTGACCACCTTATTCAGACTGCTCCAAACCAAAAAAGAAGATGACGTTAGTGTTCAATCCGAAAATGGAACAGAATTCAAGAACAACGGTGTTGCTCGATATTGCGACGATCATGGGATAGATCACAACTTCTCAACTGTTGGTGTTCCTCAACAAAATGGTGTTGTGGAAAGAAAGAATAGGACGTTGATTGAAGCGGGAAAGATAATGATACCTGAAGTTAAATTGCCTAAGTACTTTTGGGAAGAAACTATCAACACAACATGTTTTACTCAAAATCGTTCCCTCATCAACAAACTTCACAACAAGACTCCGTATGAACTTTGGCGTGGTAGAACTCCCAACATTGCATTCTTCAAGATCTGTGGTTGCCAGTGTTATATCCTCTACAACAGAAACGAACATAGAGGTAAATTCGATGCCAAAGACGACGAAGGTATTTTTGTTGGGTATGCCAAACATTCTAAAGCTTTTCGCGTTTTTAATAGATCTACATTAGTGATAGTTGAATCTGTACATGTTACATTTGATGAACATTCTCTCCTTGAGCCATATTTAGCTCCAAATGTTGCTGATGATTCTGTTGAACTTAATGATACAGGTGCTCCTATTCATGTTGCGCCTACTCAAAATCAGAATCTATCAACTCAAGGAAATCCATCCACATCAGTTGCGCCTAACTCCTCATATGGCGCGCCAAATGGATCATCAGCTGCGCCTCACTCATATGTTGCGCCTCTTGATTCCTCTCACGCGCCTATATCTACTGCTGCATCTGGTGTTAACCCTAGTTTTAACTCTGAACCAGTTCAACCCCCTAATTTTGATGATTTTGAATCTGGTGAAGAAGTACCAATTGAAGACCTTCAAGTTTCTACAACCCAACCTAACTTACCTCCTGAAATTCGTGAAGTTAGAGGTCACCCAATCAATAATATCATTGGTGATCTAAATATTGGTGTTCGTACAAGGAGAGCTACAAACTTTGATGCTTACACTACTTTTATCTCTCAAATTGAACTAAAGAAGGCTGATGAAGCGCTCCAAGATCCTAATTAGGTTGTTGCAATGCAAGAAGAACTCAATCAATTTGAACGATGTAAGGTTTAGACTCTTGTTCCAAGACCAAATGATCAAGGAGTGATTGGTACGAAATGGGTGTTCAGAAACAAGATGGATGAGAATGGAACCATCACAAGAAACAAAGCAAGATTGGTTGCACAAGGCTATAGGCAAGAAGAAGGAATTGATTACGATGAAACTTTCACGCCCGTAGCAAGACTTGAAGCTATTAGACTCTTTCTAGCTTACGCCGCTCACAAGAACTTCAAGTTATATCAAATGGATGTGAAGAGGGCGTTTCTAAATGGTGAACTCCAAGAACAAGTCTATGTAGCTCAACCACCTGGGTTTGAAGATTCACAATTTCCAAATCATGTGTACAAACTCCAGAAAGCTTTGTATGGGCTCAAGCAAGCACCAAGAGCATGGTACGATACACTATCTAAGTTTCTCATCGAAAAAGGCGTCACTCGCGGTAAAATCGATACAACTCTTTTCATTGCCAAGCATAATGGTCATAAATTACTTGTTCAAATTTATGTTGATGATATTATATTTGGTTCTACTAATGAGTTGTTGTGCAAGCGCTTTGAGAAACTAATGAAGAGCAAGTTTGAAATGATCATGATGGGAGAACTCACATTCTTCCTCGGGCTTCAAATCAAGCAAATGAATGAAGGCATATTTATCAACCAAGCCAAATACATAAAGTATTTAATCAAGAAATTTGGACTTGAGAATGCCAAAGCTTATGATACTCCAATGGCCACCGGCAACAAACTCGACAAAGATTTAAAAGGTAAACGTGTTGATCAAATGCTTCTATCGAGGTATGATTGGCTCACTCCTTTATCTTACAGCTAGTAGGCCAGATATAATGTTTAGTGTTTGTGTTTGTGCTCGTTATCAATCTGACCCTAGAAAAGCGCACTTAATTGCTGTGAAAGATATTATAAGATATCTCTCCGGTACTGTTAACCTTGGACTTTGGTACACCAAAGATTCGAATTTTAAACTTGTAGGTTATTCAGATGCGGATTATGCAGCGTGCACAATTGATAGGAAAAGCACAAGTGGCACTTGTCATTGCCTCGGATATCGACTTGTGTCATGGGCGAGTAAGAAACAAGCTTCAGTATCTGTCTCAACAACCGAAGCTGAATATATCGTTGCGGGAAGTTTTTGCTGTCAAATACTATGGATGAAGCAGCAATTGGTGGACTATGATATCATCGAAGAAAATTGTCACATCTACTGCGACAACACTTCAACCATTGCCGTTTCTGAAAATCCTATCATGCACTCCAAAACCAAGCACATCGACATCAAATATCACTTTCTCAAAGGTAATATTCATTTAGAACACGTGGGAACCGACTATCAAATCGCAGATATTCTAACGAAAGCACTTGAAGCGAAATGGTTCATATTTTTTAGAGGTGAAATGGCTATGCTTGAACTCAACTAATTCCATATAGTTTTGTTATTACTAATGATTTTATGTTTTGTTGAGTTATGAGTATACTAGGTTCAAATGTTAAATCGTTTTTCAAAGTTTCAAGGAAACTATTCGCCTGCTATGCGCCTCACTGACTGCGCGCCAAGTTCCCACATCTGCGCGCTTCACTCTCTTTGCGCGCCTAGCATTCAATGCTCCTTAAATCACCATGCGCGCCTAGATGAGCTTATGCTCCCCTCGTGCGCTCATTAATGATTGCGGCTCAATCAATTCTCAAAATTTATTCTTTCAATAATTGAACGTATTCAATTTTCACAAGTACCAAGTAAGTTATTCTGATCATTTATTATAGGAATTTTTGTCTTTTGACATTCCATAATTGTTCAAGGGTACATGTGCAATTATTATTTTCCCTCATTTTACGTTTTTCAAAAGTTTTATTTTCTGGGATATATTTTTTGCACCCCATACTTACATCAAAACAGAAGTTTTTGGGGTTTGTGCAAAAATTTAGTCATAATTGTTCATACACTTATGAGGGAAGTGGGACAATTTCTCTTTACCCAAAATGTCACATCAAGTGTACTTTGGGTCATTCAGCATTTATTACCCTTCAAATCCTTAAAACCCCTCATAAATGCGCCGTTCTTTATTTGCCATAATGAGCCGAAATTTTCTTTTCCTCATTAAATGCCCATCTATTCAACTTCCTATCCTTTTAAATTTTAACCCTATTATTTCCATATTTGTGCCTTTTTTTAAAAAAAATCTAAACCTATATATATTTGACCTTTCCTTCCTTTCTAATCATTTCCCCTACAAAACCCGCACCAACTCTCTCTCTCCCAGTTTCTCTTCTCTGACTCTCATCTCTCTCTCCCTATCCATCTCTATATCTTCTCCATTTTCTCTCATTTCTCCTCTATATATAACTTTTATGGGTCCTAAAAGATCAACAAAGACTCCCCAAGACAAAATGGTATGGACTTCTAACTTTAACTCAGTTAAATTTCTGCAAATTCTTTTTGTCATTTCTGGGTTCGAGTTTCTTCTAAACCGAATTTGCACTTTCTTTGATTAATTTTGCTTCGGTGCTCCGTTTTCAAAATCGTTTGTTAGGTTTTGTTCGTATTGTGATTTAGATTCTTTATAACTAAACTTTTCGACGATCAATGCACTGTATTTTGCGAATCTGAAAATCTTAGATTTTTTACTTTTCAAATTTTCGGATCTTTGAATCCATTTTCTGGATTTGTTGTTGATTTGTACTTGTTTTGGTTTACATTTTCGTGATCCTTGTGTTCATGCGGTCATTTTGACATATTGTATGCTTGATTTGGTGAAGTTTCATGATTTATGTGTTCTTGGTGTTCTTCGAGCACTCAAGCCATGTTCTTCGTGTTCTTCGTTGTTTTTGCATGACTTGGGTTTCCAAAACTTGTTTTTCAAAAAAATTTCATGTTTGATCTTGTTTTCATGCATATGTATGTTGTGCATGTGTTTGTGTGTTTTTGTGTGTTTTTATGCTAAGTTTAAATTATTTACATAGTTATGCGCCTATATATGAATTCATGCGCTAATTGTTTTTGCGCCCTATGTCCTTATGCGCCCAAAGTGATTCATGCGCCTAACAATTGTATGCGCCTCTTGCAAATACAAGTGCTATATGCCTCAATCACTGACGCGCCTAATGCCATCATGCACCTAAATGTCTTATGCGCCTCTATTCATACTTAGTCAAATTTTTCTATGTTTTAATTTTTCCTTAGTATAGTTTCATAGAACCATGCTATGCGCCTAGTCTATATTTTGCTCATTTATGCACCTGATACACTCCTAACTTAAATCATTGTTATGTTTTCAGGATCCAGCAAATTTAAGACCTGGTGAGACATTTAATCTCACTGAGTTATCAACTGTCCAGATTGGATTTGATGTCATGGAGTACATAAGACTAGCTGGTCTTCTACCTTTATTCGCCCTGGAGCAACCCTTCTACTCACCGCTCCTTGTCGATGAATTTTTCTCCACTGCTGTGTTCGTGGAAACTCCAACAGACATTGAAGGGGTTATGCGCTATAGAATATGCGCCGTGGTTCAGAATGTTGATATTACCATTTCTACTGGTACTTTGAAGAATATCACCAACTTCACCACTACTGGCCCTCTAGGCGTCTCCAGGAAAATCAACACTTACTCCGTAGCCGCGCAGAACATTATAGCGCATACTTATCTCAATATTCCTACTCTTCAGAATAACATCAAATCTGTTGAGATAAGGGATGGAGGTGAGTTGCTGGCGCACATAGCGCATCTGGTGGGTACTTCCATAATTTTCAAGACTGGAAATGGGAACAGATTCACACTGGAGCAATGGGAGTATACTGCTAAGATAATGGGAAAAACCGTCCTCAACTGGCCCCAAATCCTCTTCAAAACTTTAAAGGACCAGATTGATAAATACAACAAGAACAAGGCTGAGGGAAAGACTAAGTTCAAGACACACTGCAGAATTCTCACCAAGATTTTTCTGACCTATCCTGCGCTTGCCACCTTTCTAGATGAGAACCCAGTTTATCAAACAACTGATGTTCCCATTTTTGGCAAAGATAGTTTGGTTATGAAAAGGCGCAGAAAGTGCATAGCTAAGCATGCGCCAAGAGTTAAAGGTGCTCAGTTGGTTGATGAAGCCACTGAGTCAGATGAAGATGAAAATGGCGCAGAAGATGGCGCAGAACCTGAAGCAGCACCGCGCGCAGAAGCAACTGCTCCTGGCGCAGACAAAGTGAAGGGAAAAGGGATTGCTGAAGGTACAAGCAGACCTCCTAATCGCCCTCGAACTGGCACAGAAGAAGAGAAAGAACTGAAGCGCGCAAAAGAAGCCAGTAGACTGGAAGCGCAGAAAAAGTGAGATGAAGACTTCAGATTGAAATAAGCTGCTTTATTGGCTAAGTCCGAAAGGCGCAAGGGCGCAAGGTCTAGCGCTGATGTACGCGCGCCTGCTTCTACTGCGCCTCCTAGTGTTACTGCGCCTCCAACAAAACCAATTTCTACTCCACTTCAGAAACCAACTCCAGAACCATTCTCCGTTGAGCGCCAAGCTCTCAAAGATAAGCTATCTGATGAACTTTTTGGTGACTTGAGTGATGATCAAGTTTAGGGGGAGCCAGAACTTGATGACTATCTTCCCTATCCTTGCGCTCCTACTCCATCACCAGTTAGGTGCTCCTCATCTACTGCGCCACAACCTACTCAGCAAGCTGATGAGATTGCTGCCATTAATGAGGAGATGGCGCGCATAAATGCTAATATCAAGGACAAACATTTCCTTACTCCTCAACAATGGAATGATGCTATAGATCAAATGAATGAGCTTTTCAAAGGTACTCTTGCTTCCCTACATGAACGTATTGACGGTGGCATCAAACTCACTGATGGCCAAGATTTCATTAACGCCATAAGGGAGGTAGAGTTGAATATAGCAGGTGATATAAGGAAGTTGTTTGAGATGGTGGCTGGAGATAGCCAAAAATTATTGAGTGTTGTTGATAAACTGAAAGAAGTTAAGGATGAACTAGAAATCCTGGGTTTAACAGTATATGGTGCTGATCCTGGCGTAGAACCCAAAGCTCCTGAATACCATGCGCCTTCAGCTCCTGAAACTCCTGCGCCCTCTTCCAGCTCTGCTCCTAGCGCGCATATTGACATTAATTCACTGCTCTTAAAGATTGATGTTTTGAAGAAATTAGTTGCCACTAACTTTAATGCCGCGCATTCCAGTGCAGACAGGCGCACAGATAGAGTTTCTGCTGATATACTCACTGCCCAAGCTGCTATCGAAGAAAACTTTCAAGCCTTCACTGAAAACTTTTCACAACAGCAATCCACCACTCAGCGCACCATTTATGAGTATCAAAACATCAATGTTGATCATCTGCGCTACATTAGAGATGGTGTCACTGATACTCATGGTGTTGTCAACCGTACTATTCAAATGTCAAAGCAGATTCAGCGCTCTGTGAAGGAAATTGAAGAAGGATTGAAGGACGATGATGCGCCTCCTCCTAATCCTTAATTTCTTTATGATTGTAAGTTATTAGAATCTTTTGTGATAGAAAACTCTTTTTGTTAGTGATTTAGTGCTTAAGTGTTTTAGCACTCTTTTGTCTTTGTTCTTTTAAATACTTGTAATCTGTAACTCTTATATTTCAAGTATTAATGAGAACAATGCATCACTTGTTATCAAACCTTGTTCACTCAAACTTCTTGTTTGTAGAACAATGAAAGATGTTTAAAATCATATGCATCATTTTTGAACTGCTTCATATTTCATGCATTAAGTTTAAACTTTGTTTAAACATATTTCAAAACTAAAACTCATATATCATTTTGAATGTGTTAAACTATTATTTCTATCATTCCATTTGTAATGTTTTATCTTTATTGGAATAGATTAGAAATCTATATCTTGGACTAGTGTGTGCATTAACTTGAGACATGATTTACCAATATCATTTATTTAGACATGTTTTTATCAAGTATAATGTTTGTCCCTGATATAGTAGGTAATGGCATCAATCAAATAGGGGGAGATTGTTGGGTATGCCCACTTATATCTCAGTTTCAATATAATAGGATTGATTAGATTTGATTGATCCATGACCTAAGTTTTATTTCATGGACTTTAGATCCACATGTAAGAAGTATTTATACATCATTTTTTAGGTTGTCCATCGTAATAGAATAGGCTTAGGAATAGGGCAAGAAGATCAAGATTCAAGAAAATCACATTTGAGTTTGAGCTACGCGCCATGCGCGCCTTCAAGCCATGCGCCATGCGCCCTCCAGCGCGTGCGCATATGGCCTCGCGCCTCAATGATCCACGCGCTTTGCTACGCGCCTCAATTGGCTCATGCGCTCCTCTGGCTCAACGCGCATCATGAATGATTTAAGCACTCAGTGATTTAATAAAGATTCGAAGACTTGGAGAAGATTCAAACTACGCCAATGATCCAACGGTGGTTAAATAAAACGTATGCACCCGCATCTAAGGACACCTGTCCATAACGGTCATATTTGTGTTATGTGTTTAACGGCTATAAAAGGACACGTGCTCCACCAAGAAGTTGCTAAGCATTTCAAGAATTTCTCTCAAGCATTTGTTGAAGATTTGAAGATTGTCTTTGATTTACCAGAATTCTCAAGAACATCTTCATACCTTCATCCTTAGCCCAGATCCTCAAGCAAAAACACTTTAGTTTTCTTGTGCTCTCAATCTCAAAGATCTAAAGAGCCTTGATTCTAAAATCACACACGCACCTCTTTAAGTTTGATCACTTAGATCTTTCTTTAAGAGATACACCGGTTATTGTCTAGGATTTGTTCTTTCATAGATATTAGATCTTGAGTTAGTGTATAAGCTCAAAACGATTGTAATTTGTAACACTCACTCATAATATAAGATATTCATTAGAAATCCAAGACTAACCATCTTGGTAGAGGACGTAGATCATTTTCCCGATCGAACCTCTCCAAATAGCGCGTATCAATTTCTTGTCATTTACCTTCAAGTCATATCATATCTAACTATTTGATTGTTTATTCATTGTAGATTGATTGATTGAATTGTGTTGTGTTTGTTATATCATTTGCCTAAGTTTCTTATTTCACCCACTTTGAGCCAAAATGCTTAGAGTGTGTGTGCGCCCCCTTTATCATACTTTGCGCCTATTTACATTACTAAATTCCGCTGTGCATTTCACTCACTCACTTAGGCGCATATCATAACGCTTATTTGATAAAGTGTGCATTTGCAATTGAGTTTATCAAGGGTACGAAAAGAATTTTAAAACAGCTATTCACCCCCTCTAGCTATTTTGCATACCCTTGTTGCCCTTTGGGACCAACAACCATTTTGATGAGTAAAGATGTAAACTTTATCATCAAAAATGGTAACTTTATCAAGATTAAACCTTTAGGGACAACAAAATGACATAAAGATTGGATCTTTATGACCCAAATGTGGGATTTAAGGCTAAATCAAGGTTGGGATGATAAAGATTGGAACTTTATCACCCAATATGATCATCATAGCCAAACATGAACATTATTAACATAAAGATACATGCTTTCACCATAGAAATGGATCATAAAGCTATTTAAAGACATTAAACTAACAAATCATGATCTCCCTTAGGTTTTAACCCTTGATCACATACAAGAATGTGAGGGCACCTTGGATCATCTCATGATTTGGTTGTAAGATATGAATAACACGAATAATAGGTGCTTGAAGGACAAGACTTGCAATATATGTAAATGCTTGATAAGGACAAGGCTTAAAGTGCAAATAATCAAGTAATATGAACAAGAACAAAGAGTTTTGAGATGGAGAGAAGATGGGGAGAAGGAGGCTTCACCTATGATGGTTATGGCCTATCTTCCTCTCTTTTTCACTCAAAGATTTAATGGTGTTTGTTTCAGATTGAAATCCTGCAGAGTTTCCCTCTGAATTTGTATTTTCTCCCCCCTAGAATGATCAGCAAGGGGTTCAATTTATAGGGACCGAGGGTGCCTAAACCAGCCGTACGGCTAGGCCCCTCCCGCGTCCAAACCATCCGTACGGCTCAGCCTGGCGAGCTTCTGGAGTTTTCCAATTTTAATTCCAGAGCAGTCCTGGAATTTTCAGTTTATCCTAGTGAGGTCCTAGCCTATCAGTTTATCGCTGAATGGTGCTAAGAGTTCCTCTAAGTTGGTCGATTTCAGATTGGGGTACTTACAAGGGGAACAATGACTGAGACACAGACTCCGGCCTCAGACCATCCAGATACTGCCGGGCAGAAACCAAGCTAATGGGGGTTGTGCTAGTCTTCACATTTCTGGCCTTGTAAGACCATCTAGCACAATCAGGATACAGGGGCTGACCCTCTCTCCTAATCCTGAAATCTCTCATGCTCAGAACGGCAAAAGCCCACAGCTGCAAACAGAGGCAAAAGGCAGAATTAATCACAGTTGAAAGTACAGAGAAGGCAGAAATCTGAAAAGGGCAGAGTGACGAATATACCTCCCAAGCAAGGGAAAAGCCCGTGACCGAGCTCTGTTTCGAACGGCTGGTCAGGTCCATACCGTGATAACAAGCCGCCAAACAGGGACAAAGCCGTAGAGCTTCCGCCATTAGCAAACAGAGTATGGGACAGAGCAAACCAAATGAAGCACCGGGCCACTGCCTCGACCCTATCAGTAGTAACTCCCCGAGACTCAGCCTCAAGGACTCTAAAATAAGTCCGGAACTTCCCCCAAGTCACTCGGGAGTTCTTCACCACAAGCTTATAGTCAACCAAAGCCAACAGCTCGGCAGGCGTTCTAGCAGTCCCGCTAACACCACAAAGGACATGCACCCCAGAAAAAATCAAACCGGTCAAAGCCGTGAAGTCAGTCAGGGTCATAGTCACGTCCCCCATCGGCAAGTGGAAGGTGTGAGTGGTATCCCACTACCGCTCCCTCAAAATCCTGAATCACATCAGGATCATTCTTCAACGAAGGCAGGGCGGTAATGAAAGGACCGAAAAATGTAGCAGCCACCCGAGTCTGCACATTCTCTTGCAGTTTCCTCCATATAGAAACGGGTGCCTGAGCCCCACCTCGGATCTCAGTCAAACGGTTCAACCTCTAAAAGGAAACAAAGGACAAAGAAAATTTCGTCAGCATAACGGCTAGGAAATGGCCAAACCCAATATGAAGAATTCAACAAAATCACCACGTGCAAGTAAGTGTGTGAACATGCAAATGGGTGTCCAAACATCCTCTTCACAACAAATCAACAAGAACAACAACATGCAACTATGATCGAAAGGGTTGCTGCAGCAGTATTACGGGCAACAGTGATATAGCCCCGAAATGCAAAATCAACAAAGAAGGGTCGAAATCCTTACCAATCCAGCAAACACAAAGTGAGAAATATGAGTATGAGGCTCATAAGTCAGCTGTCTCGGGTCCATGGCCTCTACCCCAATTTTGGCTTCTTCTCCCATGGGCATCTCAAAAGGAGGAGTTTGATGAGAACTCGACATGATTCTATGATGGGATGGTCTCAAATAGACAAAGGAAATGTTCCAAGATGTTTTTCTCATGAAATTTCTACTCAGAATGCAGAGTGTTTGGGTAATGTTTGAACTCAACTCGAACAGAATGAGCAGTTTCTGAATATATGCTGAACCTAAGCGCGATGCGCGCGCCTCCTGGTGCCCCTATGTGCCGCGCGCGCGTCCCACGGCCGTGCTCAGACGCAGACGCCTCTCGTGTCCAGTCAGGCCCAGGTTCAAGTTCCCATGCAAGAATAAATACATCACATCAATGTTCCTCCAACTCCCATCCGAGTTTTCAGCTCCACCTTGGGGCGTTTCAAGCACAAAGTTCCACAACGGACACCGTTAAATCCGATGGTTATAAAAGGTCAAGGTCAATCTCGACTTTTTTTTCCTCGCTAAAAGGAAAGCATTATTTTCGGCCCGCAGTCAACTGTGCCCGTACCCCGGGAAAAGTCAACATCAAATGCAGCCACCATTAGCAATTCGGCCCGCGGTGAGCCACTAAAGTTCACCTCTTCTTGAAGCAACAAAACGGATTCACTAACGGATTCGTCAACAAGGGTTCACCAACGGACTCATTCAAGGAATTCACTAACGGATTCATCAAACGGATTCGTCAACAAGGGTTCACGAACGGACACATTCAAGGGATTCACCAACGGATTCATCAAACAGATTTACTAACGGATTCGTCAACAAGGGTTCACCAACGGACTCATTCAAGGGATTCACCAATGGATTTATCAAATGGATTCACTAACGGATTCGTCAACAAGGGTTTACCAATAGACTCATCCAAGGGATTCATCAAACGAATTCACTAACGGATTCGTCAATAAGGGTTTACCAACGGACTCATCCAAGGGATTCATCAAACGGATTCACTAATGGATTTGTCAATAAGGGTTCACCAATGGACTCATTCAAGGGATTCACCAACGGATTCATCAAACGGATTCACTAGCGGATTCGTCAACAAGGGTTCACCAATGGAATCATTCAAAGAATTCACTAACGGATTCATTCAACAGATTCACTAACGGATTCGTCATCAAAAGGGTTCACCAACGAATTCTTTCCAATGGATTCACTAACGGATTCATTCAACGGGTTCACTAACAGATTCGTCATCAAGAGGATTTACCAACGGACTCTTTCCAATGGATTCACTAAAGGGTTCATTCAACGGGTTCACTAACAGATTCGTCATCAAGAGGATTTACCAACGGACTCTATCTAATGGATTCACTAAAGGGTTCATTCAACGGATTCACCAACGGATTCGTCATAAAGAAGGTTTACTAACGAACTCATTCTGATGGATTCACCAACAGATTCATCCAACAGATTCAACCGGCAGATTCATAAACAGATCATGCCACCTCCTCTATCAGTAAAAGCCGCTCACACAGGGAGCGCACCCCTATCTTTCGCAATTTCAAATTCCTGCTTTCATTGAGTCTTTGCTTTTTCTTGGTGATGTCCTCGGCGGATGTCTTGTCTTTCGTCGGCGCGTTTTGCTTCGCAATCCACGCCGCCGAGGGGCTCTGTAGACACACTGCCTTGGACTGCTCACCCTGATTGCACGGTTGATTCTGTCAAAAAAATCCATCTCTGAGTCGCGCGCCTCCGACCATAGGAGCCAGACGCGCGCACCTTCCGCCCCCGAGGTGGGAAGCGCGCGCCTCTTGGCGACAGTTACAGATTTCTGTCCAAGAATCTCTCCCTTGCTCATTTTACATGATTTGCCTGAGAAAGATTTCTTGGTGACTGAGTTTTGGCACCAAAAACATATGGTTTTCAACAATAAAACCCCCCCTAATCCACCATTTCAAATGACCGAAAATTTAACTTACAAAAACTATACACAAATCATTTCCAAGGCATTTTCCAAAGTAACTCATCAAGAAGTGTTTGAACTCACTTGAAGTTTAGGTAAAACTCCATCTCCTCTTCTTCTCTACTTCATCTCTTTTCTTTTCTTGTAATTCATCAAAAGTGCAATCACCCAAACATTTTGGGACATGACACCAAAGATTACTTCACTCTATTGAAGTTAGTCAAGGAGTTATCTCCCTGCATTATAAAAACCCCTTTTAAACCCCTTTTATCATCGTTGAAGAATAGGAAGAGCATTTTGATTATGTAGATTTTGAACAAGCAAGACCAACTTTAGTTGGGCGAGATGGGTGTTTAAGTACTTCCCATCTCGTAACCTAACCCCCAAACCTCATAAACAAGAATCTCTGTTTTTGTAAATCAAACTTAGGCTACACATTAGGTTTTTCTTATGTTCCCTCAATAACATAGGTGGCGACTCTAAAAACAAGTTAGACATCCTAGGATCCATCCACCGCTCTAGCCAAGCCGTGGTCCCTCCCGGGGTATCTACAGTTCCTAGTATTGCTAATCCAATAGACCTTTATTGTGATAATAATGGTGCTATTGCTCAAGCAAAGGAACCAAGGGCACATCAGAAATCCAAACACATACTTAGGCGTTTTCATATCATTCGAGAAATCATTGATAGGGGAGACGTAAATATATGCAGAGTACCAACTGATGACAATGTCGCGGACCCGCTAACAAAGGGACTTCAACAAATGAGTTAGCAGCTAGCCAGATAGCTAGGGAACAATCTATCATATTGGAGGGTAGAATCGACAATTTCATCACTGATAGACTCCTTATTGATACGGGAGCAGCCCGAGACGTGCTTTTCTACAAAAGTTTCAAGGACATGGAACTATCTGACAGCATGCTAGTACCATATGCTGGCCACTTTAAGGGGTTCACCAACCACAAGGTTGACGTGAAGGGCACTGTGAAGCTATTGGTCGAGCTCGGTACAGCCCCATATAAGGTGCAAGAGTTGATAAAGTTTATGGTCATTGATGTCAGCAATGATTATCACGCCATCCATGGGATCTCTATCCAAGTGAGGCTGGGAATGGTCATCTCCTTACCCCCATCATCGAGTTAAGTTCCCACACCCGCTGGAGTAGGATGTCTCAGAGGATGAGCTAAAGAGTTCTTGGAATACGTGGTAGAAACGAGGAAGGAAAAAAAAAAGTACGAGCTGGATACCCCAGAGGAAAACATCACCATCTCCAAGTCAATAAAAACCACGATACCATGCATATTAGGGTGATTAAGGAAGTTAAAACCGATGAGGAAATTGACAGAGAAATTTTCGACCTAAAGAAGGAGGTGATCAACAGAATAAAAGAAGAAGCCCCAGGCATCGTTGTAGAAGTGGTTGAGAAAATAACCGACATCATCGTGGATACCTTGCATGTCGTGCCCCAGACCCGTGGTCCTACTTGTCCCCACGCTCGGGACACGATCGGAAGACGTCATAAAAACATTTTAGGAAAATTTTTCGAAATGTCCTTTCATAAAAGTTTCATATAACAAAGCACATTTACTTGAAACTTGATTTCATTTTACACAAACAAACTTTCACAACTTAGCCATAAGGCTTACACACTTTACTTACAAATTTACAAATCACCAACATGTTCCAAAAATAGGTGATACAACGATGAAGTCACGGGTACACTACCCAAAAGGTTATACATTTACATAATGTAGCCTTTACATAACACATGTCCCAAAATGTCTTACCCAAAATCACCACCTCGACGTCCTCCCTTGTGAAGTGACCTATCCCCTGGGCTCTCCTTTATCTAAGGAAAACAACATTAAAAGGAATGGGGTGAGAATAAATCTCAGTAAGCTACTAAAATGCAACTACGTTACATGCTGAAATGATACTCAAAATTTAACAATGTCAATAAGCATCCACATAACACATAACCTGAGAGGAAAAGCCACTCCATCATACATCACATAAGGCGGAATTAAACACTCATAAGTGGATACTGAGCCAAGGTTCTCGAATCAAACATATAACCATCAGAGAGGTATCAACTGAGCAGCACCAAAGGGGTGAAGCGGGTTCATGAACCAAACAACAACAACAACAACAACAACAACAACGGGGGGGAAACGACACAAAGTCATAACCCAAACGGTGACTAAACTCACACAAAGGGGAGCTAGCCCAAACCCAATCCGTGGCCCAAGGAAAGGGGTTAAAAATGGGAAACCAATGGTAGAAGCCGTACAATGAACTTGGCTCGTGTGCCATTATAATCCCTACCACTGCCCGACACCACAACAAGAAGTACCAGCTGGACTTTAAACACAAGCATAGTAATAAATACTTGCTTAAACAACAACCGGGGCATGATTCCAAAGTAGGGAACCACACAAAACTCATCACAAAGATGCACCAATCCAAAACACATCAAAAGATGTTCAACAATATCCAATTACCATTTAGTCAAATTCCACAACACATATGTTCACAAAAGAACCGTTTCCAATAATAGAGTGTTCCACAACAACCCTCTAGGTACGCTAGGATATCACCTAAAACCTAGACCAAGATTGAACTCTAAATCACTTGGATTGGAACAACTCAACTTTTCAGCACTCATGGGCGGTCGCCCACACCAGACTGTGCGGCCGCCCAAACTACTCTGTTCCAAGACAAAAACCTTTCAGATAGATGTGCGGTCGCTGGCCCCATTCTGGGCGGCCGCCCAACCTACCCGCCAGGCCTAAAACTTGATAATTTTACTCCCTTCGTTCCACCGTCCCAAAAGTACTAACACTCTTATACCTGAAGCATACACTCTACTCATATAAGTGCAAAAAACACTCAGGAACACACTTGAACTAAACCAAACACTTCTTACTACAAATCTCATATTACTCCCTTTGTCCCAAAGTCACAAGTATCACAAATAAATTCTTTTCACAATAATTTCACCACATATAACATATACAACATATATATGACCATTTTAACATTTAAGGGGAATTAGTAACTTACCTATTTCGGGAAAAAGTATCGCAGAAATATGTTTTGTTCGGGTAGAAATGACCTACTCAACGCCCTGATCATTTTTATATAATTAGATTTTAAAACGGAGTAGTAAATAAAAAGAAATAAAATCAAAATGAAATGAACTTACCTTTTCTCTTAACCCTAGGAAGAAACGTAGGAAATGTTCTGGGAAAGTATGAAACCACAAACAGAGAGATAAGCATAAGTTATAAAGATCTTTATCCCATTTTTCTACTTTGGTCACTTGACTTTCAAGTTGAACAATTAAGCCCCTAAAGTTATAATTTCACTAAGGACCCTAAAGTTTCAACTTAATCATTTAACTCCCTTAACCATTATTACTACTAACTAAGTAAGTAACACAATTAATCAAACAATATGTGCAAGTCATAAAATATGATGCAACACATAAAATGCACACATAAGTTCAAATTAAAATCCCCAAAAATATAAAATAAATAGGGACGGGTTTTGGGGTCGTTACATTGCAATTTAGAGAAGGTCCCGAGTTGAAACCCATCGACGAAATGGAGGAGGTCATAATCAATCCCTCTTTTCCTGAGCAAAAGGTCAAGATAGGCAAACATCTAACCATCAAGGAGCGAACCGAACTATTGAACCTTCTACGTGCTAGCACTGACGTCTTCGCATGGAAAGTGGAGGACATGAGAGGAATTAGGGAGGAAATAGCTGTGCACGAACTCAACCTCAACCCGGGATTCAAACCAATTAAGCAAAAATGGAGAGCATTTTCGTCTGACAAGAAGCAAGCTATAAAAGAGGAAGTCAACAAGCTATTACGGCAGGGATAATCAAGGAAGCTTATTACCCCTCATGGCTAGCAAATATGGTGATGGTGAATAAGGCCAACGGCAAATGGAGAATATGTGTAGATTTCACTGACCTCAACAAGGCCTGCCCTAAGGATTGTTTCCCGTTTCCTAGGATCGATAAGCTTGTAGACTCTATTGCTGGGCACAAGATTCTAAGCTTCTTGGATGCCTATACAAGCTATCACCAGATCAAAATGGCTAAGCGGGATATCGAGCGGACCGCTTTCCAGATGAGTGAGGGGACTTACTGCTATAAGAAAATCCCTTTTGGCCTTAAAAACGTAGGAGCGACTTACCAGTGGATGGTGAACAAGGTCTTCAAGGCCTAGCTCGGAAGGAACATGGAGGCATACATAGACCACATGGTCATCAAGACCATGGAAGGAGACCATTGCCCAGACCTATTTGAAACATTCTCAAACCTACGAGCAAATGAGATGAAGTTGAATCCGATGAATCCGAGCAAATGTTTGTTCGGTGTGACTGCTGGAAAATTTCTAGGCTTCATGGTATCTCAGAGCGGAATCGAAGCAAATCCAGAAAATATTTCTGCGCTCTTGAACATGAAACAGCCAACATCAGTTAAGGAGGTGAAAAGACTCAATGGTCGAGTGGCGGCTCTGGGACGGTTTATAGCCAAGTCGGCCGAAAGATCTCTCCCTTTCTTCAAAATCCTCAAAGGTGGGAATGAATTCAAGTGGACCGAGGAATGCTCCAAAGTTTTCTGCAATTAAAGATGTACTTAAGCCAATCACCGTTACTCATGATGTTGGTGTTGGTTCCCTAGGCACGTTTAACAAACGTTTTAATTATTATCATTTATTCATATTAATAAAGAGATGTTTTGATTATTATTATTGTTCATGTTTACTTATAATAATCTCCGTCCCTAGTACTTGTTAGGTACTAGTATAAAGGCTAAATGATCATGGGATGATCATGTTAGATTTATGGGTACTTGTTTGGTACTGGACATGACCCGCTCTATGATATTTATGTCATGGTCAATGTCATACATATAACTCATATTAGTTGTGTCATTTTAATCCTTAGACATGAAGTTATTATGGTCTTCCACTTGATGAACATTATGTTTGACATATTCAAACGCTACCTTTAACCAGGTAGTTACAAAGGGTATGATTGGCATAATCGGATTCACGTAGGGAAGAATAATAAGCTAAATGGATTTGTCCCTTTTCGGAGAGATGTCAAGGTTGGGCCTCTCGTAGGAATGATGTTGATGAAAATGTTCGGCCGGACTCAAATGAATTGATTGGATCAATGTCATTTGGATTATCAACATATTCGGAATCGAGAAAGTATTGAACAAAAACAAGTTGACTTGTTGACCATGACTTGTGTTCAATGACATCGTGGACAAAAGGATTATGACATATTCTAAAGGAATGCGAACTTGTATCTAGTTATACTATTTGGGTAGGTATGACGGTTTGCAAGAACCTAATCATATCTTATGGTTTCATGTTTAAACCCCTTGCCAACTTAGTGTAATCTTAGAGGGTCACACACAAATAGGGCGAATCATAAAGGACTATAATGGAATATTGGGTCGAAGGATAATTAGGGGATTTAAGGAATTTAGAAGGAGAAAAGTGGAAAAAGGTAGGTCCGGGCGGACCAGGTTCATGACCCGGTCAGACCATGCTGGGTCTGGGCGGACCTTGTTCTGTACCCAGCCCAAAAACAGTACATGTTTTTTGCAAGCCTCAAAAGAGTTTTTGAGAGTTATTTCTTGTTCTAAGAAATCTCTAGATTGAAGAACAAGAACAAACACAATAATATTCCATATAGTCAAAATATAATTGAGAAACCGTGTTTCTCGATTTGGTCTAGCAACCAAGATCAAGTGCTCTTGATATTCGCTCGAGGTGTGGATACCGCTAGAGGGTGAAGCTCATCATCTTCAAAGTTCGTGTTCTTACTTGTTCGTGATCAAGCTTTAAATTCTCCACCAAGATCAAAGGCTAAAATTCAAAGTCATCAAGGGTTAGTATTCTAGTATTCATATTGTATTTATTTGATATAATCATATGAACGGATCTATGGCTTTGGGTTTCATGAAAATTTTAAATGCTTAATTCCGCTGCGCATGTTATTACGAAAACCCAACACACGATCCCCAGGGAGACTCTATATGTTTATCTGGTCGCAATAGACCAAGCAGTTGCCTCCGTCTTAGTGAGAGAGGATCAAGGAATGAAACTAGTATTTTACGTTAGCAAGGCGCTAAATGAGGTAGAAACCCGTTATTTCAACGCGGAGAAACTGGCATATGCCCTGGTGATCGCTGCTCGAAACCTAAGAGCCTACTTTTAGGCCCATCCAATCATGGTTTATACTCAATTGGTCAATTGAACTGACCGAGTTTGACATCTCCTATCAACCGAGGAAAAATATCCAAGCCCAACCTTTGGCTGAATTTATAGTGGAAACAACGTTTAGTCTCGATGGGAGTTTTTCGCACCCGATAGTTGAGCCAGAACAACCAAGCAACGTAAGTGCGAGAATCCCACATGATTGCTGGCAGCTTTTAACTGATGGATCTGCAGCAAAGAATTGTGGAGCCGGAATAATCCTGCTCGAGCCCGATAACAGCGAAGCCATCAAGAAAATCTTGAGGGTCAGTTTCTGTAGATACCCCGATCTCGCACCCCCCAACAAACCCTTTTTAATTGGTCTAAACCCTAAAATTGACCTAAAGCCCCAGATTTGGCTACGCAGGAGTGACGTAAGCTTTATTGGTGCATCGAATGGATTAACAGACTTCAAATTCATGATCAAAGCGAAAAAACGAGTAAACAAGCATGTACTTCAATTTTTGAGCTGCGGGACCTGAAGTAGGGCCCGCGCCCCTAGAACTGCTCGTTATCGTCGATTCTGTGCACTCGAAATATATTATTGTATTCCCTTACTCATAAACATATTTCAGATAGACGAACGTGACCCCAAGATTATTTCAAGAAACTTTCATGTTGAGCGCGCGGATAACCGGGACACCGGAGTGCGCGCACACGGACAAAATTGGACTGTTACGGAACCAATACCAGAGAAAGATGTTTGGTAAAAAAATGGCATGATGACACCCAAACCCCAGCCAGCAAATGGCTGCAAGTGGGTGGGCAATTAAATAGGGAATGGTCCAATCGGAGCGCGACATGTGGCGAATCAAAATTGCCTAGATCTAGAATCCCAGCCGTACAGCCAGATCCCAGGAGTACGGCCAGAATGGAGCCGTACGGCTCCCCTGTCTGGTCTCAGCCTTGGTTGAAAATTGCTCCTTATCTCCAACACCATTATCACCCCTTAAATCACTTCCATCCGGCCATCAACTCACCACCACCCCTACGTACCCCTACTAGAGGGCATTTGGGTCAAGAGGAATGGCCTCCCTCCTCCATATACTCCATCCTTGATCCCATTCGAAAGAGAGGCATAAGAAAGAACAAAAGAAGAACAAGGTTGAACATCTTTCTTTACACATTCATAGTCCCACCATCAAACCCCCACTACCCCACCATCAAACCACCACCACTCCACCACTCAACCACCACTAAATCACCACCATAACATCACTCTAAACACACATAAAGCAAGCCAAAAAGTTCACAACAAACACTCAACCCAAGCACAAACACAAACACAATCACCTCTAGAAAAGCCACCAAAAAAGTCTTCCCTTGGGAGCAAAGGAAGCACAACCTAGGTAAATCTCTTGCTTGTAATCTCTACAAAATTGATTGAGTGTTGGTTGTCAGTATCTACAATTATGCAAAATTTCCAAAATTTAATAAGTACCAATTTCATTAAAGAAATAAACAATGTATTTTTCAAAAAAAAAAATACTCCCACTAAATTATATAACCTTCTTATACATCCAATGTATAATATAATTTAAATGGGCTAAGATCCAACTTTAATTTAATTTCAAGTCCGCTTTGGCAGACCGCTCAAAATCAAATTAATTAGGTAGACAAACATGTCAATCATATCCCATATGACTTTTAGATCCTTTCTGAGATTCTTTAAGAAATCCAATTTCAAAAAGCATGTTTTAATCTCATCTTTGCCTTAGGCCCAAAACTGTTTTGACGCCTAATTAAGTCCAACCATTTTAAACGCATAGGAAACTCTTATTCACTCACCTTGCTCATACATGAATAAAATCAATGCACCTCGCTTTGGCGAGCCCACATGAAAATACCCATGTACTTAAAAGTGTTTTAATCATGGCATGGAAAAAGGACTTAAAACTTTAAAGAAGGTTCATAACCATATAGCATGCAACACATTTATGAGCACATAAGATAAACATGTTGAGCATCAAGTTTAGTCACTAAATTAATCTCCATTAATTTCAGCATAATATTTATGTGTAATTAGCTTTTCTATAATTATGAGGATGAGACTATTTGAACTTTGGTTATCATCTCCAAATCAAGACAACAAGAAGTGCGGCCGAACTAAGCCATTAGGCAACCACAATTCCGCACTAATTCAAGAAACCAAGAAAGTAGTCTATATGGCCGAAACTAAGAAATAGATGGTCTCGATGAATGTAGGCCAATAGCATTCACAATTCCACACGGATCTCCAAACTTGAATCAAGAACTTTGTTTCTCAATTTTAGCAATTATGAACTCTTCATAATTCTAACTTCGTTTTATCTTTGAATCTTTGATTGCGATCAATTTTGGGAAACACAGTCTCGAGAATGTAGGCTAGCCATCCAAAACTTGATCCAATCTCAGAATTCACAAGACTAAAACAAATAGGAAAATTAAACCACAAAATCCACCCCGAACACTAGGCACCCGCCTGCACCAAACCATGAGGTCCGGCCGGGTCAGTACCTAGGTCCGGTCGGACCCTCTGCAAAAAATCAAAATTTTTGAAGTTCCAAAATTTGTCTCAAAATTGGTTTTCCCCGATTCAATTAGGATTTGGTGTTCTTGGAGATCCAATCACCATGATCATCAAAACCTTGAATAAATAATTTATAATGAATCTCTAGATTATCAATACTTTGATCCAATCAAAAATTGATAACCCAACAATTTTAAATCCACCATAATTTTTATTGCGATTGAATAGTGTGATTAAAGTTTATAAAACAATAAACCACATAAAACACATATAACACATAAACATCATAATCCCAATATTCACTTCATGCTAGGCACATAAACAATTACATACACACAACATGATCTACTATTGAAATAATCAACATGAATGGGGCTCTGATACCACTGTTGGGTTTCCTAGTAACATGCGCAGCGGAATTAAGCATTTAAATTTTTATGAAACCCAAATCCCATAAATCCATTCATATGATTAAGTCAAATACATTCATAATGAATACTAGAATACTAACCCTTGATGCCTTTGATTAACAACCTTGGATCTTGGTGGAGATTGGAAAACTTGATCACGAACACAAAGCTTGAACACGAACTTTGAAGATGATGAGTTTCACCCTCTATTGGTATCCACACCGCGAACGAATATCAAGAACACTTGATCTTGGTTGCTAGACAAAAATTGTGAAACACGCTTTCACAATTGTATTTTGACTATATGGAATTAATATGTGTTGTTCTTGTTCTTCAATCTAAGGATCTCTTAGAATAAGAAATAATTCTCTCAAAACTCTCTGGAGGCTTACACAAAAACATGGACTGATTAAGGCAACTAGAGGCTGTTTAAATACATGTTTTACCTATTCCAAATAGGTAACAAGTGAATAAACCCGCAAGAAAACGGATTAGGGAAATCCCAGCCGAAACAGGAATGGTCCGCCCGGGTGCAGCAAAGGGTCCGGCCGGATCCTAACAAGGTCCGACCGGGTCTTTGAAGTGATCCACCCGGGGCATATAAGTGGTCCGGCCGGGTCCTTTTCAAGGTCCGACCGGACCTTCCCTTTTCCACTTTTCTTCCTCTAAATTCCTAATATTCCTCAAAAGACCTTCGACCCAAATTCCATTTAAGTCCTTTTAGATTCGTTCAATTTGTGTGTGACCCTATAGTATTACACTAAGTTGGAAATGGGTTCAATCATAAACCCATAAGATATGATTAGGTTCTAGCAAACCATCATACCTACCCAAATAGTGTAACTATATACAAGTTCGCATTCCTTTATAGAACATGTCACAATCCCTTTGTCCACGATGTCATTGAACACAAGTCATGGTCAAACAGTCAACTTGTATTGTTCAATATGAGGTTGAGTTTGATAAGGAAACTGCTGTAAAACTCGTCTGTCAAGGGGGATATTTTGTACGAGATATTAGATGTCTCGTATGAGGTATCTTATGCTAGAATCACAATTTTGCCCTTTTTGAGGTTTTAATGTTCATTTTGGCCCCTAACTAACGGAGTCAGTCAGAAACTTAACGAAGCATGTCAAACTTAACGAGTTTTGACCCAAATCAAAGGCGAGACACAGAAGTAGTGTAATCATAAATTTGAGTTCAAAATGGGGTGTCTACACTGTTGCAAGTGAGTTTTATCCGGGTTATGGAATACTCCCAGTGGTTTTCCAACATGGTCACGATCGAAAAAGCAAACGGCAAGGTCAGAATATGTGTTGATTTTTGGGACCTTAATAAAGCATGTCCAAAGGACAATTTCCAGCTGCCTAGTAGTGACATCTTGGTTGATTCAGTTGCAATGCACAAAGTCAAGTCATTTGTTGATGGTATGGCAGGTTATAATTAGATTAAAATGGCTGTGGAGGACCAAGAGAAAACCTCGTTTATCACCCCGTAGGGAACTTTCTGCTACACTGTGATGCCATTCGGCCTTAAGAATGCCGGAACTACTTATCAGCGGGGCGCCACCACCCTTTTCCATGACATGATCCATAAAGAGCTTGAAATCTATGTCAATGACATGATTGTGCATTCAGTCGAAGAAGACGCTCAACATCTGGTTGACCTCAGGAAATTCTTTGAGAGACTTCGCAAGTATCATATGAAGCTCAATCTTGCTAAGTGCACCTTTGGTACTACCCAAGGCAAAGTTCTAGGGTTTCTAGTAGGGAAAGGGGAATAGAAATTGATCCCAACAAAGTGAAGGCCATCATATAAATGCCTCAACCCAGAACTCAAAAAGAAGTGAAAGGTTTCTTGGGAAGAATTAAGTACATTAGCAGATTCATACGGCAGTTGACCACGATGTGTGAGCCGCTCTTCAAGATTCTTAAGAAAGACACTGATCGTTCATGGGATGAAGAGTGCCAAATTGCTTTTGAAAAGGTCAAAGAATACCTGATGAGCTCACCGGACTTGGCCCCACCTTACTCACGCAAGCCTATGTGATTGTACTTAACAATCATGGATACTGCAGTTGGGGTAATGCTTGCACAAGAAAAGGAAGATTCCTGCGTCGAAAACGTAATCTATTTTGTTAGCCGAAAGCTACAAGGGAGTGAACTGAATTACTCAGCATTGGAAAAAGCATGTACTGATTTGGTTTGGGTCTCGCAATGATTAAAAATCTATTTGCAATCCTTACCCATTCAAATAATATCCCGCATGGATCCCGTGAAGTACATTCTGGAACGGCCAACTATGTCCAATAGAGTCGCCAAATGGGCTTTCCTCTTGAGTGAGTTTGATAAGACTTACGTAATGCCTAAGTCTATAATAGGAAGAGTGATAGTTGATCAACTTGTATAATTGGCTCTCGATCTCGAGCCTGAGCCGGAACCTAAATTTCCCGATGAAGGAATCTGCACTGTTGACTGTTCAGAGAACAAATGACAACTTTTCTTTGATGGGGCTGCTAATAAAAGGGGCTTCGGAGTCGGAATGGTGCTCATTGACCCAAGCGATGCACACACTCCCATTACTATCCGATTAGACTTTGACTGTTCAAACAACACAGCAGAGTATGAGGCTTGCATCGCTGGCCTTGAAGAAGCATTGAGTCGAGGGATCAAAGAAATTGAAGTGTTTGGGGACTCCTCCTTAATCATCAATCAGATTGAAGGGAAATGGAAAATCCAAGACCCAAGACTGCAGCAGTATCACATTCATCTTGTAGCACTCACTGGCCGCTTCTCGGATATTTCTTTCCACTATCTCCCAAGAGATATAAATCGGTTTGCCGATGCACTTGCGACTCTAGCCTCCATGATGGAATTCCTAACGGGCATTACAGTGAAGCCTTTGGTGGTTAGTAAAAGGTCGATCCCAGCCTACTGCCTGGCAATAGACCTAGATGATGAAAACAACGATGAGCCCTGGTATGCAGATGTCTGGAATGTGCTTAAAAATGGGACATACCCTCCGGAAAAGGACAAGAGAGAAAGAATCGCCATGAGCAGATGGGCTTCCCAATTTGTGATTTCGGGTGCCAGATTATACAAGAGATATCACCACGGACCAAATTTGCTTGGTGTAGACAAATTTAAGGCAAATAAAATCATGGATGAAATCCACGGAGGAATGTATGGACCCCACATGAATGGGCACTTGCTTGCGAAAAAGGTGATAAGACAAGGGTACTATTGGAGTACTGTAGTGACCGACTGCATTCAAAGGGTCAAAACTTGCGACCAATGCCAGTGATACTCTAACTTGCAGCATCTCCCACCGCACGTCCTTTATCAATCAACCGCGCCTTGGCCTTTTTCCACATGGGGGATAGATGTCATCGGTCAGATTAAGCCCAATGGTTCAAACGGGCATGAGTATGTGTAAGTGGCAGTATATTACTTCACGAAGTGGGTCGAAGCTGCCCCGTACAAATTCTTGAATGCTAGGAAGGTAGCAGAATTCATTCGGACGAACATCTTCTATAGATACGGGGTCCCCTACGAGATGATTTCGGATAATGGTACTCATTTTGAAGGGCAAGTCAACCTATTGCTTGACGAGTTTAAAGTGCAAAGGCATAAGTCTTCTCCTTATCGCCCTCAAACGAATGGAGCAGTCGAGGCAGTCAATAAGACCCTTGAGAACATAATCAGAAAGATGGAAGTCACAGGAAGGGATTGGCCTGAGAAGTTACGCTTTGCACTGTAGGGATACCGCACATCTGCCCGGACACCAACAGGGGATACCCCATACTCATTGGCATATGGCATAGAAGCAGTACTTACAATTGAGCTTGAGATTCCGTCGATTAGGGTACTCATTGAAAACCAAGTATCCGAAATTTATTGGCTCAGAAACCACTATGAAGAGTTAGCATTGCTCGATGAGAAGCATTTGCTAGCATTGGAACACAACCGTGCTTACCAACGGAGAGTTGCTCGAGCCTTTAACAAAAGAGTCAAGAGCCTGTGAATACGTGTGTTTGAATTTGGGATATTCATAGCAACATTAAAATTATGAGAGTCGCCACGCCGTTTTAATTATAGCCAAAACATTGAGAAAAAGCATGTTTAATGGGTTCGGGGGTCAAATTACAACAAGAGAAGAATATTGGACGTTATCACTCCTATTGCCCGAATGATCGGTCTTTCTATCATGATGAATGTGTTAGTAGTGTGTTAGTGTTTGAGACCGGATCCAAAGATTGCCTACGTCCTCTCAATGTGAGAAGCTCAGGTCAGCGTAGTTCGAGAGAATTAGAATAGGCAGAAGAATCGGGATCATGCATAATGAGGGGGGAATTACCTAAAGATTAGGGTTTAGAAATAGTTCCTAGATCATCCTCGGGTTAATGAACCCTCGATCATCATCGGCTATGAAATAACATGTAATTATGAAGATCGCAACCCTAAATATGGCATAAATAAGGTTTTAATCTATGAACACGAAGAACATGCGAAGAACATATTATGAACATATGAATGAGCATGCAAAGAATATGAAGAAACTATGAATAAACATGTACGAACATGAATATAAAAGATCTACATTAAAACTAATGCAAGAACACGAAGAAAAAGTTAGAAAACTTACCTATGTTGGCAAGAAATAAACCTTGGATCTTCTTGAGTGTTTGAATGTTAATTAGAGAGCAAAATAGTGTTTAAGAACTCCAAAACTCGGACTTAGAGCTCTCAAAATCGGATCCTCAAACCAATAGCCTGGGATTGGTTTATATAGTAAACTGAGGGGAAGATCTGATGGTCCAGATCATCCGGAGCAAGGTTGGCCGCCTGGCCATGGTTGAAGCCGGTGACAAGAGTGGCCGCGTGGCCAAGATCAATGCGGAGCAAGGTTGGCCGCGTGGCCAAGGATGCCGGCTGACTTGATTCTTAAGCTAGGGTTTCTGCATGGTTT
Organism: Campanula takesimana; assembly: GCA_026119855.1. Lineage (NCBI taxonomy): Eukaryota > Viridiplantae > Streptophyta > Magnoliopsida > Asterales > Campanulaceae > Campanula > Campanula takesimana. The sequence goes on along the minus strand of JAOWBW010000077.1, from coordinate 2,375,914 downwards.
TAAGGAAACCATTTACTACCTAATTTGATAGATTTTGTCATAAATGAGATATTTTGAGAATCCGGGACAAGTCTTTGTAAGGTTTCTAATTCCTATAAAGTCCTTGTATTTTTGGGAAAGTCCTAATAAACTCATTTTCAGGTCGGGTACTAACAGAGCCGAAACATTATGGTTGGAGATCTTGTTTTATGAGAGAAACCCCCCCAGCTATGTTGACACTCGAGGTAAGTGGAAATCTCCATGGTTAGGTCCTTATATCATCAGGAAGATTCAATCCGGAGGAGCTGTTTTCCTTGCAAAAGAGAATGGAGAAGACCTCATTCAGTCCTTCAATCTTGACAAGTTGAAGAAGTATTATGCATAGAGACGCACGGCCTCACCATCCTATCGAGTCTAAAAAAAGGGAGAGAGAGCGCAAAAGAGAGCCCCACTAGAGTTGAAAACCCGAAAGGGAGACTTTAGGTAAAAGAAAGGAGACACGCAAGTGTATTTGAGTCGAACTACGATGACCTGAGCCTCTTAGTCCATTGTAAAAAAGGAACGTAGGCAACCTTCGGGTCCGGTCTGTTTTAATAAAAAACTTTTATTCCCCATGTTGAAATTTCAAAGATACAAAATCAAACATACTTTAAACGTGAAAACAACTCAAATATCTTGGCTTGGAACCAAGGATTACATAAAAACATTTGAAATTTCCTTTAATGACCGACGCGGTTGAACAAGTTTCGGAAGAAACCTGAGGATCCTCCCCCGTTGTTGCGCCTAGGAGCTCTAGCAGTTGGTGCATTTGTCCCTGAGCTTGAGGCACCGTCACCCCTATGACAACCATTCCGAGAACCGCTGCGGAACCGACCTCCCCTGATATCATATTGAAAGTCGGCAAGTCCCATCAGATCAGAGTGGTAATCACCATACAACAATTCTTGCCCAGCAAGGCCAACTGCAAGTGCTTTGATAGAAGCGGTTTCCTCATCTGTCTGGAGAATTAACCATTCAAGATATTCTCCAGAAAGTCGGTAAAAGAGATCCTCTGAGCTGCGACGTCTTGCTCTCCCGACACTGGCCCCATTCTGATACCAAATTTATTTGATCAAGCTACACACAGAACGATCAACCGGCTTCATATCGAGTATAGGCATATCAATAGTGGGCACCTCTTGCAATTGCCCAAACTGGTGAGATATTCGTTGGCCCAGGTAGAAAGTGGTGAACCAAAGCACTGCAATCCAAATGCATGAACAACCTCCACTGGCAATGATGAAAGTCTTAATACCCCAATAAGGAGGCACCCACAAGATGTCTTTCGAGGTCACGTGTCATAAGTGAGTAACCCATTCCTTGGTGGTGGTGCAGTTCTGATGGTACAAACCCTGACAAGTGAATATGGCAGGAGTGTATCCATAATCAGGGGCAGGACGAACAATTCTGAAGTGTTCTTGAAGCCAGATCTGCAGCAGAATGGGGATGCCAGATGTAAAACCATCTCTTTAGGGATAATAGCCATCTAGCCCGTGAAGAGTCTCCGCCAGTATGACAGTCATCACATTGCCAACACCCCGCTGGCATGAGTCCATAATATCGACAATTCGAGCATCCACAAAGCTGTTGTAAGAAACAAAGAACAATTTTGCGAGCAAGCACATCATTAGAGAAAAGTCTCTACGGGCAGAATATACTAAATTACCTAGTTGAGCTTCGCCATAAAACTCTAGGAAAGCGGTCAAGTCGAAATGAGTAGAAAGCAGAAGCCTCCTCGAGAACTCAAGGTCAAAGCCAAAGATCTTAGTAAGCCATCTGACGGGAATCTTACGGGTTATCGGTGTTGGAGATTATGCCCTAGGCCCTTGAGAAAGGCCTTACGTTATGTCATGTTCTCATTTATTATGGAGATAACAACCTTGGATTATTATTTGTTTACATGTTTATTATAATAATCCCCGTCCCTAGTACTTATGAAGAACTAGTGTAAGTTTAATCGATGATCATGTGTATGTGTAACAAATTAAACTTATGGGTACTTGTTGGTGAACAAGTACTGGACATGACCCACCTATGAGATTTATGTCATGGTCAAATGTCATAATTAAATCTCATTTAGTTATATCATTGGAATCCTTAGACCTGAGATTATCATTGTCTTCCACATGATGAACATTGTGTTTGACGTCTTCAAAAGCTACCTTTAACCAGGTAGTTATAAAGGATAAGATTGTCATAATCGGATTCTTGTAGGGAAGAATGATAAATCAAGATGGAATGTTGTTGTGAGAGCCCGCGCTTGAAGCCGCCCCGAAATGATTGCTCGCGAGGGCGATTCGGGTTTGCCTCGTCTAATGCGCTTTTGGAAATCTGCTCGGTTTCACACAAATGGTTTCCTCCGAAGTTTTAAATATTTTGCAAGAGTCGCCACCTCACTTATTTTAGGAAAAATGAAGACAAAACCATTTATTTGGAGAAAGTGGGTTCAGGGGCTAAGTTACGAGAAAGAGAAGGGGTTAGGCACTCTCCTCGCCCATGATAGTCTCTAGTATGCATGCCACTTAGATTCATTTTTATGCCTTGTTTTTATGCCCTAACAAAATGGTGATTAATATATATATATATAGGAGTCTTCCTAATCTAGGTATGTTTGCTTTAAGCACACAAATGAGAGTTGGTTTGAGTGGACTCTCACTTGGTTTTGAAAATTATTTTTAGCATTCATATCAAGTAAAGGAAAGAAAAAAGGGTTGGGGATTATTATGTATAATGGTGAACAAATGGGAGAAAAATCCCATGAAAAAAAGAACAAGTGTCCAAATCCAAGATTATGTCCAGTTTATGGACTGTTGTCCATTCTCCTTGAGGTACCTGCCTCAAAATTTATACAATCTGGAAAGTAAGGGTAATTAATTCTTCCTAACATGTTAAAAATCACACAAGATTTTTATGTTGATTTTAGGAGTAATTTATGATGTCCAAACAAGTTATGCAAGATGAACTCATGAGCAGTCAGAACAGGAAAAATGATGCACACCCACAAAAGATCTATCATTTTCATCATGAAAACCTGGGAGCTAGGGAAAGAACCAAACATGAAACTTGTTCATAACATATTAAAAATTAAGCATGCCATGTTACAAGTCCACAAAGCAAGTTTAAGCATGTAAAAACATCTCTGACAATGTAAAGTCAGAACAGGAAACACATCCATCTGAGAACAAAGAGTTGAAACGAAAAATGGAAAGAGCTACTTATACTCATGGTAAAAAATATGGTATTTACATGCTCATTTTCCTAATTCTGTGTAGAAAAAATTCTCTTTTATGGACAAAGACCAAAGACCAGGTTTTATATGAGTAATAGAGGTGACAAGACAAAGTGGTCTGGACTCAAAACTCTCCTGGATAGCAGGTATGGACGAGAGAAAATGCCTTAAAATTTACTCTAAACATGGCATATGGACATGGAATGATGGAAATAATCATAGAAACATATATTCACAATATATACATATAGATATCAGATTATATACATGATAGAGATGGCTAACATGAGAGAAACATAAGGAAGAACATAGATTGAACAACAATGTTTGTACATATGGAGGTCTAGCTCAACATGTAGCTAGACCTCAAGCAAGCTAAATAAATGATTACATTGCAAGAACTTACATATAAAAGGGATGATTTGGGCTTCCTTTGCTTCCAAGGGAAGATTTTTTTTGTTGCTTTTCTTGAAGATGTTTTGATGAGTTTTTGACTTGTGTTTGAAAGGGTGTTTGATGGTTGTTTGTTGTTGTTTCGAGTGGTCGTTCTTTGGTGGTTTTGTGGTGGTGCTAAGGAGGCTTAGGGGCTGATCTTGGGGAGCTTGGAGTGAGGATTTTGGGCTATGTAGAAAGTGTTATGAAGTGTAGCATGTATAATGGGTGAGTGAAGAATGTGGTAAATAGGGTAAGAGTGAAGGTTGTTGGTATGTGTGGTGAAGTTGTAGAAGTCTAAAGGAGTAGGGGACAATCCAAAACGCTATGGAGGGATTTTTAGGCATGTATAGGAGGCTTCTTTGATCAATATCAAGTTCCCAAAGATGGAAGGATAAGGAGGTGAGGTGGACAAAACTTGGCCATGTGATTGGTGGTTGGAAGATTAATTGTTTGACTTTTACATGGAGAAACATCAATTGCCTTGAATTATTTGGAAAATAAATGAGAGTGGTCGGCCCACTTGCTGAAGTTTTCCACTTTTTTTATCTTCTCGCTGTGTATTTGCTCCGCAACTGCTCGGGTGTGTGCGCTTCGGTGTCCCGGTTGTCCGTGGGCCAAACATGAAAGTTGCTTGAAATAATTGGCCTATCGACATTCTAAACCATTGTACTTTGCTTAAGCTGTCGATTAACCCACCCATGTTTTTTTTAGCAGTTTTAACCATCCAACTTCATTTACGTTTTTAATAAACCCAAATGGGCTAACGACATCCAATAATGTTAGAAAACCCTAACAAAACCTAATCTAATCTAACGCTAGTTAATGAGAGTTAAAATTCATTCTGGGGTTGAAGAAATATTAAAGGAGAAGACTGAAATTGACACCATAGGTTGATTATTCCCTCTAACCCCAAACCCCATATTTGATTACATTCTTTCTCCATCGGAATTTGAGATGACAACCAAACCTTGATAACCAGAAACGCGGCGAAGAAGCTCCGGCGGCTGCCTCATGTTTTCAGCAAGGTGCTTGAGCTCCGGTTCTCATCTCACGCCGATGTATCGATTGAGGAAACCTAGGATTGTCTTCGGTTCATTGCAGAGATTGAAGGTGGTGGTGGTGGTGGTGGAGGCGGTGGAGGTTAGGTGAGGGCCAACGTGGTGGAGATTCTTCCGGCGATTGTGATGAATTATGTCCAAGTTAACTCTTGTTAACTAGCGTTAGATTAGGTTAGGTTTTGTTGATTTTTTATAACATTATTGGATGTCTTTAGGCCATTTGGGTTTATTAAAAACGTAAATGATGTTGGATTGTTAAAACTGCTAAAAAAATATGGGTGGGTTAATCGACAGCTTAAGCAAAGTACAGTGGTTTACAATATCGATAGGCCGAAATAATTTTGTGGTCGCGCCCGCATACCTGGAATATTTTTATGAAAAAGGGATGAAAGATTATAATTCTAAATGCACAGAATGAATGGTAACGAGCAGTTCTAGGAGTGCGGGCCCCATTTCGGGTCCTGCAGCTCAAAAATTGAAGTACATGTCTGTTTACTTGTTTTTTCGCTATGATTATGAATTTGAAGTCCGTTAAATCCATTCGATGCACCGATAAGGCTCACGGCACTCCCACATAGCCAAATCTGGGGCTCTAGGTCAATTTTAGGGTTTAAACCAATCAAAAAGGGTTTGTTAGGGAGTGCGAGATCGGGGTGTCTATAGAGCCCCTCGCCGAATCTCCTTGTAATGTAAAGGGGATTCGACAATCACTAAGAGATAGACGATCTCATCTAGGGTGTAACGGTTGGGTCCAAGGTAGGACTTCCTATGCATCTCTTTTGAGAATTAGGCCTCTGTAGTTCTACTCACACAAACAATCAAACTAAACACAAACAACGGTCGGTCCCGGAGTCCCGGTTTACCTACGTATATCTTTCGAGAATCAGACCAATCATAGTTCAGGTTTATTAAAAGAAAGAAATTGCAGGGGATAGCATTGACATGTGTTGTCTCTTTGCTGGGGATTACATTGAGATGTGTTATCTCTTTGCTGGGAAGGAGATTGACATGAGCAATTAATTATGAGAACATGCGACTGAGCTCAATTGCTTGAACTTCCTACGTATCCCTTACGGGAATCAAGTCAGAGCATAGTTCTGGGGAGGTACAACTCGAAAGGTACAACTCGGGCATGCAGGAAGACCAAAAGTATCATCAATCAAAGGTACAACCAGGGTAGGAGGAGAGACCTAAACTATCATCAATTAAAGGTACAACCCGGGCAGGCGGAGAGACCTAAATCAACATCATCAAAGGTACAACCCCGGCAGGCGGAGAGACCTAAATTATCATTATTTAAAGGACTGACACTTTGTGTAATCCAAAGGAGGTACAACCCGGGCAGGCGGGAAGACCAAAGGTAACAACATTCAAAGGACTGACGCTTTGCGCAATCTGAGGTAGGTACAACCTGGGCAGGCGGGAAGACCAAAGGTAACAAAAAACTGACGCCTTACGCAGTTGGGGAAAGGGTACAACTCGGAATCTCGAGAAGACTAAAAGTAACAAAGAACTGATGCTTCGCACAATCCAAGGGAGGTACAACCCAAGCAGGCGGGAAGACTAAAGGTAACAACATTCAAAGGACTAACTCTTTGTGCAATCCAAGGGAGGTACAATCCGGGCAGGTGGGAAGACCAAAGGTAACAAAAAACTAACGCCTCGCGCAGCTCGGGGGAAGGTATAACTCGACATCTCGAGAAAACCAGAGAATAGCAAAGAACTGACGCCTCGTGCAGCTTGGGGGAAGGTATAACTCGGCATCTTGAGAAGACAAGGGATAACAAACAACTGACGCTTTGCGTAGCTGGGGGGAGGTACAACTCAGCATCTTGAGAAGACCAAAAGAAACCAATCAAATTTGATGGCGAGATCTAAATTTTCTCAAGTCAAAATTGTTTTAGGGTGAGTCATCAGGACGGTATAATTTCCCAATAACAAAGGTCACTCATTAAGATGGGTCACCAAGAGATATCATTTATCAAGGCAAGTGGTATAGTTGTGAGTAAATGTAGCAGACATGCAACACGTATATATTTCAAGGATACCCTGCATTCTGAGATGTACCCAGATTCTCCTGCTTTTGATTTGCTGTGAAGTCGAAATGTGATTCCCTAGTGGCGCCAAATTCGTACCTGCATAGAATTTTGACAGGTATGTCGTCGTGCCTGAAGATTCAAGCTGCCTATTGTAGATACCCCGGGAAAGCCCACTACCTGGATAGAGCGGTGGAAGGATCCTAGGATGTCTAATTGGTTTTATTTGTTAGAGTCGCCACCTATGTTATTAAGGAAACATAAGAAAAATCTAAGAATAGCCTATTTTATGTACAAACCCAAAGATTCGGGAGAGGAGGGTTCGGGGGTTAGGTGACGGAGTGGGAAGTACTTGAACACCCACTCCGCCCCGCTTACACTGGTCTTGCTACTAAAGGTGTTCTAATGTAAAAAGTCCTTCAATTTATTGATAGTGCTAACGATTATAATGTAAAGAAAAGGGGAATTGCGAAGGGAAATAAAAGAGAATTGTTTTATTGATTTTATGGTAAAGATTACATTAAGAGATGAAGAGTAAATTAAACTAGAATTTAGAATGTAGGAGATAACCATAACCAACTTTAATGTAATAAAGTGATTATTCAGTCATGTCCCATTTGATAGGGATTGCATACATTAAGAAGAATAAAATAAGAGAAGAAAAGTGAAGTTGTACCTTAAGAAGAGGACTTCAAAATTTGACTTGAAAAGAGTAGAGTTTTGATGCTTGAGTTGTTTGTTAGGAGAATTCTTTAGAGAATTCTTAAGAGAAATGTGTATAGTGTAAGTGTAGAGAAAATTCAAGTCCTTTTTGTGTAAAGAGAGAGCGAAAGTCCTTTGAAATGAACCAAGAAGGTCCTTTTTATAGGAAAAAATAGGAGGGAAAGGATGATCAATCCATGTGAAATGGAATTGAGCAATCAAAAATAAGATAAATAAAATAATAAATAAAAGAAAATGATTGTTTTTAAGAGAATGCTAGAAATGGGGGATTGGGAGTTACAAAATAAAATGGGTTTAATGCTAGAATAAAACATGTGATGAAAAAATTGTTTTTGACGCTAAAAATGAAGGGAAACTTGGTGCAGTCCGTAACTGCCAAAGTGGGAAGCGCGCGGGTCCCACCTATGGGGCGACATGCGTGCGCGGCCCATTGACACTTTCGGACGCGCCCGAGTCTAAAAATGGCAGAATGACAGAAAGACCCTAAAAGTTAACTCTATTATGCAGTTTAGTCCAAAACTAACGGAATTAGTTAGGAACTTAACCGAAGTAATAGAAATTAACAAAAACAATTTATGTAAAAATACTATGTATGCAATTGGGGTGAGAGGTCCAAGGCGGGGTGTCTGCAGAGCCCCTCGGCGACGTGGATTGCAAAGCAAAATGCGTTGACGAAAGAAAGACAACCGCCGAGGACATCGACAAAGAAAAAGAAAGAAGAGAAAGCAAAGACTCAATGAAACCAGGAATTTGAAATTGCGAGGGATAGAAGTGCGCTCTCTGTATGAGCAGCTTTTGTTGATAGAAAAGATGTGGTGATATGAATTCGTTTGTGAATCCATTTTCTAAACCCGTTTGTGAGTCCTGTTGGTCGAATCCGTTTGTGAATCCGTTGGCTGAATCCGTTTGTGAATCCATTTGTTGAACCCGTTTGTGAGTCCGTTGGTCGAATCCGTTTGTGAATCTGTTGGCTAAATCCATTTGTGAATCCATTTACTGAACCTGTTTGTGAGTCCTGTTGGTTGAATCCGTTTGTGAATCTGTTGGCTGAATCTGTTTGTGAATCCATTGGATAAGTCCGTTTGTGAACCCGCTTGATGAATCTATTTGTGAATCCGCTTGATGAATCCGTTTGTGAATCCATTGGATGAGTTCGTTTGTGAACCCGCTTGACGAATCTGTTTGTGAATCCGCTTGATGAATCCGTTTGTGAATCCATTGGATGAAGTCCATTTGTGAACCCGCTTGAAGAATCCGTTTGATGTGTGCTTACACCTGTTATGTGTATGCTTTGCTAATACATGTGCTTGTGTGAAATGTGAAATAGAAATTGCTAGAGAAATTTGTGATTGTGGTGTGATGTGATTTGAAAAGAAGAGATTGGTTGAGAGAGACCTTGAGAGAAATCTTTGATGAATGATGCTCATACCTCCACTTACCATGGCCGCTTGACTTGGGATGGATTTCTGATGTTGTGGCTTTGATGAAGAATGTCCATGCTTTGGATGTTGATGAGTTGCTTTCACTTTTGATGGAGGCATGGTCACTTTTAATGATGTGTTGGTCGTGCCAAAAGGCTGCCTACGTATCTCTTGAAGAGAATCAGACCAGCGTAGTTCAAGGATGATGGAGAATGCAGGGGGAGAAGCTAGGAGCAAAGCAAAATGAAGCACATACTTTTACGCAAGTAAAGAGACAAAGAAAAAGTTTTTTTTTTTTTTAGTTCGTGGGTGAACCATTTTAACCATTGTGTGTTTATAAAGCCAACCCAAGATCAAGTCATGTTTGGTCGAAGTCCGGATTGCCTCGCTTGAATTCTGTTGTCGTCGCCGTTGTGCCTAACGAAATGTGATGTCTAGCCCCAAGAGATTTTCCAATTGTGGGACTCCAATAGACTTTTGATGCCGAGATACCAAGGGGTTGCTGATTGTAAAGCCCCTAAAACGCCTTTGATGCCAAACTTTGAGTGACTCGTGAAGCCCCAAGATAAATCAGTTCTTGACCCATTCAAATGAATCACATTTTGTTGTTGACGTGAGCAAGCCCCAAGAGAAGATTATTGATACTAAGCTTTGAGAGATTTCCAAGCCCCAAATGTCATGTACTTGTTGTTTTGCGAGCTTTTGAGATGTTGGGTTGTGAAGACCTGTCGATGTAAAGCCCCAAATTATCTTGGAATCGGCTCGGCATTGAGAGCGGATGCACCGTCGGGTAGGATTCTTGATAGATATCTCCTTCTTATTCTTACTGGGGAGATGAATAGCCTCATTGTGGTCGGTACCCAAATGGTGGAAAGCTGATGTCAAAAGATGCAATAATGTCTTGTGGTGTCATCGAGGTCGCGTATGATAAGGTCGTGGTGTGATAAGGTCCCAAATAGGTATTCTTGCTTGAGTCTTCTTGTGATGAACTAATAACGGATCTTCGAATGCAACTCGTGCGGATGAAACTCATGATTTTGATCTTGGAGAAGGGGTGCTGAATTGCAGAAACATTTGGATTGGCCATAACTCCTTTGTAGAGTTAATATATTGGCATTTCCTTGAATCCTTTTCCTTTTCTCTAAGACTTTCTTTATAATCTCGTCGTAAGTCACAACATAAGAATCATCAAATTCATTCATAACATCGGAGCCTTCCTTTCAAACCAGAAGACCTTTGACGTGAAGTACTGAGAGACCCTTTAAGTTTGGACCACTCCCCACATTGCATTGCATCGAGTATGATTGCCCAAAAGATTGTCGAAGCCCCTTAGAAAGACTTTCGGTGCCTTATAGAGGAAGCTCCAAATGTTGCACATGACTTTTCTAGGGCCACCGTTGGGGGAGGTGAAGTGAATTGCATTTTTGCTGAGGGAGCCTTTCAAACTTGAGTCTAGCCCCTAGATTACCATCACCAATTGTAAGTAGAGCAAGAAAGGCCTATCCTTGATTGGGGAACAGTCACGAGTACATATGACAAGAATGCTTTTCCACATTCCTCTTGAGAGACTTTGAGGATAGTCTCACACATCTTTCTTGAGCGTAGACCTTAGGGATCATTAACTGTCAAATGAAGCAAAAGAAGCTCTCGTTCTTGATTCACATAGCCCCTAGGGCGTCATCATTTGTCGAGCAAAGCAAGAGACTCATCCTCATGCGATGGAATAAACATAAGAGGACATGGAAAGAGTTACTCCATTTCGCGTGAAAACTTTTGACATACTATAGGGGCACATGCTTGAAGAAGCTTTGAAAACTGAGTCGCACGTTGTTGTCATTTACTGCCCAAACCAATTGACTTGCCGGAGACTATTTGTGCAACCTCGTACCCCTTAATGATGGGCTCGTTCTCGGATGGATCTCGGTTACTATGGGGCTTCTTTCTCATGAACCTAATAATGCACATTGTTGGAGAAAACTCTTACTTCAATAACCCCAAACAACCTTTGATCGTGCCATGTGTTGTCAAACCTTTTGCAATTCCCAAAGTTGACTCGGTGGGGAACTCGCTTGCTAAGGAGATTCAATGTAGAACTTGTGCAGTTGTCTTCTTTAGAGGTCGGGGATCTCCATTTCTCTTTCCCTTCTCTCTCTCACTCTCTTATTTTTTTATGATGCACCCTGTTTTTTGCCTAGACTGCCCTTTCGGGTTTTCTATCTAGCGGGCATCTCTTTTTGCGTCTTCATATATATATATATATATATATATATATATATATATATATATATATATATTCGACCCGCCTAGGTCAACCTAGTATACCCTAGATCAATTCTAGTCAACCTTCGACCTGTCTAGGTCAAACCTTACCTTGACCAAGGACCGAGTCATCTCCCTTTCTTTTTGACCTCTACGGTCATCTTATAATACTTATGATTTTCAAAATCACTGACCTCTCTGGTCGCTATCTCACTTGTTTTACTTAACCCGAACAACGGTGACCTGAGCCTCTCATTCTGTGGGACCTCTCCTGCATAGTAAGGGGAACGTAAGCAGCTACCGGCCGGGTCAAACTTTTAGTCTTTTCATTCAAAGAACATTTCAAAAAATACGGAGATCATTCTTTTCATAAATAATGATTTTACAACGATGCCTTGTCATTAATTATGAATCTAATTTAATTCAAAGACTTAACTTCTCCACCATCACTACAGAATCCTGCATCATGTCTGCCGAAGGGATCAACACAATCACAACCGAAACTGTCACCCATGGTCTCGAGACTACTCTCCACCCCAACTCTGTTCTCGATGAGCAAGCAACCCACTTCAACGCCATTCTCAACAGGCAAACAGTCCATCTTAACACCACTCTCAACAAGCAAGAAGCCTTCTATAAGACTATCCTCGACAAGCAAGAGGCCCACTATGAGACTATCCTCAGAGAGCAATCAACCCTCTTCCAAACCGCTCTCGATGAACAAGAAGCCTTCTTTGAGACTGTTCTCTCCAAGCAAATAGACCGCTTTCAGAAAGTAACGTGCAAGGCTCTAAAGGGAACCAAGGAGTGTCTCCAGTCTGATATCTATGGCATCTACGAGTACCTCCACCGCACTCTCCCTCATGCTCAGTTTTAACACCCGTACGCTCCTTAAATGTATGGGCCACCACAGACTATCCCCATTGGGACTCTTCCTATGACTACTCATCAACAAGGAATACCGGTGCCTAAATGACAAGAAGGACGAACCCGAGTACGATGACTTGGGTATGCCATTAGACAAATGCTTCAAAAGTCTAGTTTAAGCCGGAAAGTTATCTCCTCTCCTTGAATTCAAACCAATCAATAGAAGACAAGACTTGGATCCCTCCAAATACTCCAAGTATCACCAATATGTTGGGCATGACAACGAGAACTGCATCCAACTGAAAAGGAAGATCCAAAGCTTCATTGATAGTGGAGCCATCACCCGCCAAGGGAACAAATGGTCATAGAAGAAGAAGTTACACCGGGGCTACCTCCTCCTAAAAAAAAAAAAAAAAAAAGAGTCTTTCAGTCTTCATAGGTTCTAGAGAGTCTTTTAGTCAAAGTCCACCTCGGACATTAATCTTTTACTTTTTACTAGCAAAGTCCACTTTGGACATTAGTTAGATCGTTGAAGTCCACCTCGGACTAGTTAATTCGAGTCTTTAATAAAAGTGTCTTTATTTCTTTTCTCTCTAGACTTGAGACATAATCTTGCTTACATACATCAACTCCTTGAAAATTGTATTAATCTTAATTGACAATTGATTGCTATATCTTTATATGACGAATTAATCGCAAATATATTCATTAATAAAGACTCATTAAAAGGTAAATAGACCCGCAAACCATCATACATAACTTAACAAACAAGTAATCTCAAAATAACAAACGCTTTGATCAATCGAATTGTTTTCTCTTTTCTATATGTCCTCTCTAAACCTACCCTCATACATATACCATCCTCGTGTACACCCACTGTGTGCACCCTCTATATATACCCCTTGTGTACACCCACTGTGTGCACTCTTCATATATACTCTCCTCGTGTACACCCACTGTGTGCACCCTCCATATACTCCACTCGTGTACACCCACTGTGTACACTCTATTCCCCTTTGTGTACACCCATTGTGTGCACTCTGCATATATACCCTCCTCGTGTACACCCACTGTGTACACTCTATATACATATATTCCCCTCGTGAAAACACCCACTGTGTGCACCCGCTAAATACTACCCATATATACTTCCACCTTCACGTGAAGAAGACGACGACCGCAAGCGTCCGTGCAATCACAAAGATTGTTTGTTCCAGTCGCGACTATAACATGACGATGCACTGGGGCTGTCTTTCCTCCTCGACGATGTCAACGAAATGCAAGGGGCTATTCAAACCCCCTCCACGAGTTCTACCTCCCCAAAGGCGAAAAGAGAAATGCAAGGGGCTCATCTTGCCCCACGTTTCAATAGGAAAAAAAGGCTCGCTAGGTCGAAACCCACAAACGGGCGACTTAGGCAAAAATTAGAGCAAATGCACAAAAAAGAAGCCCGCTAGGTTGAAAACCCGTAAAGGCGGCCTAGGGAATAATAAGGGTGTGCACAAAGAAATAAATCAAAGCAAAGAAAAATAGAAGGGGCCATCATCATAGAAAAGTAAAAGTCCCACTTTCTTTTCACTTCATATTTTCAATTTATCTTTCTTTCCAAAGAAGTTCAACTCAACTCGATAGCAGCAGTCAAGAGCAATGACTACAAACGAAGCGGTCCAAAGCAGCAACTACAATCAGCAATGAAGCAAACCACCACTCAAACACGATATGATCATCGACCGGATCATCCTCGAACTACGCGGACCTGAGCCTCTCACACCGAGAGGAACGTAGGCAACCTCCTGGTCCGGTCCACAAAATATACACAACCCACCTCGAGCCAACTTTCATTCTTTTCTCTCTTCCCCATACACTACAATTTCTATTCTCTTTCTCGATTAATCAAGGTGTTTATTATTTCGAGACTACTTATCTAAAACATAATCATAAGATACATAACTAGTCAACGAGGTCCATTCTCGAGCAATCAAAAGACAATTCTGAATAAAACAATTTTCAAATGTCTCGACAAGTCTTCTATTCTACAATCTAGGAAAGAGCTAAACACTTACTTTCTGTCAAGCAGGGGCTTCCTTCCTTTTATACATATACTTCCCGTAAGGTCTAAATGTGAGAACTCCCTCTCTTGTTCTCTCTCTCTCTCTCTCTCTCTCTCTCTCTTCTCTCACTATAACAAAAGGCTCCTGCAAGTCGTCTGTACAATTCTGTCTTTTTCTTTATTTTGAGTCGACTGAAAAAAAAAATAATAATAATAATAATAGCAGCGCTAAAAGAATATACCCACCTAGACTGAAAACCTGCAAGGGCGGTCTAGAGAAAAAACAAGGTGCATCTAAAAGGACGTAGAGTTCCCCACCTTATACCCTCACCAAACTGGGGCTACCCTAACGGAATCGGGCCGAGTATTTAATGATCCAACAAGATCATTCCCCGCAGAAAGTCATCTCTCTCCATCGAAGCTCAACATGGGTGACCTCTACCCTCACCAAACTGGGGCTGTCCCAATGGAATTGGACCGACTACCTACGCGCCAACAGGATCACTCTCCATGAAAGGTTGTCTCTCCACCAAAGTTCAACATGGTTGACTTCCTCCAAGAGCCCCCATTCAAACTGGGGCTTCTCCAAACCAAGTTAAGTCAACTGCCTGGCTACTCAGAAATTACCGGCAACCCGATGAAGTCTCACTCACCCGAAGGGCTACCCTAATCAACAAACCTAACGAAGGATAAGTACTTGAATTAATTAGACTGTAATTAATTATATGGCATCTTTATAAGTCGTTACATTTTTAAAAAGTGTTTTCTATCACGACAAGTTGTTTATAAACCCGTACGCTCAGTCTCCACTAAGTTTACAAAATGTCTTTCATCTCATCTCTGTGATGTCCTAACTTACTCAGTCTTACACCATCTACCCTACACTTTAGGTTACCTTTGAGTCTAGCATCCCGTCTCCCATAGGTCAAAAGCCCTAAATCTCCTTTAGGCAACTTATACCGGCAGCAGTCTTTGAACCCAACTAGGGTACCCTTGGCATGTACAATGCGCTCCTAAACTGTTTATATGCTATTCACATGCTGTTTACATACTACTCTACGTGCTACATGTTATTTACATGCTACTTGCTACCCTACGTGCTACTTGCTACTTCACATATACAGTCATCCATAAATATATGCTATGCTATTGTCTGTGCTCTACGCTAACAAACTACAGATCCAAGAAGCCGATCCACTGACATCGCCTCGAATCCTCTTCCAAGGGCGTCCGCCTAAAGCACCACTATCGTCACTAGAAAACTAGAAAGAAGAGAACTGCCACATTCTGCCACCTAGCGGAGGCCCTTCACCACCTTCCTATGCAATCTCTGGAGCACCGCCCGCAAACCCGACTCGCGGCAAGCCATGACCTCATATGTCTAATTAGTCACCCAAGACAAAGGAAGCACGAGTATGTCAAAGCGAGTCCGAACAAAGGAATGACTAAAAACAAGAAAAGGGATGGACAAAAGAAGGGGTAAAAGTACATACACTAACACGACCCACCGGGATATGAAACTCCAGAGCTACCTCACTCTACTCATGACTGCACCCACTGAGGGTTATCATCACTGTCTACATGATCATCCAGAGGGACTCCAAAAACCCTGTCAAAGGAAAGACCTGCTGGGCCCGTTACCACCGACTCAACATGCCTCTGCCCCCATCTCCGTAGTTTCTCTTCTATCACAATGCGTGAGCCTCGAAGGCGCGTCCCAACAAAGTAATCATACGAGGATCCCTCTACTACAAACTATCTAGCATCAAGGACCTTGGCCAACCTAACCTTATCATGCAGAGACACTAGATCAGTCATAAACCACAGAGGATTCACAAGACTAAGAAGACACTTCCTGCCCCACACTAGGGACAGTCTCTCTCACTCAAGTAAAGGAAATCTCCACCACATCCAATCAATAACCTCCGCTGGCCTGTCACCTCAAGCAATTCTGCAACCAGGAACTTCGACCTAGGGAATGGTACAACTCCGCCAAGCTCGTCGCTCCCCAAGCAGTCAAGACCACTGCATCCAGTTCCACCAGACATCCAAGCAGTGGAATCATCTCCGTCATGCTGGCATTAGCAAAAATGGTCTGTGATAACCTATACCAAGTAAATGCTTGGGCAGTCACCTCTACATCACCGCCTTCGGCCTCGAGATTCACCAACATCACCTCATGCCGCCTTTTGAGGCCACCTAGACGTATGTTGTACCCACTCCTGATAGCGGCACAATCGAATCCGATCAAATTCTGAAGTCTATATGCACTTCCAACGACAAGGAGGATATCATCACTCTACGCTGAACAACTCGTGGACCACAACCCGACAAGCTCTCGAAGAACGCTCCCAAGCTGGTGGCCCGCACCCTGCTCTGTACAGTCTCTGGAGTACTCCCCCACAAGCTATGCACAACGCTACATGAGCCCCTCGACTTAAAAGGAGGCAATATAACCCACAAACACAGATAGGTATACACAGCAAAGGTATGCAATCAATCTAGCAATTTACTTTATGATGCATGCTCATATATAAACTGTTGCATTAGGATAATCCCCAAAATTCCCAATGAATACTATAAACATCTCACGATCAAAACCCTAGTCTACCTAGGACAACTCAACTACAAACAAGTCCAAAACATTTCAATACTTAAACGGACAAAAATATAACTTCATCCAAAATAAGCTTTCCCAACGAAACACTAATGTACATTACATCCCTATACTCTAACAAACGTCAAGCAACACAAAAAAACAATTTTAATAAAGTCAACAAAGTAAAAGACCGGTCAAAGATTACAACATTTTCGGACCAATAATTACCTAACACAAAATTTGCGTTTTTAAGCAAAACCACCAAAATCAATACATCAATCAACTTGGGTCGAAATTTACAAGTTTCATGAAAACCCCAATTTAAGGACATTAAACCCTAAGTACAAAATTAATCAACCAAACCCCATAAACTTAGGTAAATTGCAATTAAACCCCTCATTCAAAACAACTTACAACTAAGTCCCTTGTATTCTACATTTAATTCACTCAAACCTTCTCGTTCGGAGCACAAAAAAAAAAATCAAAGCAAAGAAAAATAGAAGGGGCTATCATCATAGGAAAAGTAAAAGTCCCACTTTCTTTTCACTTCTTATTTTTCTATTTTTCTTCCTTTTCAAAGGAGTTCAACTCCACTCGACAGCAGCAGTCCAAAGAGACAACTACAAATGATGCAGTCCAAAGCAACAAGCAACGATGGAGCAAACCACCACTTAATACTGTAGATACCCTGGGAGGGACCACGGCTTAGCTAGAGCGGTGGAAGGATCCTAGGATGTCTAACTTGTTTTAGAGTCGCCACCTATGTTATTGAGTAAACATAAGAAAAACCTAATGTGTAGCCTAAGTTTGATTTACGAAAACAGAGATTCTTGTTTATGAGGTTCGGGGGTTAGGTTACGAGATGGGAAGTACTTAAACACCCATATCGCCCAACTAATGTTGGTCTTGCTTGTTCAAAATCTACATAATCAAAATGTTCTTCCTATTCTTCAACGATCATAAAAGGGGTTAAAAAAAAGGGGGTTTTAGAATGTAGGGAGATAACTCCTCGACTAACTTCAATAGAGTGAAGTAATCTTTGGTGTCATTTCCCAAAATGTTTGGGTGATTGCACTTTTGATGAAATACAAGAGAAGAAAAAAGATGAAGTAGAAAAGAAGAGGAGAAATGGAGTTTTACCTAAACTTCAAGTGACTTCAAACACTTCTTGATGAATTGCTTTGGAAAATTCCTTGGAAATGATTTGTGTATAGTTTTGTAAGTAGAATTTTCGGTCCTTTGAAATGGTGGATTAGGGGGGGTTTTTATAGTTGAAAACCATAGGTTTTTGGTGCCAAAACTCAGTCACCAAGAAATCTTTCCCGGGCAAATCATGTAAAATAAGCAAGGGAGAGATTCTTGGACAGAAATCTATAACTGTCGCCCAGAGGCGAGTGTTTCCCACCTGGGGGGCGGAAGGCGCGCGCGTCTGGCCCCTATGGTTGGAGACGCACGACTCAGAGATGGATTTTTTGACAGAATGGACTGGAAAGTCAGCCCTGTTATTCACTTTAGTCACTGGACTTAACGGGGTCAGTTAGGAACTTAACAGAAGTAACAGGAACTAACAAAAAACACTTAAAAGAGGGAGAAACACAAAATTAACGGTGCAATCAGGGTGAGCGGTCTAAGACGGGGTGTCTACAGAGCCCCTCGGCGGCGTGGATTGCGAAGCAAAACGCGCCGACGAAAGAAAATACATCCGCCAAGGACATCACCAAGAAAAAGCAAAGACTCGATGAAAGCAGGAATTTGAAATTGTGAGAGATAGGGGTGCGCACCCTGTGTGAGCGGCTTTCATTGATAGAGGAGGTGGCATGATCTGTTTGTGAATCTGCCGGTTGAATCTGTTGGATGAATCTGTTGGTGGATCCATCGGAATGAGTCCGTTAGTAAACCTTTTTGGTGACGAATCTGTTAGTGACTCTGTTGAGTGAATCCGTTGAGTGAATCTATTAGTGAATCCATTGGAAAGAGTTCATTGGTAAACCCTCTTGATGACGAATCCGTTAGTGAATCTATTTGATGAATCTGTTAGTGAATCCATGAGAATGAGTCCGTTA
This sequence comes from Campanula takesimana, assembly GCA_026119855.1. NCBI lineage: Eukaryota > Viridiplantae > Streptophyta > Magnoliopsida > Asterales > Campanulaceae > Campanula > Campanula takesimana. The sequence goes on along the minus strand of JAOWBW010000077.1, from coordinate 2,357,156 downwards.
GTGAACCCTTGTTGACGAATCCGTTGGTGAATCCGTTTGATGAATCCGTTGGTGAATCCCTTGAATGAGTTCGTTAGTAAACCCTTGTTGACGAATCCGTTAGTGAATCCATTTAATGAATCCGTTGGTGAATCCCTTGAATGAGTTCGTTAGTAAACCCTTGTTGACAAATCCGTTAGTGAATCCATTTGATGAATTCGTTGGTGAATCCCTTGAATGATTCCGTTGGTGAACCCTTGTTGACGAATCCGTTGGTGAATCCGTTTGATGAATCTGTTGGTGAATCCCTTGAATGAGTTTGTTAGTAAACCCTTGTTGACGAATCCGTTAGTGAATCCGTTTAATGAATCCATTGGTGAATCCCTTGAATGAGTCCGTTGGTGAACCCTTGTTGACGAATCCGTTGGTGAATCCGTTTGATGAATCCGTTGGTGAATCCCTTGAATGAGTTCGTTAGTAAACCCTTTGTTGACGAATCCGTTAGTGAATCCGCTTGATGAATCCGTTAGTGTAAGTACCCCAATCTGAAACCGACCTATCTTAGAGGTAGCCTTAGCACCGTTTCAGGGATAAGCTGATAGGCCAGGACCTCCCTAGGATAAGCTATAAATTCCAGGACTACTATGGTATAAAATTGGAAAAATCCAGAAGCTCGCCAGGCTGAGCCGTACGGATGCTTTGGGGACTAGAGGGGCCTAGCCGTACGGCTGGTTTGGGCACCCTCAGTCCTTATAAATAGAACCCCTTGTTGATCATTTCAGGGGGGGAGACACACACATTAGCGAGGTCACTCTGCTGGAATTACCACAGAGTAAGAGTGAGAGTGATCACAAACCAAAAAAAGAGAGAAGAAAGGAAGATTGGCCATAACCATCATAGGTAAGCCACCTCGCCCCTCCCTTCTCTTCATCTTACTCCTATTTTCTTTCTTATATCTTGGTTATACATGTATTTACTCTTCATTCATGCAAAGACTTGTCCATTTCAAGCACCTTTTATTTCTTGCAAGACTTGTCCATTATCAAGCACTATATACCTATCTATTACATTACTATCTTGTCCAAGCTATGAGAAGTTCCAAGGTGCCCTCTATACTTTGTATGGAAGAGGTTCTAATCCTAGACACTCATAGACTTGTTGATTGTCATTTACGTTCCTTATTCATTTAAATGTTATGCTTGTTTGGCCATGATAATCATGAGGGTGATGAAACTTAAGTGTTCATCACTTTCCTCTTTGGTTTAGCCTCAAAATCCCACTTTTGGGTCATAAAGATTCAATCTTTATGTGTTATTTTGACTCTTGGAAGGATTTTAAGTCATAAAATATCATTTTGGTGATACAGTTTCAATCTTTATTCACCAAATGACCAATTTTGGCCCAAAGGGGACATTCATCAACTTTCTTGATTTTCTCCTATGATTGCTCATGATCATACCCAAATACTTGTTTTTGGGGACCAAGTGATGATCATTTAGCATAGGAATGATGTTATAAAACTTGTAATATGATTTCTTGCAAACTGGGATCAAAACAGTTTGTCCAGCTTCAGACAGGATGCCCTGTTTCTGTTCTGAACTGGACTGTTCTTGAGCAAACTGTAAAAATCCCAGAATTGCCTCCTATAGCCGTACGGCTACTTTAGGTAGGAGGGCAAAATTGCCTGTTTTGCCCTCTGACCTTTATTTTATCACTCAAGGACCCTTTTTCAGCCGAGTTTCTCAAATAAAACCAACAACAGAACTTTTTCCGTTAAATACACACACACACACATGCACATTTTAACTAACTTAGGGAGACTCGGTTTACCGAGGCACTTTGGGTGAACTTTTCCGTGTTCTTCCCAAAGTGTAACCTGACCTCCGAACTCAAATCTCGCAACCTTTTCATTTGTTGGGTTAAATAATTAACGAATGTGGCGACTCCATTATAACGAGCCCTCGTGTTTGAAAACCATCCCGAGGAAACGAGTTTTCCTCCCGGGGCGGGGACCTTACAGTGGCGACTCCGCTGGGGAATAGAGTGCTTTCGGACTTCTTTCTAAAAGGTCCGGGGGCATTCTTATGTGGGTCAAACTCCCGTTCCCGTTAGTTGACTTCTTGCATATTTGTGTGTGTTTGATGTTTCTGTTTGAACTGTTTTGAGTACATACGTTCTGGAAATACAATAAACTAGGGCTTGATGATCAGAAGTTGGAGAAACTGAGAAAAATCTTCACTCTCTTGCTTTAGCCGTACGGCTACTTTGGGTAGGGGCCAGAATGTTGCCAATTAACAGTTTGGTGCAGAGCTGCAACATTCTGGGTGCCCCTCTGCTTCTACTTTTCCAGGTACCAAATTTACAGTCTTACTTGTGCACATTACCTTCATTCTTTTGGCCAAAACTTGGTTTTAAAAGGTAATAAAACTTGGTTGTGCATGATCTTTTGTCAATAAAATGGTTTCCAAAACCTCGTCGTGCATAATCCCTTTTGTAAGGGTTTTCTTGAGTCTTCTCGTTGTTCACAAATTGCTTTGTACAAAAGGGTTTCAATGTAAAATATTTCTTTTGCAAAAGTTTGATTCAAAATTCTTTGTTGTGAACAACTTGGTACATGTACAAGTTTTGGTCTTTGTTTGCTTATATTCCTTGATTTGTTGTGTATAAATTGGTCAATCCATGCTTGTTCATACTTGTTCATATCTTGTTTATGCCATGCTCATGCTATCGAAAAACGAATTGAAAATCTCTCTTTTTACTCAAAAGGGAGCATAGAATGACTTCACACCACGCGCACTTGACCGTGCACGTTCCAAATACCCTTTAAACCCGGGGTGGATGCCACGATGCAGCTCGTTGGGCGCTCTTGTTCCCTTCGATACGCGCACGGGTCCATCCCACCTTCCCTTCCGAACCGTGTCAACCACACTTGTCCGTGACACACAAATACCATGACTATGGTTGGTTTTTGGTCTAGTTCACGTTACCACATCCTTGATACGTGCTCAAAGCTAATTGTGGCCAAATTAATGCTCGAGTTGTGACCCATTGATGTAATGCAAGCATGGCCTAACCAGCCTCCAACTCGTGTGTTAGTGACGACCGCAATTAGCAAGGGCCATGTACTACGGATAGGGTGACACCGTGTCATCGAGCCCTAATGTACGAGTTATTTTGGATCATCCTTAAGCCCATGGTCAAGTATCGAGACGCCTCATTCAAAATGAGGTCATGTCGGAATGTCGGTACAGCCTTCGGTGTAGCCTTCGGAGAAAAGTCTTGATTCCGACTGGGGCTTAACCATGATTAGGATGACCCGCGTATTGGGAACCTTACAATGCACTAGACCCTAGGTTCACTTCTTTTGATCGGTGGAAGCCGCGTGCCCTATAGGACCCTTGCCCGGGACAGTCCGTCTATAGGAGCGTGCAAGACAGGTGAAAAAAGAGGGGTCTATAGGCGTAGTGATGGCCTCCACTGATCCAGGGTTTAGATTAGTTTCGAAAAAGAAGAGAAATATTTTCCAACCATTTAGGAATAAAAATGTGTTTTAAGTAAACTTGAATGATTTATTAATCGCGCGTTGCATGAGCTTGCTCCGTTTTTGCCTCCTGTCTTTGATACATTGCATTGTTTCGCTAACCAGTGTCACCCCCGTTAAGTCTTTGGAATGATCCATGTTATCCTTCAAGACCTCCGTCAAGTCCCGTTTAATCTTTGGACGGATCCATGTTATCCTCCAAGACTTTTGATTAGTCCCGTTTAGCCTTTGGAAGGATCCATGTTATCCTTCAAGACCTCCGACAAGTCCCGTTTAGCCTTTGGATGGATCCATGTTATCCTCCAAGACTTTTGATTAGTCATGTTTAGTCTTTGGACGGATCCATGTTATCCTCCAAGACTTTTGATTAGTCCCGTTTAGTCTTTGGACGGATCCATGTTATCCTCCAAGACTTTTGATTAGTCCCGTTTAGTCTTTGGACGGATCCATGTTATCCTCCAAGACTTTTGATTAGTCCCGTTTAGTCTTTGGACGGATCCATGTTATCCTCCAAGACTTTTGATTAGTCCCGTTTAGTCTTTGGACGGATCCATGTTATCCTCCAAGACTTTTGATTAAGTCCCGTTTAGTTTTTGGACGGATCCATGTTATCCTCCAAGACTTTTGATTAGTCCCTTTAAGTCTTTGGAAGGATCCATGTTATCCTTCAAGACTCCTGTTAAAATCCCCGTGGAGACCCTAGGCAAAATCCCGTAGGTCCCCGCAAAGATCCCCGTTAAAATTCTAGGAATAGTCCCCTAGAAAGTCAGTCCAGTCCTTGGATGGATTCTCGTTAAGAAGTCAGTCGTGTTCGTCCCTCCCTCTTAAGATTCCAAACCCATTCGAACTACGGTGACCTGAGCCTCTCGTCATGTGGGACCCCCTCCCTCGTGGTGAGAGGAACGTAGGCAACTTCGGCCCGGTCAAATATCTCAAATAAATACACGTGTGTCTTTAACCCAAGCGTTCACCCATTGTTTACCCAAGCCTAAAGCTACTTTTTGTCTTCCCGTAGCTCAGATGAAGTGGAAGAGAGCATCATGTCTCCGTCTAGTACGTGTGGAGTCAGAAAGTTCCCCGGTCACTACAACTTCTCCAACCCGGTACCTCGGAAAGGTCACTTCAGTGGACAGTAGCTTGAGAAATGACGTTGCAGACAATCCGGATGGCCCAACGAACGAAGAGTTGTTCCAAGCTTCAGAAACCCCCGGGGCTGAGAAAGAGGTCATCACAGAAAGCCACAGAGAAACGCAAACTCCGCCTGATGAGTCGACGAGGCAAAGAGGTGTTACATCTCTGTTTCAAATCGATGGGCCCTTCGCTAAAGCAACCAACCACAATGAAAAGGTGGAAGCTACCCGACCTCCAGACTGTAACCAAAGATTTCCCCCTCCATCTCATCAAAATACCGAGACCTCTATTTCTTCGCCCCAACACACCGTCGTCCACAATGAGCCTCTTGCCCAAATCCTCCTCACTCCACCTCGACCCAAATCCACCATCTCCCGTGGGACGCCTCCTATAAAACCCCAAGCACGACCCACTCAAAAGGCCCGCAAACCACTGTTCACACCAGTTACGCCTCAAGCATCATACTCACAACACCTTCCCAATCGTGTCCCTTCTCGATTCAATGCCATCAACCAAGTCACCAGAGCTCAGTCACTGTTTAGACCATACATGGGTACCCGAACCGGCATCACCAACTTGCCTCCACCAGGTTTCCCGATGAGATCCCATGGAGACCCGTATCATTTCTATGGTCCGAGACCTTTTGGACCACAAGCTCCTTGCATGCCTCCAATGTATATTCCTGCAAGCCACCAAGGTTATGGTTATGGGTATGCCTACACCCATGCACCTCCACAGAATCCTCATGTTACACCTCAGTTGGGCACGTTGTTGGGAAAGAGAAAGCAAATGGAAGATAAGTTTGAATGGATACTCGATGGGCACCCCTTTGCATCAAGTAGCGGTGATTCTCATCCCCACCACGCTCCGGTCAACAATGAACGAAAAGCCAAAGGCCAAGCCAAGATCCATTTCACAAGGTACGAGGATTTCGGAATACCCATAAGCAAGGTATTTGAGAAATTGGTTAGGCAAGGCCTTGCAAAACCTCTTGTCAACTACCAACCCACAAACCCCAAGGGACGTCTCGACACAACTGAATGGTGTGCCTTTCACAACTACCATGGGCACGACACCAACGATTGCATCGCTCTGAAACGCATCATCCGAAAGTTAATCGCGCAAGGAAAGCTTGAACGCCCTGGTTTGGGAACTTGATGGTGCTGTGGTTGTCGTAACAGAAGATGAGCTTCAAAACCCCTTCCATCGCCCCTTTTTAGGAAGAGTCAAAGTCCATTATTAGGACGTGTGATAAGTCTTTAGGGAAAGTCGCTTAAGATGTCTGTTAGGTTTAGTTAAAGTCTTGATTCCCCGGTTGATGCCATGTGGTGACCATTTTGGGTCCATTGTCAGTTCTCATTAATAAGATTATTATTGTCATTTTTGCCTTGTCAAAAAGTTTACAAAAATGTGTGTGTGTGTTTCTCACCCAAAATAAGAAGTGTGTTTTTCAGAAAAAGAAAAATGGAGATCAAGTTTGCTCAAAATAAAAGGTCTTGTTTTCCTAAAAGGTTAATCCGCTAATGAAGCATGCTTCTCGAATCATGGGTAATAATTTCACCTTGAGGTTTAAAATGCTAAAGTCCTTTGCGGTTTTGTCCCCCGGAAACATCGTCCAAGGAGCCCACATCCGAATTGGCATCCGAGACAACCATACACATGAGCAGGAAGACCAAAGAATTGGGACACCGTCCACAAGGAGGCCCAAGCTTCAGGAGCCTGAGAGTGGCTACACCAAATGAAAGACTGTGCCCTCGTCAAGTGCCATACACGAAGGTTATGCACTGTGGAAAGGGAATCACCAAAAGGCTTGGCCAACAGGTAAGCTCCCAACTCGCCCTCATGAGTAGACGACCCCGGCAATTGCAACGCCAAGCCAAGTGGAGGCCTCGCGACATCTTTCCTGACGACATGGAACCCGAGTTCCCCATGGAAGACATGGAATATGCCGCCGATAACCCCTCCAACAACTGTGGAAGAAAATGGATCATCGTGCTTCATGGGAACCCATCCTTAAAAAAAAAAAATGTGAGTCTTCCAGCCTCGTAGGTTCTAGAAAGAAAAAAAAGGGAGTCCATTCTGGACCGTGTCTTTTTATTTTTACAGAGTTCCGCACTTGGACATGTTTGTACAAAGTTATCTAAATAAAAGAGTCATTTTCCTTCTCTTCTCTCTAGACTTGAGACATTATTTGCAATATATGTTTACTCTTGAAATTGCTTTGCTTGTTATTATCAATTGGCATGAAGAAACCATCAATGGCAAATGCAAACAATTAATCTTGATATGAATAAATGTTGTGATCAATTGGCATGAAGAAACCATCAATGGCAAATCTTCCCTCATACATTACCCCGATACACAACCCGATACACCTTTCCTATACAAATCCTTGATGCGCATCAAAGGCATCCCGAGACAATGAAAAGGCGAGGATGTTGTTGCTCAACCACCAAGATTCAACCACGATCGCGCGTGCGCAACCAAGCAAAGGACTTCCCAGATCTTCAAAAGTCAAAGTAAGAAGTGGCAGAATTCCACCAAGGGGCTACAAATGAGCCAATGTCCAAGATAGCAAGTTGGGGCTAATGTTTCCCCTCTCTCTTAAAAAATGATAAGAGAGAAAGAAATGGATAATGGAAAAAGGGAAAGCAAATGAATATTGGCAAAGAGAAAGTTTACCTCAAAAGCTCACCAAGTTCACTGCAAAAGTCCACCTCAAAGAACATCCCGAGGAGTTCACCGCAAAGAAAAGCGATCTACATCAGCAAAGCAACAACATCCTTCGAAAGGACGCCAACCCCAGCAAAAGAAGGCCCCACGGCCGAACTACAGCGACCTGAGCTCCTCAAACTAAGGGGAACGTAGGCAACCTTCGGGTCCGGTCACAGCATGAGAAAGAACGGTCAAACCATGGCTTTCCCAAAGTAGCCAAGCCTCTCCCCCCACGGTCCCATCAATGACCGATTTCCCAAGACACACCTTCTTTGGGCCAATTCCCCATAAACATCTTTTTGAACTTGCCATTGATCGAATCTTAATCTCAATTGATCACAACATTTATGCTTGTCAAGGCTGATTGCTTGTTATAATCTTGACTTAATAATAAACATGGTCCATTCCAGCAATCATTTGATGATATTAACTAGGGCAAGTTTCAAATGTCTCAACAAGTCTTCTTCTCTCTACATCTTAGGAAAGAGCTAAACACTTGTATTCTGTCGAGCAAGGGCTTCCTCCCGTTCCATGATAATACATTGTTCACCAAAATAAAGGGACTCTCTCCCGCCTAAATAAAGGCCCTTGCATGTCTCCTCCAAAAAATACTTTAAAGTCCCCGTTCTATCGAGTCGGCTGGATCACTCATAAAAAGGGAAAAGAAAAAAAAGATGCAAAAAAGTAACCCGCTAGGCTGAAAACCCGCAAGGGCGGCCTAGGCAAAAGAAAGGGTGCGTCATGAAAAAAGGGATGGGTTCCTAACCTCACTTCAAAGGTCAAAAGACTATATTGGGTCTACACAAACATCAAAAGTCGGAAGACGACATTGGGGCTACCTCCACATCAACGACGATCACAAGGACATGGGGCTACCCCGACACATACAATGACATTGGGGCTACGCCGCACCGACGCCGACAAGGACATGGGGCTACCCCGACATCAACGACAAGAAGGACATGGGGCTACCCCGACACATACAATGACATTGGGGCTACGCCGCCACCAACACCGACAAAAACACGGGGCTATGCCCCCATCGACGACAGCAGCAACAAAGATGACATTGGGCCTATCCCCACGACAGCGACAAGCCAATATCCTACCACCAGTGACTTCTCAGTAAATGGACCAAATCCAAAGGACTTTATGCATAACCAACCTCATAGTTAAGTTAAAATCAAAAATTTGATTAACATGCTTTGTTAAAAGATTTGCTTTTGGAAATAAGTACTCCCGATTTGCCCATGTGGCGTCATTTGTTAAAGACATTGTTTCAAGCAAAATGCTTTTGATCTCCTCTCAAAATGATTGTTCCAAAGTCTTGGACCCTTTTGTCCACAATGAGTCTTGAAGGTCACCCCTAGGCTCTTTCCCGGTATCAAGAAAATGTGTCAACCATCCCGCAGTGTAGGCTTGACCAAATCTTCGTCCCCCGAGTGACCCCCTTTAGGTTAAAAAACCTTTGTCCCCAGAGTGACCCATTTAGATTAAAACCTTGACTCAGAATAGTCGTTATAGGCTAGAGCCTTTATCCCGGCAGTCCTTAGAGGGACGTAAGACCAGTTTTCCCGTCAATCTCCCCAAAGATGGAGTTGACCCCGGTCAAACCTTGACTCAGAATAGTCGTTATAGGCTAGAGCCTTTATCCCGGCAGTCCTTAGAGGGACGTAAGACCAGCTTTCCCGTCAATCTCCCCAAAGATGGAATTGACCCCGGTCAAGCTATGACTTAGAATAGTCGTTATAAGCTAGAGCCTTTGTCCCGGTAGTCCTTAGAGGGACGTAAGACCAATTTCCCCGTCAATCTCCCCAAAGATGGAGTTGACCCCGGTCAAGCTATGACTTAGAATAGTCGTTATAGGCTAGAGCCTTTGTCCCGGCCGTCCCTAGTGAGACGTAAGACCAATTTTCCCGTCAAACTCCCCAAAGATAAAGTTGACCAAACCTTGACTCAGAATAGTCATTATAGGCTAGAGCCTTTATCCCGGCCGTCCCTAGTGAGAGGTAAGACCAATTTTCCCATCAAACTCCCCAAAGATGGAGCTGACCAAACCTTGAATCAGAATAGTCATTATAGGCTAGAGCCTTTGTCCCGGCCGTCCTTCGTAAGTCCAACCATTTAGCCAACCCTCTCCCATAGAGCCAAGTTGACCATGTCCCGGCCGTCCTTCGTAAGTCCAACCATTTAGTCAACCCTCTCCCATAGAGCCAAGTTGACCATGTCCCGGCCGTCCTTCGTAAGTCCAACCATTTAGTCAACCCTCTCCCATAGAGCCAAGTTGACCATGTCCCGGCCATCCTTCGTAAGTCCAACCATTTAGTCAACCCTCTCCCATAGAGCCAAGTTGACCATGTCCCGGCCGTCCTTCGTAAGTCCAACCATTTAGTCAACCCTCTCCCATAGAGCCAAGTTGACCATGTCCCGGCCGTCCTTCGTAAGTCCAACCATTTATTCAACCCTCTTCCATAGAGCCTAGTTGACCATGTCCCGGCCGTCCTTCGTAAGTCCAACCATTTAGTCAACCCTCTCCCATAGAGCCAAGTTGACCATTTCCCGGCCGTCCTTCGTAAGTCCAACCATTTAGTCAACCCTCTCCCATAGAGCCAAGTTGACCATGTTCCGTGTAAGTCAACCCTCTCCAATAGAGCCAAGTTGACCCTGTCCCCAGCAAGTCAACCCTCACCATAGAGCCAAGTTTACCATATCCCGCCTCTGAACTCGCCAAAGAGTCATGCCCGTTCCTTTAGGAGAGAATGACAGATATTCCCCTACAACCTTAGGTTTAAGACGCCAAGTCCCTCACCCGACTTTGAAATAGTCACCCGTAGGTTTGAGATGCCAAGTTCCTCACCCGACCTTAATGGTCGCTGTTAGGTTTGAGTAGCCTTAAAATCTCTCACCCCCGAACTACGTTAGGCTTGATTCCCCGCGAACGGGATACGTAGGAATCCTATACCACTAGGTCCAGCCATGCAACCAAAATCGGTTAAAACCGTCATCCCGTCAGATTGGGATGCTTATTTTTATCGACAACCCCGCTCCTTCGAAGCGACGTTGCCGAGGGGCTCTTTAAGTACCCCAATCTGAAACCGACCTATCTTAGAGGTAGCCTTAGCACCGTTTCAGGGATAAGCTGATAGGCCAGGACCTCCCTAGGATAAGCTATAAATTCCAGGACTACTCTGGTATAAAATTGGAAAAATCCAGAAGCTCGCCAGGCTGAGCCGTACGGATGCTTTGGGGACTAGAGGGGCCTAGCCGTACGGCTGGTTTGGGCACCCTCAGTCCTTATAAATAGAACCCCTTGCTGATCATTTCAGGGGGGAGACACACACATTAGGGAGGTCACTCTGCTGGAATTACCACAGAGTAAGAGTGAGAGTGATCACAAACCAAAAAAAGAGAGAAGAAAGGAAGATTGGCCATAACCATCATAGGTAAAGCCACCTCCCCCTCCCTTCTCTTCATCTTACTCCTATTTTCTTTCTTATATCTTGGTTATACATGTATTTACTCTTCATTCATGCAAAGACTTGTCCATTTCAAGCACCTTTTATTTCTTGCAAGACTTGTCCATTATCAAGCACTATATACCTATCTATTACATTACTATCTTGTCCAAGCTATGAGAAGTTCCAAGGTGCCCTCTATACTTTGTATGGAAGAGGTTCTAAACCTAGACACTCATAGACTTGTTGATTGTCATTTACATTCCTTATTCATTTAAATGTTATGCTTGTTTGGCCATGATAATCATGAGGGTGATGAAACTTTAGTGTTCATCACTTTCCTCTTTGGTTTAGCCTCAAAATCCCACTTTTGGGTCATAAAGATTCAATCTTTATGTGTTATTTTGACTCTTGGAAGGATTTTAAGTCATAAAATGTCATCTTGGTGATAAAGTTTCAATCTTTATTCACCAAATGACCAATTTTGGCCCAAAGGGGACATTCATCAACTTTCTTGATTTTCTCCTATGATTGCTCATGATCACACCCAAATACTTGTTTTGGGGGACCAAGTGATGATCATTTAGCATAGGAATGATGTTATAAAACTTGTAAAATGATTTCTTGCAAACTGGGATCAAAACAGTTTGTCCAGCTTCAGACAGGATGCCCTGTTTCCGTTCTGAACTGGACTGTTCTTGAGCAAACTGTAAAAATCCCAGAATTGCCTCCTATAGCCGTACGGCTACTTTAGGTAGGAGGGCAAAATTGCATGTTTTGCCCTCTGACCTTTATTTTATCACTCAGGGACCCTTTTTCAGCCGAGTTTCTCAAATAAAACCAACAACAGAACATTTTCCGTTAAATACACACACACACACATGCACATTTTAACTAACTTAGGGAGACTCGGTTTACCGAGGCACTTTGGGTGAACTTTTCCGTGTTCTTCCCAAAGTGTAACCTGACCTCCGAACTCAAATCTCACAACCTTTTCATTTGTTGGGTTAAATAATTAATGAATGTGGCGACTCCGTTATAACGAGCCCTCGTGTTTGAAAACCATCCCAAGGAAACGAGTTTTCCTCCCGGGGTGGGGACCTTACAGTTAGTGAATCCCTTGTGTTTTTGCAAGAAGTGGTGAACTTTAGTGGCTCACCGCGGACCGAATTGCTATTCGTAGCTGCATTTGATGTTGACTTTTCTCGGGGTGTGGGCACAGTTGACTGCGGATCGAAAGAATGTTTTCCCTTTACCGAGGAAAATGTCGAGATTGACTTTGACTTGAAAGGAAAGACACGCCCTACTTTAAGGTTTAGTGGGAGTTTCTATCTTATTTCAATTTAGACTAGGCTTAGGGGCAGACCAAATTAATGTGTGCCCAACTGTGTGTTTGAGGGCGGAGATTGTTATGATCTTGATGAAGAATGCTGATCCTGTTGATCTTGAGGCTGTTTGAGCTTCCTTCCTGCGTGATTTCCTTCTTTGACAAGTGCCAATAGAGGCATTTCTGAGATGGGAAGTGGGCACCCCGGCTAGTGGATGTGGGACGCGCGCCTGTCATGGGAATAGCGGGAGGCGCGCGCTTCTGGGAAGCGAAATCCGGGGCTTGACACTTGCTGGCCAAAAGATCCCCAACAGCTATAATATCAGCCTCTGTTCGAGACTATTCTCCCAACAGCTATTTTCTGCCATTTTTGAACATTCTTTCTTTTCCCAATTTTGCTTGTAATCCACTTTTGCCATGGCTTCCAATTCTTTTGTTCTTGACGCCAAGGGGGTTGGTGAGTATGAGAAGGATTTGTCGACCTTCGTGTACTCTTTCAAGACCCACCCCAAGAAATCTTTCATCAAAGATTTTGGTTTCCAAATTCTTTTTACACTTCGGACTTTGAAGCCAGATTGGGATTTGTTGAAGGCCGCTGAAGCTTTTTGGAATTTCGACAACCACACTTTCAATTTATCGGCGAATGAGATAGTGCCAACTGTTGATGATTTTAGTGTCATTCTTGGCATGCCGTTGGCGGGTCATATCGCTGTACCCAAATACCATCGAGGCGTCATTGATTCTTGGTCTGACTTATTGAACCTTCCCATCGAAGATGTGAGGAATATGTTACATGGTACCGCGGTAGACATAACTGAGTTACCGATGTTCTTCAGTTTGCATCCAGAGGATATGGCGGTTCAGTCCTTTAAGAGGAATGCCATGGCGGTTTGCCTTTTCAGTGAGGTTCTGTTCGTGACACCCTTCGGGACTGCGGATGCGCAGTTAGCTGAAATTGTCTTGCAAGCAAAGGAGCAACAGTTTAGCATGATCGCTCTCATAGTGGGGGAAACTTTGCATGGCTTGGATGAGTTGCATCGGACAGGCGAAATGAGACGGGGAAGCCCCTTGCTCTTAACTGTATGGCTTCGAGAGCACTTCAAGATTTATTCTCCAGAGGGTGATCTTTCTCCTTTTACTGTTCATAGGAGAAAACTGCTGACTCGGGATTTATCTGAAGACGGTTGGAAGAAATTCTTTGCATCTCGGTCATCGGCCGACATTGAGTGGTGTCCCCCTTCTTGGGGTCTTCATCCTTTTGTGGAGTAGACCTCAGGCTTTGAGCATGTGGTCTTACCCGGCTTGAGAGACTATTCATTTTACCATCCGGATTGGGTTCTGAGGCAGTTCGGTCATCAACAGATTATTCCTTTCCCTGGGAGTGGGGTGTTTCGTTCAGTCTCATACATGGGTCCGGAATTTTCAGCGGAGCTTCAGTCAGCTTGGGGAGATGACCGCCATCTGTGGGCTTCTGCCCCTATTTACCGGGGTACTATCTTTCTTCCCGAGAGTTATTTGGACTATCTGTTTGGTACTCTTTACCGCGGCATTACTTGGGTTGACGTGCTTCGCGCTGAGTTGATAGGAAAAGACTTTGAGCCCAGCAGTGCTTTGAGATATAGGGAAGCTGCCGCTGATTCTTGCAACATTTTGTCTGACCCTTTTGGCAGTCATTTGGATAGCTTTTACGCTCGGAGGCGTGTTGCTGCTTAGAAGATTTCAGTCTGCCTTAGTGTTCCTAGGCCTCCCAAGAAGAACAGGATTGAGAGCCGTTCGGGTGGCCCTTCGAAAGCTAAGAGAAAATTAGATTTTTCCTAGTACCCCAAGATTGCAATTTAATAGACCACTTGTTTAGGATTTGATGTTTTATTGTCTTTTCTTGCTCAACAAGATCCATTGTAATGGTCAAAATAATTCAAGAGATGAATAAAAATTGCATTTTGTTATGACGTGATTGGGTAAAAATTTATGTTTTAGACCGCACCCGAAGGTTGCCTACGTTCCTCTCGGAGAGAGGCTCAGGTCTCCGTAGTTCAAACAAATGAAGACCATTTTTTTTGTGCAACCTGTTTTTTGCCTAGACCGCCCTTTCGGGTTTTCAATCTAGCGGGATTCTTTTTTTGCACGTGCTCTAATTTTTGCCTAGGCCGCCCTTGCGGGTTTTCAACCTAGCGAGCGTTTTTTTTTTTTAATGGTCTTTATTTGTTAAGCGTAGAACTTCTTGAGCTTGTCGAGGTTGACCTCCTTTGGCAATTGATCGCCATCCAAGTCTACGAGTCGGACTGCACCGCCGCTTAGTATCTTGTTGACCACGTAAGGACCAATCCATCGGGGTCCCCATTTCCCAAGGGGATTCATGGCATTAGGAGGATGTTGTCTTAGAACCAAATCTCCTACCTTTATGTTTTGAGGCTTCACCTTTTTGTTGAAAGCTCTTTCCATTCTCTGTTGATAAGCCCTTGTGCGTTCGAACGCTCTTAACCTCTTTTCGTCGTGTAGGGCTAGCTGCTCATATCGGCTTTGCATCCAATCAACTTCGTTGACTTGGTTCTCGAGTAAGACCCGTAGAGAAGGAACCTCGAGTTCGACTGGGAGTACGGCATCAGAACCATAAACCAATGAGTAAGGAGTCTCTCCCGTTGCTGACCGTATTGATATGCGGTAGCCCCATAATGCTAGTGGTAATTTCTCGGGCCAATCCCTTCCTGTTGAAGCCATTTTTCGTATGATGACCTTGATTGTTTTGTTTGCTGCTTCGACCGCTCCGTTGTCTTGCGGACGGTACGAGGATGAATTGTGCTTGGTAATTTTGTAGTTTACCAAAAGTGCATCCATTTCTTTTTCGAAGTGAGAGCCATTGTCGGAGATGATCTCGTGAGGAATACCATATCGGCACATGATGTTGTTTTTCACGAATTCAGCCACTTTCTTGGCATTGAGAACTCGGTAAGCTTGTGCCTCGACCCACTTTGTGAAATAGTCTACGGCCACAAGGATGAATAACTGTCCATTGCTCCCCGTAGGATGGACTTTTCCGATGATATCTATGCCCCAACAAGAGAATGGCCAAGGTGTGGTCATGTTGTACAATTGTGAAGGTGGAGCATGTTGCAGATTGGCATGGAATTGGCACTTGGCGCATTTCTTGACTTTCTCGATGCAGTCTCTTTCCATTGTAGTCCAGTAGTAGCCAATACGGAGTATCTTTTTGGCTAACATAATCCCATTCATGTGGGGTCCACACTCGCCTTCATGGACTTCGTGCATGATTTCTTGAGCTTCGGACTCGTTTGCACATAAGAGGTTGATCCCTTGATGATGCCTCTTGTAGACTCATTTCCAATCAACACATATCTGGCGGCTAGCTTTTATAGTTCTATTCGGGTTTTCCCATTGCTGTTGTCGGGAAAGGTGCCGTTGTTGAGAAAGTTCATGATGTCTGTGTACCACGGGGGGTTATCTTGGACTTCATTGATCTCGATGTTCATACAGTATGCTGGACTGGTCCTCCTTGAAATTTTGAAGGGTTTCACCATTTTTCCTTTGGGCATCTCAACCAGTGAGGATATAGTAGCCAAAGCATCAGCAAAGTGGTTCTTGTCCCTTGGCAAATAAGTGAACGTGATGTCTTGGACCTGTTCAACCAATTCCTCGAGGTGTTGACCAGACTGTTGAAGGGTCGGGTCTTGGATTCGCCATTTACCCGATGTTTGATTGATAAGTAGCAGGGAGTCACCGAATACTTCTATTTCTGTGAGATTTCTTTCTAGGGCCGCTTCTAGCCCCGCTATGCATGCCTCATACTCGGCAATGTTGTTGGTAGCTTCGAATTCAAGACGGATGGCAATTGGAGTGTAGATGTCCTTTGGATCGACAAGCAACATTCCTATCCCAAAACCATGTTTATTGGCGGCTGTAGACACCCCGCCTTGGACCTCTCATGTCCCGATTGCATACACACTCTTTGTCTTCCTCTTTTCTGTTAAGTTTTGTTACTTTTCATTAACTTTCGTTACTTTCCGTTAAGTTCTCGACTTACTCCGTTAGTATTGGATTTGACTAACTGACAAAGTCAACCTTGAGTCTTTGTTTCACTTGTTTTTCGTTGAATTTCGTGGTGTTCGTTAAGTTTCTGACTGATCTCGTTAGTTTTGGGACTTAACTGCATAACGGGGTTAACTTTTGGGCTGAAATTTGGATTTCCTGAAGATGGGAGGAGCGCGCCTCCGCCCTCCTTTATGGGATGCTCGCGCCTCCCATAGGGGGGCGGGAGGTGCGCGCTTCCCACCTCCAGAATCCCAGATTTTACCAAATTTCCCTCCTTTTCTGATTTGTACCAAGGCCATTATGCCTTGGCTTGATCCGGGGAAGGGCCATCTTTGTGACCACAAAGACCTTACCTAACACATATAAAAACCCCTCCAATCCATCATTGGAAGAGGACTTTTCTTTTCACTCTCTTAACAAAAAGAGGAAGAATTCTTGAATCAAAAACACTTTAAAACACATAAAATCTATTTTCAAAGAGTGGTCCCTATAGACAATTTGGTTCTTCCCCATTCAAGCACAAGGTACAATGTTCATTCTCTTATAAACTTTTAATCTCTTCTTTATTTTCTCTCCTTGTTAAAATCTTTTTATTACACTCTTCATCTTTAATGTGTATGCAATCTCCATAAAAGGGATACAACCAAAAGGCCACTTCACTATTGAAGTTTGACCAAGGTTGCATCCCAACATTCCAAATTCCACTTTAATTTTCATTTCATTTCTTCATGAAATTGTTTGGCATAATTGTTACATGTAATCTTTTAGCATAAATTAATAAATAAAAACAATTCTCTTTTATTTCCTTTTAATTTTCCCCTTTCTTTCCATTGTAATTGTTAGCACTTCTTACATTAATAATTGAAGGACTTTTCTTTTTAGTATTAGAACACCAAAAGTAGCAAGACCCCCATAAGCGGGGTGGAGTGGGTGTTTAAGTACTTCCCACTCCGTCACCTAACCCCCGAACCCTCATCTCAAGAATCTTTGGTTTCATAATCAATAAAAAAGGTTATTTTCTTAGGTTTTCTCGCGTTCCTCTAAAATGTGGGTGGCGACACTTAAAATCAATTAGACATCCTAGGTAATTCACCGCTCTAGTCAAGCCGTGGTTACATGGGGTATCTACAGTGGCGACTCCGCTGGGGACATAGAGGGTTAAACTTGTGTTTTTCATTTTTGGTGTTCTTTTTACAGTTTTCTGGACATTCTGGTGGAAAAAGGTGAGACGCGTGCGCCTCTGGCCTTCTTGGCCTAAGGCGCGCGCATCCCACCTTCACCACCAGAATCGCCCACCTCTCATCTTGTTCTTCAAATTTCATGTTATTGTGCTAACAGTTTCTGCAGGGGAAAAGTGTTTTTATTTAGGGTCAAGGCAGTCCCTTGAACCCATGAATTTGCAGGTACTGCCTAGAAGCGGGCGCCTCTGCCCTCTAGTGCCTAAGGCGCGCGCCTCCCATCCTCATATCATAAAGCGCGCGCGTCTGGTCAACTTTCCAGGACAGAACAGTGCACAGAACAGAGCAGTTTTGACAGTGTGTGGGCACCGGGCCTGCACAAAACCATCTTTTAATTCTCTGTTTTATTTTTATCAGTCACACGGTGTAGATACCCCGGGAAACCACAACTTGGCTAGAGCGGTGAATTATCCTAGGATGTCTAACTTGTTTTAGATTGTTTAGAGTCGCCACCTATGTTTTTAAAGGAACATAAGAAAAACCTAGAAATAGCCTAATTTATGTACAAAACCAGAGATTCGGGAGAGAAGGGTTCGGGGGTTAGGTGACGGAGTGGGAAGTACTTAAACACCCACTCCGCCCCGCTTACGCGGGTCTTGCTACTATTGGTGTTCTAATATTTACATGTCCTTCAATTAATTAAATAGAAATGTGCTAACAATTGTGATGAGAAGAAAAGGGGAAATAAAGGGAAAATAAAATAGAATTGTTTTATTTATTTAATGATAAAGATTACATGTAACAAGTAATGTTAAAGAATTACATTAAGAGATGAAGAGAAATTAACATGGTGAATTAAAGTTAAGATTAAAATGTAGGGAGATAACCTTAACTAACTTCAATATGTGAAGTAGTCATGTTGGTCATGTCCCATTAATGGGGATTGCATACATCAAGAAGAAGAAAACAAAGGAAGAAAATGGAGTTGTACCTTGAGAAAGAGGACTTGGAACCTTGACTTGAAAGTGTTGTTGTTGTAATGAAATTGTTGTAGAACAATTTGTTGTATAAAAACTCTTGTCGGAGAATTTGTGTAGAGAATTGTGTATAGTGTAGGTGTAGTGAAAATGTGAGATTAAGGTTCCAAAGAGTGTAAAAAAAGTCCCTTTCTAAGGTAGAAGATGATGGTTTTTATAGGTAAAAAAGAGAGGGAAATGATGGAGGGAAATTGGTCATCCATGTGAAATGGAATGGGCCAATCACAAATAAGATAAATGAATAAATGAAAATAAAAGAAATAAAAGAAATCAAATAATAAATGAAAGAAATATTAGTTTTTTGGGAAAAGGCTTAAAATTTGGGATTGGGAGTTAATGAGAAAAGGGGGGATGAATGTGGATGAGAAAAGAGGTCTTTTGTGATCAAGAAAGAGATGTTGCAAATAAGAAAAGGGAAGGAAATAAGGTGCAATCCGTTACTGCCAAAATGGGAAGCGCGCGTGTCCGGCTTTTGGGGCGGGACGCGCGCGCGGCTCACTGACAGTTCCGGAAGCGCCCGCGGGTGAAAATGACAGAATGACAGAAATGACTCTAAAGTTAATTCTGTTATGCAGTTTAGTCCAAAACTAACGGAATCAGTTAGGAACTTAACCGAAGTAACAGAAATTAATGAAAATAAGTTAAATAAAAATACTTTGTATGCAATCGGGGTGAGAGGTCCAAGGCGGGGTGTCTACAGAGCCCCTCGGCGACGTGGATTGCAAAGCAAAACGCGTCGACGAAAGTAAAAACACCCGCCGAGGACATCGACAAAGAAAAAGAAAGAAAAGAAAGCAAAGACTCGATGAAAGCAGTAATTTGAAATTGCTAGAGTTAGGGGTGCGCTCCCTGTGTGAGCGTCTTTTGCTGATAGAGGGGGTGGCATGATCCGTTAGGTGAACCTGCCGGCTGAATGTTTTAAATGAGGCCGTTAGTGAACCGGTTTGATGAATCCGTTAGTGAATCCCTTAAATGAGTCCGTTAGTGAACCCTTGTTGACGAATCCGTTAGTGAATCCGCTTGATGAATCCGTTAGTGAATCCCTTGAATGAGTCCGTTAGTGAACTCTTGTTGACGAATCCGTTAGTGAATCCGCTTGATGAATCCGTTAGTGAATCCCTTGAATGAGTCCGTTAGTGAACTCTTGTTGACGAATCCGTTAGTGAATCCGCTTGATGAATCCGTTAGTGAATCCCTTGAATGAGTCCGTTGGTGAACCCTTGTTGATGAATCCGTTAGTGAATCCGTTTGATGAATCCGTTAGTGAATCCCTTGGATGAGTCCGTTGGTGAACCCTTGTTGACGAATCCGTTAGTGAATCTGTTTGATAAATCCGTTAGTGAATCCCTTGGATGAGTCCGTTGGTGAACCCTTGTTGACGAATCCGTTAGTGAATCCGTTTGATGAATCCGTTAGTGAATCCCTTGGATGAGTCCGTTGGTGAACCCTTGTTGATGAATCCGTTAGTGAATCCGTTTGATGAATCCGTTAGTGAATCCCTTGGATGAGTCCGTTGGTGAACCCTTGTTGACGAATCCGTTAGTGAATCCGTTTGATGAATCCGTTAGTGAATCCCTTGGATGAGTCCGTTGGTGAACCCTTGTTGACGAATCCGTTAGTGAATCTGTTTGATGAATCCGTTAGTGAATCCCTTGGATGAGTCCGTTGGTGAACCCTTGTTGACGAATCCGTTAGTGAATCCGTTTGATGAATCCGTTAGTGAATCCCTTGGATGAGTCCGTTGGTGAACCCATTTTGACGAATCCGTTAGTGAATCCGTTTGATGAATCCGTTAGTGAATCCCTTGAATGAGTCCGTTGGTGAACCCTTGTTGACGAATCCGTTAGTGAATCCGTTTGATGGATCCGTTAGTGAATCCCTTGGATGAGTCCGTTGGTTAACCCTTGTTGACGAATCCGTTAGTGAAATCCGTTGATGAGGCCGTTAGTGAACCTTTGAGGACGAATCCGTTAGTGAAATCCGTTGATGAGGCCGTTAGTGAACCTTTGAGGACGAATCCGTTAGTGAAATTCTTTGATGAAATATTGCTTTGAAGTCTCGTGCCACTTGGAGTCACACTTGACTTTTTGAATTGTGGGGTTCGGGCACAGTTGACTGTGGACCATTTTCTGCTGGGGATGAAGTGCCTCGAGTTGCAGATGCTGTTTGACTTCGCGGTGGTTCCCGTTATATGCTTTGCAGGTATATGTGCTAGTGCAAGAAGATGCATGAAGTGTGAAATGGAGAGAGAAATTGTGCTCGTGGTGCAATGTGATTTGAAAGCAGTTTTGCATGAGAGAGAGATTTGCAAGAATGAAGAAATTGCTTTTGTGTTCTGTGTGATTTTGAGGAAAGTATTAATGAATGATGTTCATACCTTCACTTACCATTGCCGCTTGAGTGGAGATGGATTTCTGATGTCCGCGGAGGATGCTTTGATGGAGAATGTCCATTCTTTGGATGTTGATGAGAGAACGCTCTTGATGATGGGTTGGCAAGATGGTACTCTGGATGATGGATTGGTCGTGCCAAAGGCTGCCTACGTATCCCTTGAAGGGAATCAGACCAGCGTAGTTCAAGGATGATGGAGAATGCTGGAGGAGAAGCTAGGAGCAAGGCAAAGTAAAGCACATATTTTGCACATAGAAGGAGAAAAAGAAAAAGAAAAATCTTTTTTTTTTCTTTTTTTTTTTTTTTTTAGAAAGGAAAGAATATGCACACATGTGAGGAAAAGATTTTTTTTAGTTCGTGGGTGAACCATTTTAACCATTGTGTGCTTGTGAAGCCAACCCAAGATCAAGTCATGTTCAGTCGAAGTCCGGATTGCCTCGCTTGAATTCTGTTATCGCCGGTGTGCCCAACGAAGATTGATGTCTAGCCCCAAGAGATTTGTCAATTATGGGGCTTCAAAAGGCTTTTGATGCCGAGATGAGAGGTTGCTGATTGTAAAGCCCCTAGAATGCCTTTGATGCCAAATTTTGAGGGACTTGCATAGCTCCAAGATAAATCAGCTCTTGGCCCATTCGAGTAAATCACCATTTGTTGTTGTAGTGAGCAAGCCCCAAGAGGAGATCGTTGACGCCAAGGTTGCAAAGCCCCAAGTGTCGTGGGCTTGTAGATGGCGGGATGTGAAGACCTTTCATTGTAAAGACCCAAATTATCTCGTGATTGGCTCGGCATTGAGAGCGGATGTACCGTCGGGTAGAATTCTTGATAGAGATCCCCTTCTTGCTCTTACTGGGGAGATGAATGGCCTCATTGTGGTTGATATCCAAATGGCTGAGGGCTAATGTCAAAAGATGCAGTAATGTCTTGCGATGCCGTCGAGGACGCGGATGATAAGGTCTTGGTGTGATAAAGTCCCAAATGAGTATGCTTGCTTGACTCTTCTTGAGTTGAACTAATGACGAATCTTCGGATGCAACTAGTGCTGTGGCCCAACTTTATCTGAGCTGCACCTTGTGCTTTTGGTCTTGGAGAAGGGGGTGCTGAATTGCAGAAACATTGGGATTGGCCGTGGCATTTCCCGCTATAACCCTGTTTTGATTAGAGTTTAGCATATTGAATCTTTTTCCTTTTCTCTAAGAATTCCTTCAAAATCTCGCTGTGAGTTCTAACAAAAATCATCAACTTCATTCATAACATCGGAGTCTTCATTTGAAACCAAGAGGCCTTTGACTTGAAGTGTTGAGAGACCCTTGAATCTTGATTGTTCTCATGGAGCCATAAGACTACTCCACATTGAACTTGCTCGAGTATTGTTGCCCAAAAGACTGTCGGTCGCGAAGCCCTAATACTGCCCTTTGCTTTAATTACTGTAATGCCGTAGCCCAAAAGATTGTAGATTGCGAAGCCCGTTGAGACCTTCGGTGCCGAATTGAGAAAGCTTCCAATGTTGCACATGACTTGGCTGGGCATACTGCTGGGGAGTTAATTGCTCTTTACCGAGGGAGCCTTTAAGACTTGACCGTAGCCCCTAGAGTGCCATCATTGATTGCGAGAAAGGTCCACCCTTGATTGGGGAAACGAGCACGGGCACACATGACAAGAGGGCTTTTTGACATCCCTTTTGAGGGACTTTGAGGATAGTCTCACACATCTTTCTTGAGCATAGCCCCTAGGGCGTATTGATTGCCAAATGAAGCAAAAGAATCCCTTGTTCTTGAGTCACATAGCCCCTAGGGCGTCACCATTTGTTGAGCAAAGAAAGAGTGACTCGTCCTCGTGTGAGGGAATAAACATGAGAGGATATGGCAAGAGCTACTCCATTTCTCGGGAGCCTTTCGGCGTACTTTATACTTGCAGAAGCTTTGAAAACTGAGACACATGTTGTTGCTATTTGATGCCCAAGCCAATTGACTAGCTAGGGATTATTTGTGCAACCTCGTGCCCTTTTATGATGGGCTTGTTCTCGGATGGATCTTGGTTACCACGGGCCTTCTTTTCATGAACCCAAAAATGCACACTGCTGGAGAATGATGCCGATAACCCAAGACAACCTTTGATGGTGCTATATCTTGTCGAGCCTTTTGCAATCCCAAAGTTGACTCGGTGGGGAATTGACTTGCTGAGGAGATTCAATGTAGAACTTGTCTTCTTTAGAGGTCGGGGATCTCCATTTCTCTTTCCCTTCTCTCTCTCACTCTCTCATTTTTTTATGACGCACCCTGTTTTTTGCCTAGACCGCCCTTTCGGGTTTTCAATCTAGTGGCCAT
The DNA here is from genome assembly GCA_026119855.1 of Campanula takesimana. NCBI lineage: Eukaryota > Viridiplantae > Streptophyta > Magnoliopsida > Asterales > Campanulaceae > Campanula > Campanula takesimana. The sequence continues at coordinate 2,334,031 of JAOWBW010000077.1, read as the reverse complement.
CTCTTTTGCGTCTTCATCATTTTTTCATTTCATTTTTTTTTTTTTTTTTGACTCAATTGATGAGGAAGTGTGCATTGACTCTAGCTGAGGAGATAAGACATGTGATTTTGCGGTGGAGACCTTTTGTCACTAATGATGAGTGACATTGACTTGACTAGGGAAGTGTCCCTAGTATTGACATGTATTTTTTATTGAATTGAATGACTCGCGAAGGCAAGTAAGTCATTAAGAGAGAAGAGAAGGAAAGCCCCAATTTGATTGCAAGAAATTGGGAGTATGCAGAAAGAATAGAAGTCCCTAGACTCGACAAGGAGCGCGAAATGATTCCAAATCTAAGAAAGTTGTTCAATCTTTTTGGTGATTAATTCATTGGAAAATGAATCGTACAAAGATGTCTTGACAAGTTCGAGATGAAGGCCAATCACCATAACGCGCTAGGGCTAAACATATCTTTTTTTCTTGCATGAGACCGGACCCGAAGGTTTCCTACGTTCCTCCAGTGTAGAGGCTCAGGTCACCGTAGTTCTTGTGAATTCTCCATTCTTCGGGATGGAATTGTTGCTTCGTCGTGTAGCTTCGTCCTCCTTTGGTGGATGGAATGATGTTGATCTTGATGTGAACTTCTTTGATTGAGGGGGATTTTTTTTTTTTTTTTTTTTTTTTTTTTGTGCTCTAACTTTTGCCTAGGTTGATTTGAAGAGTTCAACCTAGCGAGCATTTTTTTTTTTTTTTTTTTTCAATCCCCCCTTTGAAACATTGCTTGATTTTTCTCCATGGTTGTTGCTTCACCTTTGATGTCTTGACTTTGTCTTCGTCGTTGATGATGTTGCCTTCGTCACAATGTTTAGCCCCTAGGCGCTCAAGTGATGGCCTTCATTCCAAAACTCGTTTAGACATCTTTTCATCATTTTGCCAAGAATTAGATTGAACAACTTGGAAGAGTGTATGAGGACAAGAACGACTTTTTTTATTCGATGATAAGACTCGACACTTAACATGGGACGAGAGAAAACATTGATGCACACTAAAGAGGACTTTTGACTCATTTTTTTTTTTTTTTTTTTTTAAATCCTATTTTCTAAGTAGAGAAAGAGAAACGAAGATTGATGTCGTAGTCCCCATTGTCGTTGTAGTCTTCCATGTCACTACATTCGTCCATGTCTTCATCGTTGAAGCTTGTCTCGTAGGAAGACTCGGCCATTTCTAGGAGCAAATTGTCGACTCTAATTCCCGCATCATACATGCTTGCAAAATCGGAGTGAAAAGACCCACTAAGATTAGTGCGGTAGTCCATTTTCAAACACTTCAAGAAGATGTCCATTTGTTCTTTCTTGGAAGGCCTATCAACCATCTCGGCTAGCTTGTCGTTCCAACGGCGATAGAAGCCCCCAAATGATTCATCACCCATTTGCACGGTGCTCTCCAATTCTTTCTTGGTGGGACGGAACATGGAGTTGCCTTGGTATTGTGACTTGAAGGCAAGCATAGCGGCATCCCAATTGAGGCGGGTGGAAATCGGAAGACCCATATACCAATCTTTTGCGACCCCCTCGAGAGTAAGCGGGAAGCATTGTGCCATTATTTGAGGAGACACTTTCTTTGGTAGCATGGCCCAAATGTAGGAGTCGAAATGAGCGTCGGGGCAAGAGGTGCCTTTGAACTTGCCAATATCGGGCATCTTGAATTTTTCGGGAAGAGCCTCCATTGTGTTCATGAGGAGGGAAGCTTGATGGAGATCGGTGCTCGGGCCCTTGTGCAAATTTAGCCTACTAAGCCTTTGGTCAATGTAGGACATGAGAGTGTTGACCAAACCGGTATCAATGCTTTGGACCTTTCCTTCATTCGTGAGCCCCTTTAATCGGTTCTTGAGTTGAGCAACTTCTTTCTCGTGGACCGTTTTCACATGCTTGTAACGAGCTCGCCATAGATCATCCTTGCGGCGGACATTCTCGGCTAGTGTATCAACTTGCTCTTTCAATGCTTCCACCATGCGGAATAACCCTTCGTTGGACACGGGAATGCCGTTATCGTTGCCATTTGAAGCCATTGGACCTATGGAGAGAACACGGTTGATCTTAGGATGGCCCCACAAACACCTTTTGAGTAAAGTAACTTCACCCACAACAAAGGAAAAAGACTCAACCACATAAAGAAAAAAAAGACTTTTTTTTTTATTTACAAAGTCGGAAGGACGGAGTCCTTTTTGGGGTTTCTAGAAAAATAGTGGAATCGTCACACTAGTATAGACCTTCTCGCGGTCCCATATACTCATCGGATTCCACCACGTTTGTGATACCTACATGTGACGGGATTAAACTAAATTAATGTAGTAAATCATACATGCGGGGACGGATTTTTATTTTCGTCCAAAATGCCCACTTTTGGGGACGGAGTTTTATTTCGTCCATTGCAACAAGCTGGCATGTATGATTTGAAGACATTAGTTTAGGGAAATCTCGATACATGAAAAACCGACTTGAGTCACGGAGTGTTAGACCCTAGACTAGAATTGTGTGGTTTGTGCTCGGCTTGAATATGAGGCTTAAAGGTCACCCCCGGCATGTAGTCTTGAACTACGCCACGGGCTGAGGTTGACCGCTTCGAAAGAGTCAAGGTCGGGTGGAGCTTGAAACTTTCTAGGACGGGCCTCGACGGGTTTGGGGTTGGACTTGTGCGACTCGATAGTGAGCAATTGATAAGAATATGTGCATGTAGTGTGAGGTCTAACAAGTGACAAAAAAAAAAAAATTCAAAGAAAGAAAAAAAAGGAAACAAATAAGCACGTATTTACAACTCCCGAATCACCCGTGTGACCGGTAAAAAATAAACAGAAAGTAAAAGAAATTGTATGCAGGCCCGGTGCCCACACACTGTCATTCTGCTCTGTTCTGCTCTCTGTGCACTGTTCTGTTTCTGGAAAATTTCCCAGAAGCGCGCGCCTCAGGGAAGTGATGTGGGAAGCGCGCGCATTGCGCAATGAATATGGGAGGCGCGCGCATCTGGGGTACCTGTCAGAATGTTAGAAGAAACTGCGGACTCAGGGGATTGCCCTGGTCCCAAATTATGTAACTTTCCCCTGCAGAAACTTGTTAGCACAGAAATATGAAATTGAAGGACAAGAAGGAAGGCGGGCGATTCTGATAATAAGGGTCGGACGCGCGCGCTTTAGGCCTAGAAGGCCGGACGCGCGCGCTTCCTACCCTTTTTACCAGAATGCCCAGAAAATAGAAATTAGAACACCAAAAGTTAAGAACGCAAGTTTAACCCTCTAATAAGTCCCCAGCAGAGTCGCCACTGTAGATACCCCGGAAAACCACAACTTGGCTAGAGCGGTGAATTATCCTAGGATGTCTAACTTGTTTTAGAGTGTTTAGAGTCGCCACCTATGTTTTTAAAGGAACATAAGAAAAACCTAGAAATAGCCTAATTTATGTACAAAACCAGAGATTCGGGAGAGAAGGGTTCGGGGGTTAGGTGACGGAGTGGGAAGTACTTAAACACCCACTCTGCCCCGCTTACGCGGGTCTTGCTACTATTGGTGTTCTAATATTTACATGTCCTTCAATTAATTAAATAGAAATGTGCTAACAATTGTGATGAGGAGAAAAGGGGAAATAAAATAGAATTGTTTTATTTATTTAATGATAAAGATTACATGTAACAAGTAATGTTAAAGAATTACATTAAGAGATGAAGAGAAATTAACATGGTGAATTAAAGTTAAGATTAAAATGAGAGATAACCTTAACTAACTTCAATATGTGAAGTAGTCATGTTGGTCATGTCCCATTAATGGGGATTGCATACATCAAGAAGAAGAAAACAAAGGAAGAAAATGGAGTTGTACCTTGAGAAAGAGGACTTGGAACCTTGACTTGAAAGTGTTGTTGTTGTAATGAAATTGTTGTAATGAAATTGTTGTAGAAAAATTTGTTGTATAAAAACTCTTGTCAGAGAATTTGTGTAGAGAATTGTGTATAGTGTAGGTGTAGTGAAAATGTGAGATTAAGGTTCCAAAGAGTGTAAAAAAAGTCCCTTTCTAAGGTAGAAGATGATGGTTTTTATAGGTAAAAAAGAGAGGGAAATGATGGAGGGAAATTGGTCATCCATGTGAAATGGAATGGGCCAATCACAAATAAGATAAATGAATAAATGAAAATAAAAGAAATAAAAGAAATCAAATAATAAATGAAAGAAATATTAGTTTTTTGGGAAAAGGCTTAGAATTTGGGATTGGGAGTTAATGAGAAAAGGGGGGATGAATGTGGATGAGAAAAGAGGTCTTTTGTGATCAAGAAAGAGATGTTGCAAATAAGAAAAGGGAGGGAAATAAGGTGCAATCCGTTACTGCCAAAATGGGAAGCGCGCGAGTCCGGCTTTTGGGGCGGGACGCGCGCGCGCGGCTCACTGACAGTTCCGGAAGCGCCCACGGGTGAAAATGACAGAATGACAGAAATGACTCTAAAGTTAATTCTGTTATGCAGTTTAGTTCAAAACTAACGGAATCAGTTAGGAACTTAACCGAAGTAACAGAAATTAATGAAAATAAGTTAAATAAAAATACTTTGTATGCAATCGGGGTGAGAGGTCCAAGGCGGGGTGTCTACACACAGGTGATTCGAAAGTTGTAAATTATGTGCTTATTTGCTTTTATTTCTTTTTTCTTTTGAAAAAAAAATAAATATTTTGTCACTTGTTAGACCTCACACTACGCGCACAATTCTTATCAACTGCTCACTATCGAGTCGCACAAGTCCAACCCCAAACCCGTCGAGGCCCGTCCTAGGAAGTTTCAAGCTCCACCCAACCTTAACTCTTCGGAAGCGGTAAACCTCAGCCCGTGGCGTAGTTCACGACTACATGCCGGGGGTGAACTTTAAGCCTCATATTTAAGCCGAGCACAAACCACACAATTCTAGTTAGGGTCTAACACTCCGTGACCAAGTCGGTTTTCATGTACCGAAATTTCCCTAAACTAATGTCTTCAAATCATACATGCCACTCGTTGTTATGGACGAAATAAAAATCCGTCCCCAAGTGGTCATAATGGACGCTAATGAAAAAATCTGTCCCCGCATGTATGCTTTATGACATTAATTTAGTTTAATCCCGTCACATGTAGGTATCACGAGCGTGGTGGAATCCGATGAGTATATGGGACCACGAGAAGGTCTATATACTAGTGTGACGATTCCACTATTTTTCTAGAAACCCCAAAAAGGACTATGTCCTTCCGACTTTGTAAATAAATAAAAAAAAAAGAGTCATTTTCTTATGTGGTTGAGTCTTTTCTTGTTTATGGGTGAAATCATTTTACTCAAAAGGTGTTTGTGGGGCCATCCTAAGATCAACCGTGTTCTCTCAATAGGTCCAATGGCTTCCAACGGCAACAACAACAAGGGTGAGAACATTTCCGTTGCCAACGAAGGGTTACTCAACATGGTGAAAGTATTGAAAGGGCAAATTGAAACACTAGCCGAGGATGTTCGCCGCAAGGATGATTTATGGCGAGCCCGTTACGAGCATGTGGAAATGGCCCATAAAAGAGAAGTATCCAAACTCGAGGACCAATTGAAGGGGCTCATGAATGAAGGAAAGGTCCAAGGCATCAATACCGGTTTGGTCAACACTCTCATGTCCTACATTGACCAAAAGCTTAGTGGGCTAAATTTTCACAAAGGCCCAAGCTCCGATCTTCATCATGCGTATTTTCTAGTGAACACTATGGTGGCTCTTCCTGAAAAATTCGAGATGCCCGATATTGGCAAGTTCAAAGGCACCTCTTGTCCCGATGCTCATGCGACTCCTACATTTGGGCCATGCTACCAAAGAAAGTGTCTCCTCAAATGATGGCACAATGCTTCCCACTTACTCTCTAGGGGGTCGCAAAAGATTGGTATATGGGTCTTCCAGTTTCCACCCGCCTCAATTGGGATGCCGCTATGCTTGCCTTCAAGAAGCAATACCAAGGAAATTTTATGTTCCGGACCACCAAGAAAGAATTGGAGAGCACCGTGCAAGAGGGTGATGAATCATTTGGGGACTTTTCTCGCCGTTGGAATGACAAGTTAGCCGAGATTATTGATAGGCCCTCAAAGAAGGAACAAATGGACATCTTCTTGAAGTGTTTGAAAATAGACTACCGCACTCATCTTAGTGGGGCCTTTTATCCAGATTTTGCAAGCATGTATGATGCGGGTATTAGAGTTGACAATTTGCTCCGAGAAGTGGCCGAGTCCTCCTATGAGACAAGCTTCAACGACGAAGGGTTCCCGAGCAACCCGAGTAACGACATGGAAGACTACAACAAAAATGAGGACTACAACTTTGATGAGGTCTACGACGACAAAAATCTCTGTTTCTCTTTCTCTACCTAGAAATAGGAATAAAAAAAAAGAGTCAAAGTCCTCTTAAGTGTGCATTAATGTTTTCTCTCGTCCCATGTTAAATTTTGAGTCACTTATCAAATAAAAGTCGTTCTTGTCCTCATACACTATTCCAAGTTGTTCAATCTAATTCTTGGCAAAATGATGAAAAGATGTCTAAACAAGTTTTAGAACGAAGGCCGTCACTTGAACGCCTAGGGGCTAAACATCGACGCCAACATCAACGACGAAATCAAGACAAAGAAAGGTGGAGCAACAATCATGAAGCAAAGTTTTCAAAAAGGGATAAAAAAAAAAAAGCTCGCTAGGTTGAAATCCTCAAATCAACCTAGGCAAAAATTAGAGCAAAAAAAAAAAAAAACCCCATCAATCAAAGAATTACAAGATCAACATCATTCCACCGATGAAGGACGAAGCAACAACCATCTCGACGAATGGAGCATCAACAAGAACTACGGTGACCTGAGCCTCTACACTGGAGGAACGTAGGCAACCTTCGGGTCCGGTCTCACGCAAGAAAGAAGATATGTTTAGCCCTAGCGCGTTATAGTGATCGGCCTTCATCTCGAACTTGTCAAGACATATTTGTACGATTCATTTGCCAATGAATTAATCACCTCAAGATTGAACAACTTTCCAAGATTTGGAATCACTTTCCGTTCCTTGTCGAGTCTAGGGTTTCTCTTCTTTTTGCGATACTCCTAGTTTCTTGCAATCAAACTGGGGATTTAATTCTCTTCTCTCTTAATGACTTACTTGCCTTCGTGATTCATTCAAAAAATATACATACATGAAGTCAATACTAGGGACACTTCCCTAGTCGAGTCAATGTCACTCATCTTTAGTGACAAGAGGTCTTCACCTCAAAATCACATGTCTTATCTCCTCAGCCAGGGTCAATGCACACTTCCTCATTAATCGAGTAAAAAAAAAGACGCAAAAGAGATGCCCGCTAGATTGAAAACCTGAAAGGGCGGTCTAGGCCAAAATAGGGTGCGTCATAAAAAAATGAGAGAGTGAGAGAGAGAAGGGAAAGAGAAATGGAGATCCCCGGCTTCTAAAGAAGACAACTACACGAGCTCTACATTGGATCTCCTCAGCAAGTCAATTCCCCACCAAGTCAACTTTGGGATTGCAAAAGGCTCGACAAGATATGGCACCATCAAAGGTTGTCTTGGGTTATTGGCATCATTCTCCAGCAGTGTGCATTTTTGGGTTCATGAAAAGAAGGCCCGTGGTAACCAAGACCCATCTGAGAACGAGCCCATCATAAAAGGGCACGAGGTTGCACAAATAATCCCTATCTAGTCAATTGGCTTGGGTAGCAAATAGCAACAACATGTGTCTCAGTTTTCAAAGCTTCTGCAAGTATGTGCTTCTAAAGTACGCCGAAAGGCTCCCGAGAAATGGAGTATCTCTTGCCATGTCCTCTCATGTTTGTTCCCTCGCACGAGGATGAGTCACTCTTGCTTTGCTCAACAAATGGTGACACCCTAGGGGCTATGTGACTCAAGAAAAAGGGCTTCTTTTGCTTCATTTGACAATCAATAAGCCCTAGGGGATATGTGACTCGAGAAAGAAAACTTCTCTTGCTTCATTTGACAGTTAATGAGCCCTAGGGCTACGCTCAAGAAAGATGTGTCGAGAATCACCTTCTTGTCATGTATGCTCATACTTGTTCCCCCGATCAAGGATAGGCCCTTATCGTTCCACTCCCAATCAATGGTGTCACTCTAGGGGCTACGGTCAAGTCTTAAAGGCTCCCTCGGTAAGAAGCAATTCACTTCAATGTCCCTAGCAACATTTGAAGCTCTCAAGGGGATTCGCAATCTACAATCTTTTGGGCTACGGCATTACAGTGATACAAGCAAAGGGAAATATTGGGGCTTCGCAATTAACAAGCTTTTGGGCAGTGGTACCCGAGTAATGTAATTTGGGAGTAGTCTTGTGGCTCCATGAAAGGGATCAAACTTCAATGGTCCCTCAACACTTCCAGTCAAAAGGCCTCTTGGTTTTAAATGTAGGCTCCGATGATATGAATGAATTTGATGATTCTTGTTAGAACTCACAGCGAGATTCTGAAGGAAGCCTTAGAGAAAAGGAAAAAGATTCAATATGCTAGACTCACCCGGCTGAGTTATAGCAGGCAATGCCAATATGTTAACTCTATAAGCAGAGTTACGGCCAATCCCAATGTTTCTGCAATACAGCACCCCCTTCTCCAAGATCAAAAGCACAGGCTGCATCCGAAGATCCGCCGTCGGTTCAACTCAAGAAGACTCGAGCAAACATACCGTTCGAGACTTTATCACACCAAGACCTTATCATCTGCAACAACATCACCATCTCCCACGAGACGTCTCCCGAAGACCGTACTACATTTTCAACATGGACCTTCCGCCATTTGGATATCAACCACAAAAAGGGCCATCCATCTCCAAGCAAGAGAAAGAAGGAGATCGCCTTCAAGAGTCCTACCCGATGTGGCATCCGCTCTTAATACAAAGCTAAGCCGATTTGGGGCTTCACATCGAAAGGTCTTCACATCCTGCCATCTCGAAGCCCACATGACATTTGGGGCTTAGCGATCTCCCGAAGCTTGGTATTAATAATCTTCTCTTGGGGCTTTCTCTCGTCAACATCAAAAGGCGATTTATCATAGGGCTATGCAAGATTTGCATCAAGGGCATTATAGGGGATTTTCAATCAACAACCCCTTATCTCGGCATCGAAAGTCTTTTGAAACCCCATAATTGACACATATCTTGGGGCTAGACATCAATTTCGTTGGACACCACGGCAACGACGACAGAATTCAAAGCGAGGCAATCCGGACTTCGACCAAACATGAATTGATCTTGGGTTGGCTTTGCAAACACACAATGGTTAAAATGGTTCACCCACAAACTAATTAAAAAAAAAACGACAAAAGGACTTTTCTTTTTCTTTTTCTATGTGCAAAAGTTCGTGCTTTATTTTGCCTTGCTCCTAGCATTCTTCCCCAGCGTCCTCCACCATCCTTGAACTACGCTGGTCTGATTCCTTTCAAGGGATACGTAGGCAGCCTTTTGGCACGACCAACCCACCATCCAGAATACCATCTCGCCGACACTCCTTCAAAGGCAAGAACAATTCATCACCATCAACATCATCATTCTCCATCCAAAGCATGGACATTCTTCATCAAAAGCATCAACATCCTTCAGCAATCCATCCCCAATCAAGCGGCAATGGTAAGTGAAGGTATGAACATCATTCATCTCAAGCAATCTCCGCTTTCAAAAATCACTTCACACACAGAATCACTTTACAAACTACCTTCAAATCACATCACACCACAAGCACAATTTCTCTCATAATTGCCATTTCACATCTCATACATGTCACAAGCACATATACCTGCAAAGCACACACTTAACAGGTACCACCACAAGGTCAATAGCATCCACAACTCAAGGCACTTCATCCCCAGCAGAAAGTGATCCGCCGTCAACTATGCCTGCATCCCACAACTCGGTCCATGGTGAGCCGCAAAAACACCACCTTTCCATCAAGCAACACAACAATATCACATATAGGCAGACGGAGCCTCGGATCCCGCCATAGCAAACGGATCCCGTACCAGCAAAATGGATCCCGCCTTAGCAAACGGGTCCCGCATCAGCAAACGGATCCCGTATCAGCAAACGGATCCCGCATCAGCAAACGGGTCCTGCATCAGCAAACGGGTCCCGCATCAGCAAACGGATCCCGCCTTAACAAACGGATCCCGCATCAGCAAACGGATCCCGCATCAGCAAATGGGTTCCGCATCAGCAAACGGATCCCGCCTTAGCAAACGGATCCTGCCTTAGCAAATGGATCCCGCATCAGCAAACGGATCCCGCCATCAGCAAACGGATCCCGCTTCAGCAAACGGATCCCGCATCAGCAAACGGATCCCACTTCAGCAAAACAGATCCCGACCTATCCTTTTTATATCAATAAAGCCGCTCACACAGGGAGCGCACCCCTACCCTTCGCAAATTTCAAATTCATGTTTTATCGAGTCTTTGTTTTCTCTTGTCGATGTCCTCGGCAGTTGTCTTTCTTTCGTTGACGCGTTTTGCTTCGCAATCCACATCGCCGAGGGGCTCTGTAGACACCCCGCCTTGGACCTCTCATGTCCCGATTGCATACACACTCTTTGTCTTCCTCTTTTCTGTTAAGTTTTGTTACTTTTCGTTAACTTTCGTTACTTTCCGTTAAGTTCTCGACTTACTTTGTTAGTCTTGGATTTGACTAAGTGATAAATTCAACCTAGAGTCTTTGTTTCACTTGTTTTTCATTGACTTTCGTGGTGTTCGTTAAGTTTCTGACTGATCTCGTTAGTTTTGGGACTTAACTGCATAACGGGGTTAACTTTTGGGCTGAAATTTGGATTTCCTGAATATGGGAGGAGCACGCCTCCGCCCTCCTTTATGGGATGCTCGTGCCTCCCATATGGGGGCGGGAGGTGCGCGCTTCCCACCTCTAGAATCCCAGATTTTGCCAAATTTCCCTCCTTTTCTGATTTGCAACCCCCAAGGCCATTATGCCTTGGCTTGATCCGGGGAAGGGCCATCTTTGTGACCACAAAGACCTTACCTAACACATATAAAAACCCCTCCAATCCATCATTGGAGGAGGACTTTTCTTTTCACTCTCTTAACAAAAAGAGGAAGAATTCTTGAATCAAAAACACTTTAAAACACATAAAATCCATTTTCAAAGAGTGGTCACTATAGACAATTTGGTTCTTTCCCATTCAAGCACAAGGTACAATGTTCATTCTCTTATAAACTTTTAATCTCTTCTTTATTTTATCTCCTTGTTAAAATCTTTTTATTACACTCTTCATTTTTAATGTGTATGCAATCTCCATAAAAGGGATACAACCAAAAGGCCACTTCACTATTGAAGTTTGGCCAAGGTTACATCCCAACATTCCAAATTCCACTTTAATTTTCATTTCATTTCTTTATGAAATTGTTTGGCATAATTGTTACATGTAATCTTTTAGCATAAATTAATAAATAAAAACAATTCTCTTTTATTTCCTTTTAATTTTCCCCTTTCTTTCCATTGTAATTGTTAGCACTTCTTACATTAATAATTGAAGGACTTTTCTTTTTAGTATTAGAACACCAAAAGTAGCAAGACCCGCATAAGCGGGGCGGAGTGGGTGTTTAAGTACTTCCCACTCCGTCACCTAACCCCCGAACCCCTCATCTCAAGAATCTTTGGTTTCGTAATCAATAAAAAAGGCTATTTTCTTAGGTTTTCTCGCGTTCCTCTAAAACGTGGGTGGCGACTCTTAAAATCAATTAGACATCCTAGGTATTCACCACTCTAGCCAAGCCGCGGTTCCCCGGGGTATCTACAACGGCGCCATCGAAAAAAAAGTTGCCACTTATTTTCCTCGGTTGTAGTGCAAACCAAGTGCTCGTCGGGAAACTGTAAGTCCTCCCCCTTCACTTCGTCACACAGAAATTCAGCAAGCTGATCACTGAATACTTTCCCCCTGATGTATTTGAGTGTGACGTAAGTGATGTCATAGCCGGCGAGCATGAAGTACCATTTGGCTATTCTTGTCGGCATGAAAGGTTTCTCGAAGATGTAGCGAAGCGGGTCCACTTTTGCTACTAGCTTGATTGGAAAGGCTTCCATGTAATGTTTGAGCTTTTGAGTGACCCAAACTAATGCTGCACATGACTTCTCTAAGGCAGAGTAGTTCTTTTCGTCTCCTTGAAATCGGCGACTGACAAAATAAATGGCATTCTCCTTTGTGGAGTCTCGTTACTCTTGTGCTAGCATAGCCCCTAGGGCTTCATCATTTACTGTGAGATAGAGCAAGAGAGGCTTCTCTTTGTGAGGTGGAACCAAAACTGGAGGACATGTCAAATAATGCTTGACTTGGTCAAAAGCTTCTTGGCAAGCGTCGGTCCATTCTAGAGCCACATTCTTCTTGAGTAGTTTGAAGATTGGCTCACACATGGAAGTAAGATGGTGCACAAACCGACTGATGTACTGAAGTCTGCCCATGAAACCTTTGATTTCTTTCTGTGTCTTGGGAGGAGGCATGTCAATGATTGCCTTGATCTTGGAGGGATCTGCTTTAATACCCCTTTCTGTAACCATGTATCCAAGAACTTTGCCTCAGATGACCCCGAACGTGCACTTTGAGGGATTGAGCCTCATTTTGTGTTGACGAAGCCTTTCAAAGAACTTGCGGAGGTCGATCAAATGTTGACCGTCGGTCCCCTTGGAATGGATGATCATGTCGTCCACGTCGACTTCGATCTCTTTGTGAATCATGTCGTGGAACAAGTCTGTAACAGCCCTTTGATAAGTAGCCCCAGCATTCCTTAACCCAAACGGCATAACTGTATAGCAAAAGGTGCCCCATGGTGTTATGAAAGCAGTCTTGTATTGATCCTCCTCGGCCATGAGAATCTGATTATACCCGGTAAACCCATCCATAAACGAGCGGACCTTGTAGGTAGCAGTGGAGTCGACTAGCATATCGATGTTGGGTAGTGGAAAGTCATCCTTTGGAGAAGCTTTGTTCAAATCCCGGAAGTCCACACATACACGAACCTTGCCATTAGCCTTTCGGACTGTCACGACGTTAGCAAGCCATGTTGGATACTCAATAACTTTAATGAAGCCCACACTGAGAAGCTTCTCTATCTCTTCCTTGACTTGTAGAGACCATTCTGGCTTGATCTTTCTGAGCTTTTACTTGACTGGCTTGGCATCGTCTCTGATCGGAATTCTGTGCTCCGCGACCTTTCTGTCCAAACCCGGCATGTCTTTGTATGACCATGCGAATACATCCACGAACTCCTTGAGTAGTGCAGTCAATTTGTCTTTCTCTTCCCCCTTGAAGAAGCTTCCGATCTTGGTTTCCTTCGGCTCTTCGTTGGTACCCAGATTAACAACATGCAATTCTTCGTCAGCCCCTGGACCATTTTCACCACGACTACGGACTTGTTGAGCAAGTTCATTTAAGTATGTTGTGTTTTCGTGGTCTATTTCATCATTATTTGATGTTTGCAATCTCGGGGTACTCAGAAAGATCAAATTTTTCATTAACAAAGAAAGGGAACACACGCTCGGCTATGGCCTCCATATCCTCTTGGGTGAGGGTATCGGAAACACACTCGGACTCGAAAGTAAATGTGAATAAGTCCTCCTTTGTGACCTTGCGTGGAATTTAACCTATCTTCTTGACCAAGAATTCCTCGGATACCACGGGTCCCTTTGTAGAATACCATTTGTTGATCGGCTCGGAGCTTGGCAGGATCTCGCTGATAGTCTCCCTTCTCGTGTCGGTGTCATAGATGGCATTGACTTGGCACTCATCCATGATGGCAAGTTCCTCGAACATGGAGGCTAAATCTGTCAATTCTTCCCCCACTGTGATTTCTGTCTCAGACTCTATGGTCATTTTCTTCTCCCACCATTCTCGGGGTGACATGGGAGTTGGTTCCCTTTCGGATTTCTGAATCTCGCAGTCCGTAAATATTTCAAGACCGGTCTTTCTGATGCCCTTGCCGTTAACCCATGGCTCGGGGAAGATCATGTACGGAACAGCTTCCCCTTGACGGACAAAGTAGCCATTTAGTGTCTTGCGGTAAGGCCTTAGATTGGGAATCTCATAATGACGGCCTTCCCTCCGAGCTCGGGCCTTTTCATTTTTGATGGCTTGCTCGTACTTTAAATCGTCCTTGGAAGGCTCATATCCCAAACCGAACTTGTTCTTAACAAAAGGAACCTCGATCGGTTGCATTCTCCCTTGTTGATATTTCCCTAGGCCTAAACCAGGGAAGTAATCCATATTCCTCATCATGCGTAGGACTTTGCGATTGCCAAGGGTCCATGACTTGTTCCCCCTTTCTTTGTCAATGGAGTTGATTGAGACGCCGGAGAGGGTAGAGTCTGCTAAACCATGCTGAATTTGGTGAATGGGTTCCCCCTTTCTGTGAATAGTGACGTTTTCTGCCATGACAGTCACTATTTCATCCCCATTTCTGAACTTCACACATTGATGGAGAGTTGAAGGGACGGCATTAAAACTGTGTATCCATGGTCGGCCCAAGAGCAAATTGAATGAGGAAGGGACGTCAAGCACTTGGAATGGGACGGACATGACCATGCTCCTAAACTCAATGTCTATCTACACCATGCCCATGACAGTGCGGGCAGTGTTGTTGTAACCTCGTATCACTTGAGTAGAAGGCTTCAAATCTGAATTCTTAAGCCCCAATATGCCCATGACTCGGCCGGGCATTAGGTTGAGTGTGGAACCACCGTCAACCAAAACTCTTGAGATGGGTCTCCCCCTTGCTCTTACCTTGAGATAAATGGCCTCATTGTGGTCGGAATCAAATGATGGAAGGTCCATATTGGAAAAGGTGATGACATTGCCAAAATGAATGTGACCTATCATTGCCGTAAGGTCTTCGGGAGTTGTATCGGGAGAGATTGACGTGTCGTCGAGATTACTGATGACAAGATCTCGGTGTTTCTTTGAGGATGCAATGAGGTCCCAAATGGAGATGTTGGCTTGAGTTTTCTTGAGTTGAACTAGCAGAGGGTCTTCGGGGGTGTCGCAATCTTGCGGTCTTTGAGAAGAGGTGCTTGGTGTATAAGTAGTAGGGTTGCTTGCTATGACTCGTCTGGATCGAGTTAGCATGTTGACATTCCCATCTTGCTTCTTTTTCCTATTCTCTAGTACTTCCCTCATTACCTCATCGTAAGTCACAACATAATAAGAATTGTCAAATTTATTCATAACATTGCGGAGAAAGAAGCATTCCTCGGTGGTGTGGCCACTATATTGGTGGTAGCCACAATACTTGTGATGAGCATGATTGGCATTGACCGTCTTGGGTTGGTACCCTTGTATGGGTGTGACTTGTCCCTTTGCTTTGAGAACTTTGAAGGCCTCGGTTTGAGTCATGTCTTGGAGAGGCGTGTAGACACGGTCATTTCGAGACTTCTTGCCTTGGGGTGGAGGAACCTTTTTGTAATTCCCCTTGTCGGTAGTGACGGCATTAACCGAAGCCTCTTTTGAGGAGCTAGAGGCGGCTTTGTAACGGAGGGTAGGAGCACTTTTCTTGATCTCCCTAAGCAACTCATCCATTCGGATTCCCGCTTCATACATTTGAGAGAAATCGGCATAGCAAGCCCCACTTAGGTGGGTGCGGAGATCAATCTTTAGACACTTAAGAAAGATTTCCATTTTCTCCTTGGTGTTGGGCCTCTCGACAATTTCAGCAAGCTTGTCATTCCACCTTCTTGTGAAGTCAATGAAGGACTCGTTGTCCCTTTGAGTGGTGTTTTCAAGCTCTTTATTGGTTGGCCGGTGGGTGGTGTTGCCTTGGTATTGACTCTTGAAGGCAAGCATGGCGGCGTCCCAATCAAGACTGACTGTGAGCGGGAGAGTTGCATACCAATCCTTTGCCGCCCCCTCGAGAGTAAGAGGGAAGCATTATGCCATAACCTTGGGAGAGACCTTCTTTGGCACCATAGCCCATATGTAAGTCTCGATGTGTGCCATGGGACAAGAGTTGCCCTTGAATTTGCTGATGCCGGGCATCTTGAACTTGTCGGGGAGGGAAGCCATTGTGTTCATGAGAATGGATGACTGATAGAGGCTTGTATCGGAGCCTTTCCCCAAGTTGAGACCGTTGAAGCGTTGATCTATGTAGGCCATGATTGAATCAACCATCTTGGGCTCATTGTTTTCGGTGCTCGGTTCCCCCATTTTCTTGGTGCGGGCACTGACATAAGGGCTTTGAAACAGACCCTTAGTCCACTCGGACTCCTCATTGTTCTCTTTGTCTTTACCATTGGCGAGTTTGGTGAGCTTTTCTTTCATTAGCTCCATTTCGGCCTCGTGGGCCTCCCTTTGGTTGTCGAGGTGGGATTGCCAAATGTCATCCTTGCTTTGAGCCTCCTTATTAAGAATGGAGACTTGTTCTTGGATAAGTTGGACCATAGTGGAGAGTTGCTCAAGAGACATGGTGTTATCGGTGTTGGATCCGCCGGCCATTGATGTTGTCGAAGATGTTGGAGTGATCTCTTCACGAACTAACCGATTCACTGAATCCCGGTAGACTCTGTAAGTACCAATTGAACCTATATTGCAGAAGAGGCCCTTGTCAGTCTTGAGTACACTTTCGGTCCATGAAGAGGCTTAGAGCACACATTGGGCACACGACTCAAACAACATAAAGAAAAGACTCTTTTTTTATATATATAAGTCAGAGGGACGGGGTCCCTTTTGATTTTCTAAGAAAATAATGGAATCGTCACACTAGTATATAGACCATACCGCGGTCCCATATACTCATCGGATTCCATCACGCTTGTGAATCCTACACATGTCGGGATTAAACTAAATTAATGTAGTAAAGCATACATACGGGGACGGATTTTTATTTCCGTCCATAATAACCACTTGGGGACGGGGTTTTATTTCGTCCATGATAACCACTTGGCATGTATGTTTTGAAGACATTAGTTTAGGGAAATCTCGGCATATGAAAACCGACTTAGTCACGGAGTGTTAGACCCTAACTAGAGTTGTGTTGGCTTGTGCTCGGCTAATGAGAGGCTTAAGGTCACCCCCGGCATGTAGTCATGAACTACGCCATGGGCTGAGGTTTACCGCTTCGAAAGAGTCAAGGTCTAGTGGAGCTTGAAACTTCCTAGGACGGGCCTCGACGGGTTTGGGGTTATGAACTTGTGCGACTCGATAGTGAGCAATTTATAGGAATTTGTGCACGTAGTGTGAGGTCCAACATGTGACAACACATTTTTTACCTTTTTTTTATGAAAGAAAAGCAAATAAGCACATAAATTACAACTCTCGAATCACCCGTGTGACCGATAAAATAAAACACGAAAGTAAAACAGTCCAAAAGGCCAGATTATGCCTGATGCAGGCAACTGTGCCCACACCCCATCGAATCTGCTCTGTTCTGAAACCTGTTCTTGCCCTGGAAACCTACCCAGAAGCGCACGCCTCTGGCTGATGATGTGGGAAGCGCGCGCATGGCGCAATATCTGTGGGAGGCGCCCGCTTCTGGGCAAACCTGTCAGAATGTCAGACTTTGGACTCAGGGATTGCCCTGGTCCTGAATGTATTGTAACCCCTGCAGAAATGATTAATGTGGAAAGAAGAAGAGAAAAATAGGAAGAACATATGGGATGCGGGCGATTCTGGTCCTTGATATGGGATACGCGCGCCTTAGGCCAAGAAGGCCAGAGGCGCACGCCTCCCCCATCAGAGGCCAGAATGCCCAGAAAAGATGTAGATTTTGAACAAAATGCAAGTTTAACCCTCAAATATCCCCAGCGGAGTCGCCACTGTAGATACCCCGGGAGGGACCACGGCTTGGCTAGAGCGGTGGAAGGATCCTAGGATGTCTAACTTGTTTTAGAGTCGCCACCTATGTTATTGAGGAAACATAAGAAAAACCTAATGTGTAGCCTAAGTTTGATTTACGACAACAGAGACTCTTGTTTATGAGGTTCGGGGGTTAGGTTACGAGATGGGAAGTACTTAAACACCCATCTCGCCCAACTAATGTTGGTCTTGCTTGTTCAAAATCTACATAATCAAAATGTTCTTCCTATTCTTCAACGATGATAAAAGGGGTTAAAAAAAGGGGGGTTTTAGAATGTAGGGAGATAACTCCTCGACTAACTTCAATAGAGTGAAGTAATCTTTGGTGTCATTTCCCAAAATGTTTGGGTGATTGCACTTTTGATGAAATACAAGAGAAGAAAAAAGATGAAGTAGAGAAGAAGAGGAGAAATGGAGTTTTACCTAAACTTCAAGTGACTTCAAACACTTCTTGATGAATTGCTTTGGAAAATGCCTTGGAAATGATTTGTGTATAGTTTTTGTAAGTAGAATTTTCAGTCCTTTGAAATGGTGGATTAGGGGGGTTTTTATAGTTGAAAACCATATGTTTTTTGTGCCAAAACTCAGTCACCAAGAAATCTTTCCTGGGCAAAATCATGTAAAATGAGCAAGGGAGAGATTCTTGGACAGAAATCTGTAACTGTCGCCCAGAGGCGCGCGCTTCCCACCTCGGGGGCGGAAGGTGCGCTCTTCTGGCCCCTATGGTCGGAGGCGCGCGACTCTGAGATGGATTTTTTGATAGAATAGAGTGGAAAGTCAGCCCTGTTATTCAGTTTAGTCCCTGGACTTAACGGGGTCAGTCAGGAACTTAACGGAAGTAACAGGAACTAACAAAAAACACTTAAAAGAGGGAGACACACAAAATCAACCGTGCAATCGGGGTGAGCGGTCCAAGGCGGGGTGTCTACAAATACCTGTATCATCATCAACCAGATCATTCTCGAACTACGCGGACTTGAGCCTCTTCCACCGAGAGGAACGTAGGCAACCTCCTGGTCCGGTCCACAAAATATATACAACCCACCTCGAGCCAACTTTCATTCTTTTCTCTCTTCCCCATACACTATAATTTCTATTCTCTTTCTCAATTAATCAAGGTGTTTATTATTTCGAGACTACTTGTATAAAACATAATCATAAGATACATAACTAATCAACGAGGTCCATTCTCGAGCAATCAAAAGACAATTCTGAATAAAACAATTTTTAAATGTCTCGACAAGTCTTCTGTTCTACAATCTAGGAAAGAGCTAAACACTTACTTTTTGTCAAGCAGGGGCTTCCTTCCTTTTATACACATACTTCCCGTAAGGTCTAAATGAGAGAACTCCCTCTCTTGTCCTCTCTCTCTATCTCTTCTCT
This sequence comes from Campanula takesimana, assembly GCA_026119855.1. Classification (NCBI taxonomy): domain Eukaryota; kingdom Viridiplantae; phylum Streptophyta; class Magnoliopsida; order Asterales; family Campanulaceae; genus Campanula; species Campanula takesimana. The sequence goes on along the minus strand of JAOWBW010000077.1, from coordinate 2,314,822 downwards.
CACCATAACAAAAAGGCTCCTACAAGTCGTCTGTACAATTCTGTCTTTTTATTTATTTTGAGTCGACTGAAATAAAAAAAAAAAGACGACGATAAAAGAATATACCCACCTAGATTGAAAACCCGCAAGGGAGGTCTAGAGAAAAAATAGGGTGCGTCTAAAAGGAGGTAGATTCCCCCACCTTGTGCCCTCACCAAACTGGGGCTGCCCTAACGGAATTAGACCGAGTACTGATGCTCCAACAAAATCATTCCCCGCAAAAAGTCATCTCTCTCCATCAAAGCTCAACATGGATGACTTCTTTCTAATACCCTCACCAAACTGGGGCTGTCCCATTGGAATTGGACCAACTACCGACGCGCCAACAGGATCACTCTCCATGAAAGGTTATCTCTCCACCAAATATCAATATGGTTGGCTCACCTCTCCCAAGTACCCCCATTCAAACTGGGGCTTCTCCAAACCAAGTTAAGTCAACTGCTTGACTACTCGAGATCACCGGCAACCTGACGAGATCATACTCACCCGAAGGGCTACCCTAATCAACAAACCTAACGAAGGACAAGTACTTGAATTAATTAGACTGTAATTGTAAGGCATTTTTATAAAGTCATTACATTTTAAAAAGTGTTTTCTATCAAGACACGTTGTTTATAAAACCCGCATGCTCGGTCTCCACTAATTTATAAAATGTTTTTCGTCTCATCTCCGTGATGTCCTAACTGACTCGGTCCTACACCATTTACCCTACAACTTAGGACACCCTTGGGTCCCGCATAGGTCTAAAGCCCTAAATCTCCTTTAGGCAGCAGTTTCTGAACTCAACTAGGATACCCTTAGCCTGAGTAATGCGCTCTTAGTCAGTCTACATGACTTTACATGCCATTTACTTACTATCTACGTGCTACACGTTATTTACGTGCTACTTGCTACTCTACATGTTACTTGCTACTCTACGTGCTGCATGCTACTGTACATATTACATAGTACATAATAGAAATGGTTATACAGTCATCCATCAATATATACTATGCTACTGTCTGTGCTCTACGCTAACAAAATGCAGAAACTAAGAAGCCGATCCACTAGCATCGCCTCGATTCCTCTTCCGAGGGTGTCCACCCAGAGCACCATCGTCTTCACTGAAAGGAGGAGAACCACCGCATACTACCACCTTGCGAAGACTCTTCGCCAAATTATTGTGTAAACTCCGAATCACCGACCATAGGTCGGCCTCACGGCGTGTCATAGTCTCATATGTCCGAGGATTCACTTAGACAAAGGCAGCACAAGTGTGTAAACATAGTTCGAACGAAAGGATGACTAAAGACAGAAGTGGGATAAATAGAAAAAAGGATAAACAACATACACTGACGTGACCCACCGGAATCTGAAACTCCTGAACTATCTCACTCGCCTCACACTGCACCACTGAGGGTCATCATCACCATCTACATGATCGTACAAAGGGACTCCAAAAACCCTATTAAAGGAAGGACCTGCGGGGCCCGGTGTTGCCAACTCAACATACCTCTGCCCCATCTCCGCAGTGTCTCCTCTATCACAGCACGTGAGCCCCAAGGCGCGTCCCAACAAAGTTGTCATACGAGGCTCCCTCTACCACAAAATGTCTAGCATCAAGGTCCTTGGTCAACCTAACCCAGTCATGCAGAGACACTAGATCAGTCATGGACCACGGAGGACCCACCGAAACCAAGTAGACGCTACCTACTCCATCCTAGGGACCTACCCTCTCAATCAAGTAAAGGGCATCTCTGCCATGTCCAATCAACAACCTCCACTGGCCCATCGCCTCAAGCACAAATGCGATCTACAACTCCGATCTAGAGCACGGTACAACCCCGTCAAACCCGTCAAGCAAGTCTGATCACTACATCCAAGTCCACTGGGCATCTCAACAGCGGAATCGTCACCATAGTATCGGCATTAGCGAAGATGGGAAGTTACCTCTACATCACCGCCTCCGGCCACAAGGGCCATCAGCATCTCCTCATACTACCTCTTAAGGCCGCCCAAACATACCCGCTCCTGTCATCGGTACAATCAAACCCGATCAAGCTCGGAAATCCATCCGCACTCCCATCGGCAAGCAAGGTATCATTACTCCATACTAGGGTAAGAGCCGTGAATTCCGAAGGAACCACCATAACCTCTCCCCAACCAAAGTGGAACGAATGGGTGGTATCCCACAAATGCTCCCGCAGTACCATGAACAGATTAGTACCCTTGGTCAACTCTCCCTGGCTAGACAAGCTCTCAAAGAATGCTTTCAAGCCGGTGGCCCGCACCTTTCTCTCTACAGACTCTGTGATCCTCTCCCACAAGCTATGCACAATGCTACACGAGCCCCTCGACTTCAAGGGCGGCAATACAACCTGCAATCACAGACAGGCATACACAGCAAAGGTATGCAATCAATATAGCAATTCACTTTATAATGCATATACATATATAAATTGTTGAGCTAGGACAAATCCCCAAAATTCCCAACATCTCGCAATCAAAACCCTAGTCTACCTAGGACAACTCAAAACAAGTCCAAGACATTTCAATAATTAACGGGAAAAAATATAACTTCATCCAAAATAAGCTTTCTCAATGAAACACTAATGTACATTACAATCTAAAGTCAAACAACACAAAAGGCACTTCTAACAAAGTCAACCAAGTCAAAAAATCGGTCAAAGATTACGACATTTTCAGACCAAAAGTTACTTAAAATCGCGTTTTTTTAATTAAACCACCAAAATCAATACATTATACATACTACAAATAAATCAATCAACTTGGGTCGAAATCTACAAGTTTCATGAAAACCCCAATTTAAGGTCATTAAACCCTAAGTACAAAATTAATCACTCAAACCCCGAACTTTGGGTAAATAACAATCAAACCCTTCATTCAAGGTAAATTACAGTCAAGTTCTACATCTCAAAACAATTTACAATCAAAATCCTCCAAGGTTAATATCATCCAAATCCAAACCCCATACCTTGGGTAATTTACAATCAAAACCTCATACCTTATAACAACTAAGTCCCTTGTATTCTACATTTAATTCACTCGAACCCCATATCTTGGGTAATTCGCAAACAAAGCACCTCAACTTAACATCATCCAAATCCAAACCCCATACCTTGGGTAATTAACAACCAAACCCCATAAATTTGGGTAAATTGCAATCAAACCTTCTCGTTCGAAGTAATTAACGATCAAACCTTCTCAATTCGAAGTAATTAAACCTTCTCGTTCGAAGTAATTAACAATCAAACCTGCTCATTCGAAGTAATTAATAATCAAACCCTTCATTCAAGGTAAGTTACAATCAAACCTTCTCATTCGAAGTAATTTACATTCAAAATCCTCTAACGTTAACATGCTTAAATCCCGAACTTGGGTAATTCACAGTTACAACTCTTACAAATCAACAAGAATTAATTTAAACCCCATATCTTGGGTAATTCACAATTAAAATCTTTACAATCAAAGTAAAATGCAAATAAACCCCGAACTTGGGTAATTTACCATCAAAGTTTGTACAATCAAAGTAAAAGGCAAATAAACCCCAAACCTTGGGTAATCTACAAATTAAAACTCTTTGCAAATAAACCCCAAACTATGGGTGAAATACATCTAAAAACATCACTTAACCTCAAACGTTGGGAAGTTCACATCTCTAAACTCAAGCAATCAAAACTCAAACCCTATACTGTAGGTAATTTCAGTCAAACTTCACAATGCTTAAAACCTAAACAAAAGATATCTTACACCAACAAATTCCAAATTTGGTCCGGAAGACCTTAAAAATTATCAAATCAATTTATAATTGGAGGTCGAATCATCCATAAGCCCAAAAGATTATAAGTGAAGGTCGAATCATTCATAAGTCCTTCGTATTGAGAAAATCAATTTGGTCCGGAAGACCTTGTAAATTACCAAATCAATTTATAATTGGAGGTCAGATCATCCATAAGCCCAAAAGATTATAAGTGAAGGTCGAATCATTCATAAGCCCTTCGTATTGAGAAAATCAATTTAGTCCAGAAGATCTTGTAAATTACCAAATCAATTTATAATTGGAGGTCGGATCATCCATAAGCCCAAAAGATTATAAGTGAAGGTCGAATCATTCATAAGCCCTTCGTATTGAGAAAATCAATTTGGTCCGGAAGACCCTGTAAATTTCCAAACTGGTCCCGAAGACCTTGTAAATTTCCAAATTGGTCCGGAAGACCCTGTAAATTTCCAAAATTGGTCCGGAAGACCCTGTAAATTTCCAAATTGGTCCGGAAGACCTTGTAAATTTCCAAATTAGTCCGGAAGACCCTGTAAATTTCCAAAATTTAATAAATTAGTCCGGAAGACCCTGTAAATTTCCAATTTGGTCCGAAAGACCTTGTAAATTTCCAAATTGGTCCGGAAGACCCTGTAAATTTCCAAAATTTAATGAATTGGTCCGAAAGACCCTGTAAATTTTCAAATTAGTCCGGAAGACCCTGTAAATTTCCAAATTGGTCCGAAAGACCTTGTAAACCACCAAAATTAACAAAATTGTCTGGGAAGGCTTAATAATGTCCAAAATTGTCTAGGAAGGCTTAATAATGTCCAAAATGGCTTAGGAAGGCTTCAAAATTTCTAAAAATTTAATAACCAAATCAACTTATAATTAAAAGGCTGGGAACGTGCTTAAACCCTGAAGATTATAGTGGAAGGCTGGGAACGTGTTTAAACCCTTCCTATTTGAGAAAGTTATTTGGCGTAACACCGTGCGAACTCTAGACAATCGGTGTTACCTGATTCTACGATGCTGAGGAAATGCACTTCTCAAAGTACCGTGGATTACCAAGAAATTATGCGATTATGTACACTCCATAGGAAGTTAGAATTCATCCCTTATTTTGTTCTCGATTCTATAAACTTCTTGTCGAACCGTGCGTATGACCTCTCCTCTTTCCCCAAGTAAAGTCCATCTGCAACGACTTTATCAGTTCTACGATGATTCGTTTCTGTAAAGTCCATCTGCAATGACTTTATTGCTCAATGAGGTTTCGTTTCTTTTTCTTTTCTCCCTAGTAGGGTCCGCGTGACTTTATTGCTTGACGGATGTTTTTCTATCCCCCGCAAAAGACGATGTCTCGTTTCTTTCTTTCCCCGCAGGTCTTAAACTACGATTGGTTTGATTCCCCTTGGATACGTAGGTAGCCTGACTTAGGTTCAGCTGCTCGACCAACTTGGTCACCCTTACCTTTTCTCTCCCCCGATTTGGAACTCATGTTTCAGATCGGTTCCTTTCTTAATCGATGACCCTCCATGCCTTGCAAGAAGCTTCGTCGAGGGGCTACTGTTAGTACCCGATCTGAGGTTAGAGGACTTCTTAGACATTTAGGAGACTCCAAGGACCTTTTAGGCAATTATAACCTGACAAGGACTTATCCGACAGCTTTCCAGAGTTCTAGATTGACGAAATCAGTTATAAGTCGAATTCTATCAGGATAATGACCTAATCCCAAGAACAAAGAGATGAGATTTCACTGAGATCTAGATAACGATGTGATCCAGCAAGAGTGGCCACACGGCCACTTATGTGGCCACACGGCCACTTATGTGGCCACGCGGCCACTTCTTCCCGAGGCCGGGCGGCCACTCCTCCCGACTCTTATTCCCTATAAATAGGTGCCTCCATCTCCAGAGATCGAAGAAACGAATTCATTCTACGAGTTTCAGAGTCAAAACTGACGGAGAAACTCCAAGTTTAAGCCTTTCTGGCACCCTCGAAGCCTCTTTGAATCTTCAAGAAGCTTCGATCATAGTTCTTGCCAATCAAGGTGAGTCTTCTTACTTTTCTTATTATGTTCTTGTTATGTTCTTAGGCTAGATCTGATTTATGCATGTTTTCATTATGTTTATGCATCCATATTCATATGTTCTTCATGCGTTCTTCATGTTCTTAGTCTAAATTCATAATATATGCTATAACTAGGGTAGCGATCTTCATGTTTATGTGTTCATTCATACGTATTCATGATATTCTTATTATTATGCTAGATCTAAGTCTTATACATATATGATATGCTAGATCTAGGATTGTAATCCCTATTATATACATATAACATAGCCTATGATGATCTAGGGTTTCATCAAACCCTAATACGATCTAGGAACTACTTCTAACCCTAATCTTCCCCCTCTATATGAATGATCGCACTTCATCTCTCCGCATTCTAATTCATCAATGAACTACACTAACCTGAGCTTCTCATGATGAGAAGAATGTAGGCAATCTTCGGATCCGGTCTCAAACACTAACACACACACACATTGATCATGATAGAAAGACCGATTCGTCGGGCAATAGGAGTGATAACATGAATATTCTTCTCTTATTGTAATTTGACCCCCGAACCCTATTATTCTCATAAATGGTTTTCTCAATGTTTTAACTACAAATAAAACAACGTGGCGACTCTCAACTCTCGATTTTCATCTCACGTATTCACAGGAGGACACCACTCAATGTCAGTCGATGACCGAGACGCAAATATTGTCTTCCAACCATCTTCAGATAAATTCCGAGTCAGCAGTTTCCTCCTATGGACAGCAAAAGGAGAAAGATCACCCTCCGGAGAATAAATCTTGAAGTGCTCTCGAAGCCATACAGTCAAAAGTAAGGGGCTTCCCCTACACATCTCGCCTGTTCGATGCAATTCATCAAGGCCGTGCAAAGTTTCCCCCACTATGAGAGGGATTATGCTAAACTGCTGCTCCTTTTCCTGCAAGACAATCTCAGCTAACTGTACATCCGCAGTTCCGAGGGGTGTCATGAACAAAACCTCGCTGAAAAGTCAAACTGCCATGGCGTTCCTCTGAAAGGACTGAACCGCCGTATCCTCCGAGTGTAAACTGAAGAACATCGGCAACTCCGTTATGTCAACCACGGTACCGGGCAACATCTTCCTCACATCGCCGACAGGGAGGTTCAACACGTTGGACCAAGAATAGATCACACCTATATGGTATTTAGGGACGGCAATATGACCCGTCAATGGCATGCCAAGCATCGCACCAAAGTCATCAACAGTCGGCACCATTTCATTTGCCGAAAAATTGAAGGTATGACTGTCACAATCCCAAAAGGCTGAAGCAGCCTTCAACAAATCCCAATCCGGCTTCAAAGTCCGTAAGGTGAAAACAATGCGGAATCCAAAATCCTTCATAAAAGCCTTCTTAGGGTGGGTCTTGAAAGAGTAAACGAAGGTTGACAAATCCTTCTCATACTCCCCAACAACCTTGGCATCAAGAACAAAAGAATTGGAGGCCATGGGAAAAATGGATTACAAACAAAATCAAGCAAGAAAGAATGTTCAAGAATGGCAGAAAATAGCTGTTGGAAGAATATGTTCGAACAAAGGCTGATATTATAGATGTTGGGGATCTTTTGGCCAGCAAATGTCAAGCCCCGGATTTCGCTTCCCAGAAGCGCGCGTCTCTCGCCACCCATATGACCAGCGCGCGCATCCCGTGGTCACTAGCCGAGGCGCCCGCCTCCCGTTCCAGAAACGCCTCAACCAGCCCTTGTCAGAAGAAGAAATCATGCAGAAACAAATTCCAAGCACTCCCGAAATCAGCAAGATCAATATTCTCCACCCTTGGTGGCGCAGTTGGGCACACATTAATTTGGTCCGCCCCCAAGGCATGTCTAACTTGAAATTAGATAGAAACTTCCACTAGAAGTAGGTTGTGTCCTTCTTTTTTGAGTCAAGGTCAATCTCGACATCTCCCCCTCTAAAGGGAAAACATCTTTTCGGTCCGCACCCCACAAAAATCATAAAGTCAACAGCAGCTACAGCTACAAACAGCAAATCGATCCATGGTGAGCCACTGAAATTACCACTCCTTAAGCAACATAACGGATTCACTAACGGATTCGTCAACAAGGGTTCACTAACGGACTCATCCAAAGGATTCACCAACGGATTCACTAACGGATTCGCCAGCAAGGGTTCACTAACGGACTCATTCAAGGGATTCACCAACAGATTCATTCAACGGATTCACTAACGGATTCGTCAATAAGGGTTCACTAACGGACTCATTCAAGGGATTCACCAACGGATTCATTCAACGGATTCACTAACGGATTCGTCAACAAGGGTTCACTAATGGACTCACTCAAGGTATTCACTAACGGATTCATTCAACGGATTCACTAACGGATTCGTCAACAAGGGTTCACTAACGGACTCATTCAAGGGATTCACCAATGGATTCATTCAACGGATTCACTAACGGATTCATCAACAAGGGTTCACTAACGGACTCATTCAAGGGATTCACCAACGAATTCATTCAACGGACTCACTAACGAATTCATCAACAAGGGTTCACTAACGGACTCATTCAAGGGATTCACCAACGGATTCATTCAACGGATTCACTAACGGATTCGTCAACAAGGGTTCACTGACAGACTCATTCAAGGGATTCACCAACGGATTCATCCAGCGAATTCACTAACGGATTCGTCAACAAGGGTTCACTAACAAACTTATTCCACGGACTCACTAACGGATACGTAAACAAAAGGTTCACTAACATACTCATCCGATGGATTCACTAAGGGGTTCATCAAGCGGATTCACTAACGGATTCAGCCGACAGATTTACAAACGGATCATGCCACCTCATAAATCAACAAAATCCGCTCACACAGGGAGCCCACCCCTATCTCTCGCAATTTCAAAATTCCTGCTTTCATCGAGTCTTTGCTTTTTTTTTGGTGATGTCCTCGACGGATGTCTTTCTTTCATCGGCGCATTTTGCTTCGCAATCCACGCCGCCGAGGGGCTCTGTAGACACCCTGCCTTGGACCGATCACCCCTATTTCACGGTTGATCTTGTGTTTCTCCCTATTTTAAGTGTTTTTCGTTAGTTTATGTTACTTTCGTTAAGTTCTTGACTGACTCCGTTAAGTCCAGGGACTAAACTGAATAGCAGGGCTATCTTTCTATTCCATTCTGTCAAAAATGCCTTCTCTGAGTCGCGCGCCTCCGACCATAGGAGTCAGAAGCGCGCGCCTTCCACCTCTAAGGTAGGAAGCAAGCGCCTCTGGGCGTCAGTTACAGATTTCTGTCCAAGAATCTCTCCCTTGCTCATTTTACATGATTTTGCCCGGGAAAGATTTCTTGGTGACTGAGTTTTGGCACCAAAAACATATGTTTTTCACCTATAAAAGCATCCTTTTTCCACCATTTCAAAGGACCAAAAATTCTCTTTACAAAAACTATACCAAAATCATTTCAAAGGCTTTTTTCAAGTATTTCACCAAGAAGTGTTTGAAGTTCTTCGAAGCATAAGTAAAAGTTCATTTTCCTTCTCCTACTCTACTTCATATCCTCTCTCTTTCTTTTACTTTAATCAAACGTGCAATCACCTAAATCATTTTGGGACATGACACCAACGATCGCTTCAATCCATTGAAGTGGGTCAAGGAGTTATCTCCCTACATTCCAAACACCCCTTTTTAAACCCCCCTTTATCATAACCAAAGAATAGGAAGAACATTTATTTCATGTAGACTTTGAACAAGCAAGACCAACATTAGTTGGGCGAGATGGGTGTTTAAGTACTTCCCATCTCGTAACCTAACCCCCGAATCTCATAACAAGAATCTTTGTTTTCGTGATAAAACTTAGGCTAAATATTAGGTTTTTCTTATGTTCCTCTAAAACATAGGTGGCGACTCTACAATTAAAACACAAGTTAGACATCCTAGGATCCTTCCACCGCTCTAGCCAAGTAGTGGGCTCTCCCGAGGTATCTACAGATGATACCCGAGCAATGAAATTTGGGAGTAGTCTTATGGATTCATGAAAGCAATCAAGCTTCAAGGGTCTCTTAGTACTTCACGTCAAAGGTCTTCTGGTTTGAAAGGAGGGCTCCGATGTTATGAATGAATTTGATGATTCTTATGTTGTGACTTACAACGAGGTTATGAAGAAAGTCTTAGAGAAAAGGAAAAAGATTCAATATGCTAAATTCTATCAAAACAGGGTTATAGCGGGAAATGCCATGGCCAATCCCAATGTTTCTGCAATTCAGCACCCCCTTCTCTGAGATCAAAAGAACAAGTTGCATCCGCACAAGTTTCATCCGCACGAGTTTCATCCGAAGATCCGTTATTATTTCAACACAAGAAGACTCAAGCAAACATACCCATTTGGTACCTTATCACGCCAAGACCTTATCATCCAAGACACTTTCCAAAGACCTTGCTACACTTGGACCTTTCGTCATTAGGGTACCGACCACAACAAGACCATTCATCTCCAAGAAAGAGTGAAGGGAAATCGCTATCAAGAGTTCTACCGAACGGTGAAACCACTCTCAATACCAAGCCGACTCCGAGATGTTTTTGGGGCTTTATATCGACAGGTCTTCACAACCCACCATCTCCAAGCCCGCAAACAACAAGTCCATGACATTTGGGGCTTAGCAATCTCTCGAAGCTTGGTATCAATAATCTTCTCTTGGGGCTTGATCACGTCAATAACAAAAGGCAATTTATTTGAATAGGCCAAGAACTGATTTATCTTGGGGCTTCACGAGTCACTCAGAGTTTGGCATCAAAGGCGTTCTAGGGGCTTTACAATCAGCAACCTCTTATCTCGGCATCGAAAGTCTCTTGAAGCCCCATAACCGACAAATCTCTTGGGGCTAGCGATCAATCTTCGTTGGGCACAACAGCGACAATAGAATTCAAGCGAGGCAATCCGGACTTCGACCGAACATGATTTGATCTTGGGTTGGCTTTACAAACACACAATGGTTAAAATGGTTCACCCACAAACTAAAAAAAAAAAAAAAAAAAAAAAAAAAGACAAAAGATTTTTCTTTTTCTTTTTCTTTTTCTTTTTCTTTTTCTTGTCTCCTTACTTGTGTAAAAAAGTATGTGTTTCATTATACTTTTCTCCTAGCTTCTTCCCCAGTGTTCTCCACCATCTTTGAACTACGCTGGTCTGATTCCCTTCAAGGGATACGTAGGCAGCCTTTGGCACGACCAACCCATCATCAAGAGTAATCATGCCTCCATCGAAAGTGAAAGCAAATCATCAACATCCAAAGCATGGACATTCTTCATCAAAGCCACAACATCAGAAATCCAACCCAAATCAAGGGGCCATGGTAAGTGCAGGTATGAACATCATTCACGCTTTCTGCAAATCACATCACACAAAGGCAATTTCTACATTCTTGAAAATCTCTCTCTCGAGAAATCTCTGCTTTCCAAATCACATCACACCACAATCACGATTTTCTCTCACAATTTCCATTTCACATCTCATACATCACACAAGCATATATATCTGCAAAACCATACACATAACAGGTACAAGCATTCGACCAATGAATTCACAAACGGATTCAGCAACGGGTTCACAAACAGACTCAGCCATCGGATTCACAAACGGATTCGACCAATGGAATCACAAACGGATTCAGCAATGGGTTCACAAACAGACTTAGTCATTGGATTCACAAACGGATTCGACCAGTGGATTCACAAACGGATTCAGCAAAGGGTTCACAAATGGTCTCAACCATCGGATTCACAAACGGATTCGACCAATGAATTCACAAACGGATTCAGCAAAGGGTTCACAAACGGACTCAGTTATCGGATTCACAAACATATTCGACCATTGGATTCACAAACGGATTCAACAACGGTTCACAAACGGACTCAGCCATCGGATTCACAAACGGATTCGACAAATGGACTCACAAACGGGTTCAATAAATGGATTCACAAACGAATTCAGCAAACGGATTCACAAACGGATTCGACAAATGAACTCACAAACAGGTTCAGCAATTAGATTCACAAACGGATTCAACAAAACGGATTCACAAACGGATTTGAGAAAGGGACTCACAAACGGGTTCAACAAATGGATTCACAAACGGCTTCAGCAAACGGATTCACAAACGGATTCGGCAATGGATTCATGAACGGATTCAGGACACCTCTTCTATCAACAAAAGTCGCTCACACAGGGAGCGCACCTCTATCTCTCACAATTTCAAAATCCTGCTTTCATTGAGTCTTTGCTTTCTTTTATTTCTTTTTCTTTGTCGATGTCCTCGGCGGTTGTCTTTCTTTCGTCGAGGCGTTTTTCTTTGCAATCCACATCGCCGAGGGGCTCTGTAGACACCCCGCCTTGTACCTCTCACCCCGATTGCATACATAGTATTTTTATTTAACTTATTTTCGTTAATTTATGTTACTTCGGTTAAGTTCCTAACTGATTTCATTAGTTTTGGACTAACCTGCATAACAGAGTTAAATTTAAAGTCATTTCTGTCATTCTATCATTTTCACCCGCGGGCGCCTCCGGCACTGCTTGTGTGCTGCGCGCGCCTTCCATTATGGCAGTTACGGATTGCAGTCTTTTCCCTCCTTTTTCTTGATCACAAAGAACTCTTTTTACCTCCACATTCATCCCCCCCTTATTTCATAACTCCCAAATCCCATATTCTAGCCTTTTCCTTAAAACCAAATATTTGATCTTTATTTTATTTGATTTTCGATTTATTATTTGATTTTCTTTATTTTCTTATTGGTTAGAAAAGATTCTTTACCTCCTTTCTCCACCTATTTAAACCTCTCATTCCTACCTTAGAAAGGGACCCAAAAACTTTCTCTACATCTACATTATACATATTTCTCTCAAGAATTCTCTAAAGGATTCTCCTAACAAACAACTCGAGCATCAAAACTCTAGACAAAACTCTTTTCAAGTCAAAGTTTGAAGTCCTCTTCTTAAGGTACTGTAGATACCCCGGGAAACCACAACTTGGCTAGAGCGGTGAATTGTCCTAGGATGTCTAACTTGTTTTTAGAGTCGCCACCTATGTTTTGAGGAACATAAGAAAAAACCTATTGATAATAGCCTAAGTTTGATTACGAAAACAGAGATTCTTTGTTTTGAGGTTCGGGGGTTAGATTACGAGATGGGAAGTACCGAAACACCCATCTCGCCCAACTAAAGTTGGTTTTGCTTGATCAAAATCTACATGAATGATAAACGTTCTTCTTCTTCTTCTTTAAATCATAAAAAGGGGTTTAAAATAGAGTTTGGAATGTAGGAGATAACTCTTTAACCGACCTCAATGAGATGAGGTGATCATTAAAGTCATGTCCCAAAATGATTTGGGTGATTGCACTTTGATAATACAAAAGAAATAGAAAAGAGATGAAGTTGAGAAGGGGAAAGAAATGACTTTACCTAGACTTCAAGAAACTTCAAACACTTCTTGTTGAATTACTTGGAGAAATCCTTTGGAAAATGCTTTGAAAGTAGGAAATTTGGTTTCTTATTGAAATGTGAGATTGAGAGCCAAGGGTCCCTGAAAATGGAGGCAAAGGGAGGTTTTTATAGGTGAAAGAGAGATGTTTTTGGTGCCAAAACTCAGTCACCAAGAAATCCTTCCCGGGCAAAATCCTGTAAATTGAGCAAGGGAGAGAATCCTGGCCAGAAATCTGTAACTGACGCTCAGAGGCGCGCGCTTCCTGCTTTGGGGGCGGGAGGCGCGCGCGTCTGGCTCCTCCTGTCGGAGGCGCGCGACTTAGAGAAGGCAATTTTGACAGAATGGACTAGAAAGTCAGCTCTGTTATTCAGTTTAGTCCCTGGACTTAACGAAGTCAGTCAGGAACTTAACAGAAGTGACAGAAACTAACGAGAAACACTTAAAATGGGGAGAAACACAAGATCAAATGTGCAATCGGGGTGAGCGGTCCAAGGCGGGGTGTCTACAGAGCCCCTCGGTGACGTGGATTGCGAAGCAAAACGCGTTGACGAAAGTTAAAAAACACCCGCCGAGGACATCACCAAGAAAAAAGCAAAGACTCGATGAAAGCAGGAATTTGAAATTGCGAGAGATAGTGGTGCGCTCCCTGTGTGAGCGGCTTTTGCTGATAGAGGGGGTGGCATGATCCGTTAGGTGAACCTACCGGCTGAATATGTTGAATGAGGCCATTAGTGAACCTTTGAAGAGGCCGTTAGTGAACCTTTGAGGAGGCCGTTAGTGAACCTTTGAAGAGGCCGTTAGTGAACCTTTGTTGACGAATCCGTTAGTGAAATTCGTTGATGAGGCCGTTGGTGAACCTTTGGAGAGGCCGTTAGTGAACCTTTGGAGAGGCCGTTAGTGAACCTTTGAAGACGAATCCGTTAGTGAAATTCGTTGATGAGGCCGTTGGTGAACCTTTGGAGATGCCGTTAGTGAACCTTTGGAGAGGCCGTTAGTGAACCTTTGAGGACGAATCCGTTAGTGAAATTCGTTGATGAGGCCGTTGGTGAACCTTTGGAGAGGCCGTTAGTGAACCTTTGGAGAGGCCGTTAGTGAACCTTTGAGGACGAATCCGTTAGTGAAATTCGTTGATGAGGCCGTTAGTGAACCTTTGAGGAGGCCGTTAGTGAACCTTTGGAGAGGCCGTTGGTGAACCTTTGTGGAGGCCGTTAGTGAACCTTTGGAAAGTCCATTGGTGAACCTTTGAGGACGAATCCATTAGTGAAATCCGTTGATGAGGCCGTTAGTGAACCCTTGGAGAAGCCGTTGGTGAACCTTTGAAGAGGCCGTTAGTGAACCTTTGAGGACGAATCCGTTAGTGAAATTCGTTGATGAGGCCGTTGGTGAACCTTTGGAGAGGCCGTTAGTGAACCTTTGAGGACGAATCCGTTAGTGAAATTCGTTGATGAAATATTGCTTTGAAGTCGCGTGCCACTTGGAGTCACACTTGACTTTTTGAATTGTGGGGTACGGGCACAGTTGACCGCGACCAGAAAAATATTCATGCTGGGGATGAAATGTTGAGATTGACCCTTGAGGGGGGTATGGCACCTGTGACAGAACTTAGGGAGTTCGGAATCCGGAGAAGGATAGCCTACTTTTGAGTGGGAGTTTCTATCCTACTTTCAACTTTTGACATGCCTTAAGGGCGGACCAGAAGAAGGTGTGCCCAACTGGGTGTCCGAGGACAGGGGCTGTGTCTTGATTTAGGCTGGAGATCTCTGACAAGGCCTTTTCTGAAGTGATCTAGACTTGGGAGGCGCGCGCTTTCCTCTGTAGGCTTGGGACGCGCGCGCATTTCAGACCGCTGGCGGGTGGCGCGCGCGTCTGGGAGGCGGAATTCCGGGCTTGACATTTGCTGGCCAAAAGAACCCCCAACAGCTATAATATAATCTTCTGTTCGACCACTTGATTCTCACAGCTCCTTTCTGCCATTTTTGGACATCATATTATTGCTTAACTTTGCTTGTGATCAACATTTTCCATGGCTTCCAATTCTTTTGCCCTTGATGCCAAGGTTGTTAGTGGGTATGAAAAGGACTTGGGCACTTTTGTGTATTCTTTCAAGACCCATCCCAAGAAGGCCTTCATTAAAGACTTCGAGTTCCGTATTATTTTCACTTTGCGGATGTTGAAGCTGGATTGGGATTTGTTGAGAGCTGCCGCGGCTTTCTAGGATTGTGATAGCCATACCTTCAACTTTTTAGCTAATGAAATGGTGCCGACTGTTGATGATTTCGGGGCCATCCTTGGCATGCCTTTGGCCGGTCGGATTGCCGTCCCTAAATATCACCGTGGTGCCATTGACTCTTGGGTTGAGTCATTGAATCTCCCTGTTGAGGACGTGAGGAAGATGTTGCACGGTACTGTGATTGACATAACTGAGTTGCCGATGTTCTTCAGTTTACACTCGGAGGATCCGGTGGTTCAATCTTTCAAAATAAATGCCATGGCCTCTTGTCTCTTTAGTGAAGTACTGTTTGTTACACCTTTCGGGACTGCGGATGTGCAGTTGGCTGAGATTATTTTGCAAGCTAAGGAGCAACAATTTAGTATAATCCCTCTTATTGTAGGGGAGACGTTGCACGGCCTTGATGAGTTACATAGGACGGACAAGATGTGTCGGGGAAGCCCTTTGCTCTTGACCATATGGCTCCGAGAACACTTCAAGATTTATTCCCCGGATGGTGATTTGTCTCCTTTTGCTGTTCATAGGAGGAAGTTATTGATCCGGGATTTATCTGAAGATGGTTGGAAGAAATTCTTTGCCTCTCGGGTAACCGCCGATATTGAGTGGTGCCCTCCTTCTTGGGGTCTTCGTCCTTTTGTGGAATGGACTCTTGGTTTTCAGCACGTGGTTGTACCCGGCTTGAGAGATTCTTCATTTTACCAGCCAGAACGGGTTCTGCGGCAGTTCGGTCGCCAACAGACAATTCCTTTTCCGAGGGACGGAATGCTTCGTCCAGTTGCTTACATGGGTCCGGACTTCTCGAGTGAGCTTCAGTCGGCTTGGGGAGATGATCGCAACCGTTGGGCTTTTGCTCCTCTGCATCGGGGGAGTGTCTTCCTTCCCGAGAGCTACTTGGATTATTTGTTTGGCACCCTTTACCGTGGCATCACTTGGGTCGATGTGCTTCGCGCCGAGTTGTTGGGAAAGGGTTTTGAGCCTAGCAGCGCTTTGAGATATAGGGAGGCTGCTGCTGATTCGAGTAACATTCTTGCTGATCCTTTCGGTACTCCTTTGGATGACTTTTATGCCAAGAGACGTGCCGCAACACAGAAGGTTTCGGTGCGTATTAGTGCTCCTCCGTTATCCAAGAAGAAAAGGATTGAGAGACGATCGGGTGGTCCTTTGAAGGCTAAGAAAAAATTGGATTTTTCTTAGTACCCTAAGAGATTGCAATTAAATTAGACCACTTTGTTTTAGGATTTAATGTTTTGATGTCTTTTGTTGCTCAATAAATCCGTTGTAATGGCTTAAATAATTCATTGAATGAAATAAAAAATTGCATCTTGTTATTTGAAGTGAATTGGGTATTTTTGATATGTTTTAGACCGCACCCGAAGGTTGCCTACGTTCCTCCAGTTGGGAGGCTCAGGTCTCCGTAGTTCAAACAAACAAAGACCATTTTTTTTTTGTGTGCACCCTGTTTTTTTGCCTAGACCGCCCTTTCGGGTTTTCAATCTAGCGGGCTTCTTTTTTTGCACGTGCTCTAATTTTTGCCTAGGCCGCCCTTGCGGGTTTTCAACCTAGCGAGCGATTTTTTTTTTTTATGGTCTTTGTTTATTAAGCATAGAACCTCTTGAGCTTGTCGAGGTTGACCTCCTTTGGCAGCTGGTCACCATCTAAGTCCACGAGTCGGACTGCACCGCCGCTTAGTATCTTCTTGACCACGTACGGACCGATCCATCAGGGTCCCCATTTCCCCAGGGGATTCATGGCATTAGGAGGATGTTGTCTTAAGACCAAATCTCCCACATTGATGTTTCGAGGCTTCACCTTTTTGTTAAAAGCTTTTGCCATCCTTTGTTGATACGCCCTTGTGCGTTCGAGTGCTCTTAGCCTTTTCTCGTCGAGTAAGGCTAGCTGTTCATATCGACTTTGCATCCAGTCGACCTCGTTGACTTGATTCTCGAGGAGGACCCGTAGAGATGGGACTTCAAGTTCGATTGGGAGTACGGCTTCAGAACCATAGACTAATGCATAAGGAGTTTCTCCTGTTGCTGACCGTATTGATGTGCGGTAGCCCCACAATGCCAATGGTAGCTTCTCGGGCCAATCCCTTCCTGTTGAGGCCATTTTCTTGACGATGGTCTCGATGGTCTTATTTGCTGCTTCAACCGCGCCGTTTGCTTGGGGACGGTAAGGAGATGACTTGTGTTTGGTGATCTTGTATTCTACCAAAAGTGCATCCATTTCCTTCTCAAAGTGAGAGCCGTTGTCGGAAATGATTTCATGAGGCACGCCGTATCGGCACATGATGTTAATCTTTACAAATTCGGCCACTTTCTTGGCGTTGAGGGTCCGATAGGCTTGTGCTTCGACCCACTTTGTGAAGTAATCGACGGCCACTAGGACGAATGACTGCCCATTGCTTCCGGCAGGATGGACTTTACCGATGATGTCTATCCCCCAACAAGAGAAAGGCCAAGGTGTGACCATGTTATAAAGTTGTGAGGGTGGAGCATGTTGTAGATTAGCATGGAATTGGCACTTGGCACACCTTTTGACTTTCTCGATACAGTCTCGTTCCATAGTGCTCCAATAGTAACCAATGCGGAGTATCTTTTTGACCAGCATAAACCCATTCATGTGGGGTCCACACTCTCCTTCGTGCACTTCACACATTATCTCTTGAGCTTCGGCCTCATTGGCACATAATAGATTGATCCCGTCGTGGTGCCTTTTGTAGACTCAGTCTCCAATCAGTACGTACCGAGAGGCTAGCCTTTGCAGAGCCGCTTGAGACTTCTTATTGCTATTCTCGGGATAAATGCCATCTTTGAGGAAATTCATGATATCCGAATACCACGGGGAGTTTGTTTGAACCTCGTTGATCTCGATACTCATGCAGTACGCCGGACTGTTCCTTCGGACAATTTTGAAAGGCTTCACCATTTTCCCTTTGGGCATTTCGACTAATGAAGCTATAGTGGCCAGTGCATCGGCGAAGCGATTTTTATCCCTTGGCAGGTAGTTGAAAGTGATCTCTTGGAATTGTTCAACCAATTCTTCAAGGTGCTGACCATACTGTTGGAGGGTCGGGTCTTGGATTCGCCATTTACCCGATTGCTGATTGATAAGGAGCAAAGAGTCGCCGAATACTTCTAGTTCCGTGACGTTTCTTTCGAGAGCTGCTTCGAGCCCTGCTATGCATGCTTCGTACTCGGCAATTTTGTTGGTAGCTTCGAATTCCAGACGGATGGCAATGGGAGTGTAGATGTCTTTTAGATCGACCAGCAATACTCCTATACCAAAACCGTGTTTATTGGCGGCGCCATCGAAAAAAAGTTGCCACTTATTTTCCTCGGTTGCAGTACAAATTAAATGCTCGTCAGGGAACTGTACGTCTTCCCCCTTCACTTCGTCACACGGGAATTCGGCAAGCTGGTCACTGAACACTTTCCCCCTGACGGATTTTAGTGTGACGTAAGTGATATCATAGCCGGCGAGCATGAAGTACCATTTGGCTATTCTTGTTGACATGAAAGGCTTCTCGAAGATGTAGCGGAGCGGGTCCACCTTTGCTACTAGCTTAATCGGAAAAGCTTCCATATAGTGTTTGAGCTTTTGAGTAACCCAAACCAATGCTGCACATGACTTCTCTAAGACATAGTAGTTCTTTTCGCCTCCTTGGAATCGGCGACAGACATAATAAATGGCATTCTCCTTTGTGGACTCTCGTTGCTCTTGTGCTAACATATCCCCTAGGGCTTCATCATTGACAGTGAGATAGAGCAAAAGAGGCTTCTCCTTGTGCGGTGGAACTAGAACAGGAGGGCACGTCAAGTAATGCTTCACTTGGTCGAAGGCTTCATGGCACGCGTCGGTCCATTCTAGAGCCACATTCTTCTTGAGTAGCTTGAAGATTGGCTCGCACATGGAAGTGAGTTGGTGCACAAACCGGCTGATGTATTGCAGTCTGCCCATGAAACCTTTGATTTCTTTCTGCGTCTTTGGAGGAGGCATGTCAATGATTGCCTTGATTTTGGAGGGGTCTACTTCAATTCCCCTTTCAGTGACCATATAACCAAGGACTTTGCCTCGGATAACCCCGAACGTGCACTTTGCAGGGTTGAGCCTCATCTTGTGTTGACGAAGCCTTTCGAAGAACTTGCGGAGATCGATTAAATGTTGACCATCGGTCCCTTTGGAGTGAATGATCATGTCGTCTACATAGACCTCGATTTCTTTGTGAATCATATCGTGGAACAAGTCTGTCACGGCTCTTTGGTAGGAAGCCCCAGCGTTTCTTAACCCAAATGGCATGACTGTGTAGCAAAAGGTACCCCACGGTGTCGTGAAGGCTGTCTTATGTTGATCTTCCTCGGCCATGAGAATCTGATTGTACCCAGCGAACCCATCCACGAATGAACGAACCTCGTAGGCAGCAGTGGAGTCAACCAGCATGTCGATGTTAGGGAGGGGAAAATCATCCTTTGGGGAAGCTTTGTTCAAATCCCAGAAGTCCACACAAACTCGGACCTTGCCGTTTGCCTTTCTGACTGTCACGATGTTGGCTAACCATGTCGGATACTCGATAACCTTGATGAAACCCACACTGAGGAGCTTCTCAATCTCTTCTTTGACTTGCAGAGACCATTCTGGCTTGATCTTTCTGAGCTTCTGCTTTACTGGCTTAGCATCTTCTCTGATCGGAATTATGTGCTCCGCTACCTTTCTGTCCAAACCTGGCATGTCTTTGTATGACCATGCGAACACATCCACGAACTCCCGTAGTAGTGCAGTCAATCTGTCTCTGTCGTCCCCCTTGAAGAAACTTCCGATCTTAGTTTCTCTTGGCTCTTCTTCGGTACCCAGATTAACAACATGCAATTCTTCGTCAGCCTCTGGACCATTTTCACCACGACTACGGACTTGTTGAGCAAGTTCATTTAAGTATGTTGTGTTTTCGTGGTCTATTTCATCATAATTTGAATCGTTATTAACTTGTTCATTAAGTTCATTATTAGTTAATTCATCATTTATGATGTTTGCAATCTCAGGGTACTCAGAAATATCAAATTTTTCATTAGCAAAGAAAGGAAACACACGCTCGGCTATGGCTTCCAAATCCTCTTGGGTAAGGGTATTAGAGACACTCTCGGACTCGAAAGTAAGTGTGAGCCGCTCTTCCTTTATTGCTGTGCGGGGTATGCAACCCATTTCTTGGACTAAGAATTCTTCGGATACCACGGGCCCTTTTGTAGAATACCAATTGTTGATCGGCTCGGAACTTGGCAGGATCTCACTGATAGTCTCGTTCATGGTGACGGTGCCGTGGATGGCGTTGACTTGGCATTCATTCATTATGGCAAGCTCTTCAAACATGGAGGCTAAATCTGTCAGTTCTTCCCCCACGATGATTTCTGTCTCGGACTCTATAGTCACCTACCTTCCCCACCATGCACGGGGCGACATGGGAGTTGGTTCCCTTTCGGATTTCTGGATCTCACAATCGGAGAAGATTTCGAGACCGGGCTTTTTGACACCCTTATTGTTAACCCATGGCTCGGGAAAGATCATGTATGGAACGTCTTCCCCTTGGCGGACAAAATAGCCATTCAACGTCTTGCGGTAAGGCCTTAGATTAGGGACCTCATAACGACGGCCTTCTTTTCGAGCCCTGGCCTTTTCATTCTTGATTGCTTGCTCTTGCTTCAAGTCTTCTCTGGAAGGCTCGTACCCCAAACCGAATGTGTTCTTGACAAATGGGACTTGCACAGGATGTAGAATTCCTTGTTGATATTTCCCTAGGCCCAAACCAGGGAAGTAGTCCATATTCCTCATCATGCGGAGGACTTTGTGATTGCTGGGGGTCCATGATCCGTTTCCCCCTTCTTTGTCAATGGCGTTGATTGAGACGCCGGAGAGAGTGGAGTCTGGTAGACCATGCTGAACTTGGTGGACGGGCTCACCTTTTCTGTGGATAGTGATGTTTTCGGCCATGACGGTCACTATTTCATCACCATTTCGGATCTTGACACATTGATGGAGAGTTGACGGGACGGCATTAGAACTGTGAATCCATGGTCGACCCAAAAGTAAGTTGAACGAGGCCGGGATGTCAAGCACTTGGAATGGAACGGACATGACCATGCTCCCAAACTCAATGTCTATTTCAATCATGCCTATGACTGTACGGGCGGTGCTGTCATAACCTCGGATTACTTGAGTAGAAGGCTTCAAATCGGAATCCTTAAGCCCCAGTATGCCCATGATTCGGCTAGGCATGAGGTTGAGTGCGGAACCACCGTCCACTAAGACTCTTGAGATGGGCCTCCCCCTTGCTCGTACCTTGAGGTAAATAGCCTCGTTGTGGTTGGAACCAAATGGTGGAAGGTCCATATCGGCAAAGGTGATGACGTTGCCAAAATGAATGTGACCGATCATTGCCGTGAGGTCCTCGGGAGTAGTATCGGGAGAAACTGATGTATCATCGAGATTGCGGATGACAAGATCTCGGTGTTTCTTTGAGGATGCAATGAGGTCCCAAATAGAGATGTTGGCTTGAGTTTTCTTGAGTTGGACAAGTAGAGGATCTTCGGGAGTGTCGCGAGGTTGCGGCCTTTGAGAAGAGGAGCTTGGTGCGGAAGTGGAAGCGTTGCTTGCTATGACTCGACCGGATCGAGTTAGCATGTTGACGTTCCCATCTTGCTTCTTTTTCCTATTCTCTAGTACTTCCCTCATTACCTCATCGTAAGTTACAACATAGCAAAAATTGTCAAGTTTATTCATAACATTGGGGCCCCCATTCACAATTAGGATTGAATGGATGGTCCCCTCGAGTTCTCCTATCTCTATTACATTGACATGTTCGCCATTAGTCACTACAAATTCTTTCTTGTCAATGAGATCTTGAATGACATTGCGGAGAACGAAGCAATCCTCGGTGGTGTGGCCACTATATTGGTGGTAGCCACAATATTTGTGGTGAGCATGATTGGGGTGGACCGTCTTGGGTTGGTACCCTTGTACGGGTGTGACTTGACCCTTTGCTTTGAGGACTTCGAACACTTCGGTTTGATTCATGCCTTGGAGGGACGTGTAGACACGGTCATTTCGAGACTTCTTCCCTTGGGGTGGAGGAACCTTTTTGTAATTCCCCTTGTCGATCGTGACGGCGTTGACCGAGGCCTCTTTTGTGGAGTTGGAAGCGGCCTTGTAGCGGTAGCTAGGAGCACTTTTCTTCACTTCTTTGAGCAACTCGTCCATTCGGACCCCCGCCTCATACATTTGGGAGAAATCCGCATAGCAAGCCCCACTTAGGTGGGTGCGGAGATCAATTTTGAGACATTTGAGAAAGATGTCCATTTGCTCCTTGGTATTTGGCCTTTCCACAATCTCGGAGAGTTTATCATTCCATCTCCTTGTGAAGTCGATGAAGGACTCGTGGTCTCGTTGAGTAGTGTTCTCTAGCTCTTTCCTTGTGGGCCGGTGAGTGGTGTTGCCTTGGTATTGGTTCTTGAAGGCAAGCATGGCGGAGTCCCAATCAAGACGGACAGTGAGCGGGAGAGTAGCATACCAATCTTTTGCCGCCCCCTCGAGAGTGAGAGGAAAGCATTGAGCCATCACCTTGTGGGAGACCTTCTTCGGAACCATTGCCCAAATATAAGTCTCAATGTGAGCCATAGGACAAGAGTTGCCCTTGAATTTGCTTATGTCGGGCATCTTGAACTTATCAGGAAGAGCGGCCATAGTACTCATGAGGATGGATGATTGATAAAGGCTTGTGTCGGAGCCTTTCCCCATGTTGAGCCCATTGAATTTTTGGTCGATGTAGGCCAAGATAGAATCCACCATTTTGGGCTCATTGTTCTCGGAACTCGGCTCTCCCATTCTCTTGGTGTGGGTGTTGACATAAGGACTTTTGAACAAACCCTCGGTCCATTCGGATTCGTCATCATTATTCTTGTTCTTCCCCTTGGCAAGATTAGTGAGCTTTTCTTTCATTAGCTCCATCTCGGCCTCGTGGGCCTCCCTTTGGCTGTCGAGGTGGGATTTCCAAATGTCGTCTTTGCTTTGTGCCTCCTTATTAAGGGTGGAGACTTGCTCTTGGAGGAGTTGGACCATGGTTGAAAGCTGTTCGAGAGACATGGCGTTGCTGTTGCCGGTCATGGTTGATGTAGGAGCTGTTGGAGTGATCTCTTCACGGACTAACCGATTTGCCGAATCCCGGTAGACTCTGTAAGTACCAATTGAACCTATATTGCAGAAGAGGCCCTTGTCAGTCTTGAGTAACACTTGCGGTCCACGAAGAGGCTTAGAACACACATTTGGGCACACGACTCGAACCACATAAGAAAAGACTCTCTTTTTTTTTATAAGTCGGAGGGAATGGATCCCTTTTGGGGTTTCTAAGAAAATAATGGAATCGTCACACTAGTATATAGACCATCTCGCGGTCCCATATACTCATCGGATTCCATCGCGTTTGTGAATCCTACATGTATCGGGATTAAACTAAATTAATGTAGTAAAGCATACATGTGGGGACGGATTTTTATTTTCGTCCAAAATAACCACTTTTGGGGACGGATTTTTATTGCGTCCGTTTCAACAAGTTGGCATGTATGATTTGAAGACATTAGTTTAGGGAAATCTCGGTACATGGAAACCGACTTGAGTCACGGAGTGTTAGACCCTAACTAGAATTGTGTGGCTTGTGCTCGGCTTGAATATGAGGCTCAAAGGTCACCCCCGGCATGTAGTCTTGAACTACGCCACGGGCTGAGGTTGACCGCTTCGAAAGAGTCAAGGTCGGGTGGAGCTTGAAACTTTCTAGGACGGGCCTCGACGGGTTTGGGGTTGGACTTGTGCGACTCGATAGTGAGCAGTTCATAGGAATATGTGCATGTAGTGTGAGGTCTAACAAGTGACAAAATATTTTTTTATATTTTTTTTTTTGAAAAGAAAAAAACACATAAGCACATAAATTACAACTCCCGAATCACCCGTGTGACCGGTAAATAAAACATAAAAATAAACAGTCCGAGGGTTCAATTCCGTTCTGATGCAGGCAACTGTGCCCACACCCCGCTGTTCTGCTCAGTCACTGAAACCTGTTTCTGTTCTGGGAAACAACCCAGAAGCGTGCGCCTCTGAGTGTTGATATGAGACGCGCGCGCCTGGCGCGATGATATTAGGAGGCGCGCGCTTCTGGTCACACCTGTCAGATTGTCAGATTTTGGACTCAGGGGATTGCCCTGGTCCTATATGCATATTGTAACCCCTGCAGAAATGATTAGTGGAGAATAGCAAAAGAAGAAGATGAAGAACATGAAGAAGCGGGTGATTCTGGTCCTTGATGCGGGATGCGCGCGCCTTAGGCTGAAGAGGCCAGAAGCGCGCGCCTCCCCCATCAGGAACCAGAATGCCCAGAAAAGATGTAGATTTTGATCAGATGCAAGTTTAACCCTCAAATGTCCCCAGCGGAGTCGCCACTGTAGATACCCCGGGAAACCACAACTTGGCTAGAGCGGTGAATTGTCCTAGGATGTCTAACTTGTTTTTAGAGTCGCCACCTTTGTTTTGAGGAACATAAGAAAAACCCATTGATAATAGCCTAAGTTTGATTACGAAAACAGATATTCTTTGTTTTGAGGTTCGGGGGTTAGATTACGAGATGGGAAGTACCGAAACACCCATCTCGCCCAACTAAAGTTGGTTTTGCTTGATCAAAATCTACATGAATGATAAACGTTCTTCTTCTTCTTTAAATCATAAAAAGGGGTTTAAAATAGAGTTTGGAATGTAGGAGATAACTCTTTAACCGACCTCAATGAGATGAGGTGATCATTAAAGTCATGTCCCAAAATGATTTGGGTGATTGCACTTTGATAATACAAAAGAAAGAGAAAAGAGATGAAGTTGAGAAGGGGAAAGAAATGACTTTACCTAGACTTCAAGAAACTTCAAACACTTCTTGTTGAATTACTTGGAGAAATCCTTTGGAAAATGCTTTGAAAGTAGGAAATTTGGTTTCTTATTGAAATGTGAGATTGAGAGCCAAGGGTCCCTGAAAATGGAGGTAAAGGGGGGTTTTTATAGGTGAAAGAGAGATGTTTTTGGTGCCAAAACTCAGTCACCAAGAAATCCTTCCCGGGCAAAATCCTGTAAATTGAGCAAGGGAGAGAATCCTGGCCAGAAATCTGTAACTGACGCCCAGAGGCGCGCGCTTCCTGCTTTGGGGGCGGGAGGCGCGCGCGTCTGGCTCCTCCTGTCGGAGGCGCGCGACTTAGAGAAGGCAATTTTGACAGAATGGACTAGAAAGTCAGCTCTGTTATTCAGTTTAGTCCCTGGACTTAACGAAATCAGTCAGGAACTTAACGGAAGTGACAGAAACTAATGAGAAACACTTAAAATGGGGAGAAACACAAGATCAAATGTGCAATCGGGGTGATCGGTCCAAGGCGGGGTGTCTACAGGTACAACTTCACTTTTCTTCTTTTATTTTATGTCTTTTTTAATGTATGCAATCCCCATCAAATGGGACATGACCAACATGACTACTTCACATATTGAAGTTAGTTAAGGTTATCTCCCTACATTCCAACTCTACTTTAATTTCCCCATTTCATATTAATGTAATTGCTACATGTAATCTTTAGCATAAATTAATTAATAAAACAATTCTCTTTTATTTCTCTTTGCAATTCCCCTTTTCTTTACATTATAATTGTTAGCACTATTAATTCATTGAATGACTTTTTACATTAGAACACCTTTAGTAGCGAGACCCGCGTAAGCGGGGCGGAGTGGGTGTTTAAGTACTTCCCACTCCGTCATCTAACCCCCGAACCATTCTCTTCCCGAATCTCTGATTTTGTACATAAATTAGGCTATTTCTAGGTTTTTCTTATATTCCCTTAATAACATAGGTGGCGACTCTAACAAATAAAATCAAATAGACATCCTAGGATCCTTCCACCGCTCTAGCCAAGTATTGGGCTCTCCCGGGGTATCTACAGGAGGGATTATTCATTTTAAGAAAGGGAGGGGCTATTACCACTACATTTTTTGCTTATCCACTACAAATTTTATTAATAGACAAAATTATCCTTTCTTATTATTGTAAATTGACATAATCCTCCTTTGTTTTTTAAAGGAAGGAATGAACCATTCTAAAAATAAGTTATACAATTATAAATTTACATATTCACTATATTTACTAATTTTAAAATTATTAATTATGAAACACTACAATTTATCTTTAAATACACATCTTGGTTTTTGTTTGATGATGAATTAACTTTATATATCCAATTAATCTTTTAATATTCCATTTAACCTTAACATGTAGTGGTACATTATTTTGTATTTCTAATTTTATTTTCTCTACTTTGTTCACAATAAAATATAAAATAACACATGATTCATTATTGCCTACTCATTTTTTGTTAAAAAGTGTAAATCTTGACATAATTGCAAAAATATTACTTATAATATTTTGCGCATGATAATGTAATATTAATAATTTAAATCAACTACAGTATTATGTTTTTTTAGTTTCAGTTTGTTTTATATTCAAAACATTTACTAATAAATGTTGTAATACTAAAATCATGGAGTAAAAAAAAAACAAATGAGTTTTTAACTTACAGTAAAATGTATGTTCAAAAAGACTTACACTAAAAAATAAAAATAATTTCACTACTGGACTTTATACGTAAAACATAATTCATAATTTACAATTGTATAATTTATTCACCTCTTCTAACCCATTTTCTCATTTCATCTTTATTGCAATGATTAAGATTGTAAGAACAGAAAAAAGTCTAGCTAAGAAAATAAGTAAAACCAGGCATGATATAGAAGTACTCTAAGAAGTTCAGGCATGATATAGAAGTACTCTAAGAAGACATCTTTTGACTATTGGTAGAGTACTTTTGTGAATGAAAATAAACCCCAACTTGATGGAGTTATGCTGCAGGAACGTGTATTTCCATTTATGAAGGTTTTTAAACCTTTCTAAGGCCAGAATATGTTATTAAAGCAACATGTTTACTCGATGAATGGTCTATATATGGAGTTGGTATGTCTCCTGAAGGCCGAATACCATATGTTGTACCGGTGGGCTTGGGGAACCTGCAGTAAGGTGTCTTCAACAATTCCTTTTGGGCGGTTACCATTTTTACAATGGTGATGTATAGTTTTATATGTTGTATACAATATTTATTTATTTTTCAAGATCTGTTAATAAAATAGTTGGACTTGAAGCTTTCTTCAAAGTGAAAGTATTAAGTGGGGTAAATGTTGAAACTTATAGTGTCGTTAAAATCAAATTCCGTCCCATGAATTGTCGCGACCCCGAACCCCGCGGCCCGAGATCGCGAGCGGGACGTCGACTTAGAACCAAAACTATGAAATACCAAAGTTAAAAATTTCGTTTAATACCAAAAGGTGATAACACAAGGTTTTACAAATCCAAGTTTAAATCAACAAAGTACATCTAACATAAGCTCCACAGCTTATACCCGAAAGAATAAAATATACAATTCTTAATGACGTCAATAATGGTAAAACTATCCCCAAAAGGTTATACATTTAAATAATGTAAACCGATCCATAACAACCTGCCCCAGAATCTCAACCTCTCGACGTCCTCCTCGATCCGTAAATCCTAATCCTTTTCCTCCTGGGGGGGGGTTAAGGAAAAACAAAGATGGAAATAAACGGGGTGAGATAAAATCTCAGTAAGTTACTAATGCAACTACATGCCATGCTATGCAATAACCAATAGCAATTAACATATGACAGATAGCAGCGGAATAATAAGTGACATGCTGTCAAACAGTAACATCCAATAATCAATCATATAAATAAACATATAACAACAAATGAGAGGCTCCCTATCGCCAACCGTCCCATACCGGTTGGAAATAACGACCAGCTCATCATGCAACACATAAAGCTGGAATAAACACTCATAAGTGGATACATAGCCAAGGTTTTCCAAACCGGAACATCCAAATAAAGGATCGCTGCGCAGCTTCAATAATCAACAATCAACATCTTCATAGCAGCATGAAAGCTCGAAGAGAAACCCCGGTAACGGAACCAATAACCATGAAAGTGTCACAAAGGACAAGGACCATGACACAAAGTCATGCCCGTTAGCCAGATACATTCACAAAGGAACGCTGACTTATCCTTTCCAAGGCCAATCTGGAGAAGGGGTATAGTAAGGGCAAAACAATGGTCAACATTATAATGGACTTGGCTTTGCCATTATAATCCTTCCCATCGCCCGATGCAACAAATATGCCAGCTGGGCTTTCAATTAAATGCTAAGTAATAAATACTAGCTTAATTAAACAACTTAGGGTTCCAAAGTAGGGAACCATACCAATTAATCACCATAAAGATGCAACGGTTACTCATGAAGAGCTTAACAACAACGATAACAAGAGTTTCTCATGAAGAGCACAACAACGATAAACAGAATTTCTCATAAAGAGCTCAACAACAATGATTATTAGAATACGATAATTCCATAAAGAGGAACCATACCAGATACATTCCAAAGATGATACCCACAAGTTACTCATAAAGAACGCAACCCAAACGGTCGCTCACAAATAGTACAACGACTATAACTCAAAATTATCCTAAACGTTTACTCATAAAGATGTACTAGGACTATGAACTCAACCATCTCATCATATTTGGAATTCCAAAGTAGGAACTCAGAATGAATACACCTTAAGGTTAATCAAACCGTGGTACCCAATTGCCAATTCACGCTTTTCCTCCGTTCATAATGATCCCATTCTAAACACCCCAAACGAATCCGAAAGGTTACACTTATTAGAACGTAAACACGACAGGACTAAACCCTACACCTTGGTGTTCAATAACAGCCCTCTAGGTACTATAGGACATCGCCTAAAACCTAGACCAAGTCTTACTCGAAATTCAATTCGGTTGGAACAAACACGAACACATCATAAGATGCCCAAACAATACTTGATCAAATTACATAACTCTATTGTTCACAAAGGAACAAATTTTAATCACGAAAGTGTTCCACGGTGTTACCTTAAGTTAATTGGAAGAAATAAACTTAAACTATTTAGGCCCTAAGTCCTAAACCAAGCAAAAGGTCAAATTCCTGGAATAGGGGGCGGGCGGGCGCCTGGAATGGAGCAGGCGGGCGCCTGAGTGACCAGAAGGTCTGGTCATCAGAAAATGACATGTAGGTGGGCGCCTGAAGGGGGTCGGGCGGGCGCCTGGTCTGGATTCCAGTCGGGAAAACGGAGCTGGGTTCCTTAAGTTCTTACCCAATTCCACCACACTCCAAAATCAAGCACAATCAATCTCCCCCGAGCATAAATGAGAACCACAACAACTTATAATTAGGATGAGACTCCAAATACAACATTTATCAACCCAAAACCAAGAATCAAACCCAACATTCATCAATCCACCATTTTTACCCAAAACTCAAATAAATTCGAAATAAATTCTAAACAAATTCAAAACCCAACCAAACTTCAAATATAACACATTAAGCATTATCTAAACATGATATGAACATTTTAGCATCCAAATGGGGGAAAAGTAACTTACTTGGATTTTCTCAAAGTTGATGGATTTCAAATATTTTTGGCTTCCAACGATCCTATCGACGATCTAAACATGTTTCAAGTTTTAAGAAACGAGAGATTAAGAGAGGAAGAAGGAGTAAATGAAGAGAGAAGAGAGAAAAGAAAAACTTACCCAATTGCTTAGAGAGAGAGAGAGAGAGTTGGCTGGAATGGAGTGGGGGGTGAGGGGGAAGAGTGAGGGAGAAGAGAAGGAGTAGGGAGGGAGTAGGGAAAAATGATTAAAGAATTTACACTTAGGCCCCCTCCTCTACACTACACACAAATACTCCCCACTAACAAATAAGACTCGACAATTCTACACTAGCACAATTGACCCAAATAAAAATGCTAGGCAATTTTTTTATAACACATAAATTGCACACATAAATATTTAAATAAATAATAATTTAAATAAATAAGCAAATAATTAAATAAAAATCATTTAATTGCCAATAAAATAGAGCCTATATTTCGGGTCGTGACATGAATATTAAGAAGTTTGTTATCGATGAAGGATGTTCCAAAGGTGTTGCTCAGTCCCTAGATCAATGTTTATGTTCCTACATAAATGTCTATTCAAATTACGGTAAAAGAATACATTTACTGCCGTAATGGTTGTAAAAAATTTGAGCTCATTTCCAGTTCAAATTTTGTACTCCTTCCATCCCGGATTGAGGTTGTTATTCTGATTTCACATGAAGCTTAAGAAAAACTAATTGTTGTGAGTATGAAAAAGTAGGAGAGATAAAGTGGGTAGAGAACTTTTTTGTGTGTGTGTAAATGACAAGTGAGTCAAATAGTCCATTTTAAGTAATAAAACATCTAAAAACCTTTGTTTGGGACAAACTAAAGAGTAAAGTAAGAACCTTAGTTTAGGACGAAGGGAGTATTCAGAGAATGGTGGTTTTGGAAGTTGGTAAGTGGAGAGTTGAGACAATATATTAATAGGAGTCATCTTTACCTCACCATTTTCATAACCAATCGGATGAGCACTATTATATCTTTAAATCTGGTCCAAATGTATGAAATAAAACAACTAACAAGTCTCTTGAAATAAACATACATCAGTATATGTGAACCATATACAGACAATATTGTTTTTGCTTTGGGAAAATGATAATGAAAAGTATCATGTTTCCTCTGACTCATGCAAGTGCAATGACCACCGTGCAAGTCCAATTACCAGTAAACATATGGTCTTCCCATTAACATTAACACCATCTTAATGTTTTAGAAATAAAGAATTGTGTTGTGTGTCAAATATGTACATATTGCAATGTCGTATGAGTTCTTTTCTTTAATTTATTTATGTTGAGGAAAAAAAATAAAAATTGTAAACAGCGATTGTACATATTGCAAGGTGCTATGAGTTATTATCTTTATACATATACATAGTAAATGTTTGTAAAGACAATTATAAGATTACATACTCCCTCCTTCCCATTAGTTACTTCATATTTACTATTTACACATGAATTAAGAAAAAAGTTAGTGGAGTAAGTGTTGTGAGTATGAAAAGTGAGGTAGGAAAGAGAAAGTGGGGTAGGGAATAGTGAATCGATTGGTGTTGTGAGTATAAAAGTAAAGTAGGAGAGAGAATTAGTGGATGGAATAGTAAAGATTGTTTGCCAATTTAGAAAGTGTGAAGTAACTAATGGGACGCCTAATGAGGAAAGTGTGAACTAACTAATGGGACGGAGGGAGTATGCATTTTTGCCACCAAAGTTTACAAAAGGTTATGTCCCTTAAAATTAAATTATAACACTCATTTAGGGACGGAGGGAGTAATAGTTTTTCCCAACTTTGTGACATTATTTATACTAACAATTTAAATTACAGTAAAATTATACAATTACGGCCGTGCAACGCACGGGGGTTAGAACTAGTAGTTAAATAAAGTGAAGATGTTAAATTAAGGAAGTTGTTAATTTTATAGGATATGGAATGTATGGAAATTTAATTTAGAAAAATCGCATTTAGAGAAAATTAAATAATTTTAAAATATTATTTCGTGCTTAAGATTTATTTATCATATTTCTAGTAATTTATTTTTATTAAAAAGTAAATCTTTTGAAAAAATAGTAAGCTTAATTGTGGGTTAACACTGTGTTTTTAAAGGAATGCTCTAACATCTTTTACGATCCATGTGATTTGGGTTTAAAGAAAGGGAGGGGCTATTACCACTATGTTTTATACTTTTTCGCTACATATATTTTGAATAGACAAAATTACCCTTTTACATCTTGAGGAGTTACAAAAACTTATTATTAGACATTATAGTTTCAATTTATCCACTACATTTGAAAGTTAAAAATCTTAATACATAAGTTACCGTCATAAATACTTGCCTTATTTAGTAATGTCTTTATTCTCTATAGATAATGAACCTTTTCAATTCTCCTTTATTTAGCATTATCCTTGAGCTATTTTTTTAACTGTCCATAGAAAAATAATTAGTAAATCATATGCATTCCATTTCTTCATTCATTTTCAATAGAAACTAAAAAAAATTAATAACATTTCACGTAATTAAAAAAATACATATAAATATTGTGGGCTCAATAAAATATCGTTTATTGTTTTTATTTATTATAAAGAAATAATTATCAATGAATTTCCACTTATAATTAGTTTAATACTTGAAACTAATAAGTTCTAATATTGTTGTATATTTTTAGTTTGCTAAATAAACTGGCTAATAAGCAGTAAAATATTCAATATGAATTCACATCTCAAATTTATTTTCCTCGTTTTTACTGAGTGTATTTGATAATAAAACTGATTCTATTAATATTGTATTCAAGTAAATTGGTTCTATTTATATTGTAGTCAAGTAAAATGATGTATGCATGGTATATATTCATGTACATGTACATATATACCCCCTCCGTCACAAGTACTACTAGAATTGTGGGCACAATAATTAAGAAAAAGTAGTGAATGTGAGGTAGAAAATGAAGATAGAGAATGAGTGGGGTAAATCGTAGTGTTGGTTGAATGAATTGTGTGGTGGAAAATAAAGAAGAGAATGAGTGGGGTTAAATAGTGGGGTTGGTTGAATATAAATATATTAAAACATTTCCATTTTAGGCAGTCTCACTTGTGGTGGGACGTGCCGAAAGGGAAATTAGTCTCATATGTGGTGGGACGGAGGGAGTATATATACTTCCTCCGTCCCACCTCACTTGAGACCTAAGAGGTGGGCACAATAACTAAGGAAAAATAAGAAAATAAGAAAAATGTGTGGTAGTGTTAAGTTCAATGCCTTTGAAATTGGGGACGTCTAATTTAATGAGTTAAATTATTAAGTTCGTAATTCCGAGACAGAAGAAGTATAATGAGACGGAGTAAAAGAAAACAAAAAACGGATTGGTTTATGCGGCCCCTTAAAGGGCTCGCATAGAATCTCTGTTAATTCACGCTTAGGTAGGCTGGCAAGTGGGTTGGTTTTCTTGGTTTGGAGTTTGTTAGGAAGCTAAAGTCAACAAGGACTTTAATTCCATACAGAGTATCAGCCTATTACTCCTTCCGTATTCGAATTAGATTAAGGATATTAGGTGGCGTATATTATACTCCCTCCGTCCTAATTTAATTCAGTAACTCAGTTTGCTCATTTTTTTACACAGAATAGAGAGATCAATAATTCTAGATTTAGGGTTTGCACAGCAGGAATTTTGTGATCAAAATTCGTTCAAAGTAGATTAGTGTGATCTTGTGTAATTGTTTCTCCAGTGATAATAATATTCTTTCTCCTCCCCGTGGACGTATCCAAGTTGGTGAACCACATAAATCTGTGTTCTTGTGATTGCTTTCTTTTTCATCAAGTCTTGTTCAATTGCTCTAACAAGTGGCACCAGAGCTTTGGTTCGTGGTTAGAGATTCAGGGATTCCGCTGCAGAGAACGAGAAGATGGGTCAAGGAGCATATTCGATCGACAAGTTCAATGGGAAGAATAGTTTTTCTCTCTGGCAGATCAAGATGAAGGCTTTGTTGGTAGACACAGATTTATGAGAACCGTTGGAGATTGCAATCAGGGATCGCAAGGATCCCAAGGGTAAGGCGATCACCACAGAAGAGTCAGACAAGGACAAGCAGACAGCCGCGAAGGAGGCAGCAGCATTGAAGAAGTTAGATCAGAAGGCTCACGCCAAGATCATCAGACAGTTGGATGATGAGATCCTAACCAATGTTGCAGGAACAGAATCCGGAAGCGATCTTTGGTTAAAGTTGGAAGATATGTACATGACACGTTCATTGACCAACAAGTTATACCTGAAGAAGAAGCTGTATGACTGTCGTATGACTGAAGGTATGCCCATTAATGATCATCTTGATAGATTTACTTCTGCATTACTTGAACTACGTAATATAGGAGTTGTTGTGGATGACGAGGATGCAGCCTTGCAGCTTTTAGTATCCTTACCTATGTCTTATGAACATTATGTCGATTCATGCATAAATCGTAAGGATGGTATCTCTCTAGAGGAAGTGAAAACTTCTCTCAAGACGAGGGAATTGCGCCGAAAAGCGAGTGAGAATAAGATAGGTACCCAGTCATCAGGTTTGGTTGCTAGCAGTAGTGGTGGTAACAAGGGTTCTAGTGGGAAGAAGAACAATAAAGGTAATTCTTCACACAAGAAGGGTCCGAAGCCTGGGGATATTTGTAATTTCTGCAAAGAGAAGGGGCATTGGAAATTCGATTGTCCCAAAAAGAAGCGAGGCGAGGCACCAGTCAGAGCAGAGGCCATGGTGGCCAAGGGTAGCGGTTCAGATGAGGATTATGCTCTAGTCACATCAGAATCAGCACGCGCATCTGATGCGTGGATTCTTGATTCAGGAGCTTCTTACCATATCAGTCCGAGGAGAGAATGGTTTACTGATTACAGGCAGGTGGATGGCGATGATATAAGCATGGCCAACAGTGCAGTCTGTAAGGTTGTCGATATTGGTTCGATCAAGCTCAGGACTCATGATGGTAGGTTTGTCACTTTGAACGAGGTTCGACACGTTCCACTTATGACAAAGAATCTGATGTATCTTAGTCAGTTAGACAGCAAAGGGTTCAGCTTCAAAGGTAAAGGTGGAGCAGTAAGTGTATGTAACGGTTCAGAAGTGGTTCTGAGAGGCCTTAAGCGGGGCTCCTTGTATTTCCTCCAAGGAAGGACGCTTACAGGGTCAGCTATGGTAGCATCATCAGAAGTGAACGAGGGAGATATGTCTAAGTTGTGGCACATCAGGCTCGGGCACATGAGCAATCGAGGGATGCAAGAGTTGGCCAAGAGGGGTCTTCTATGTGGCCATAAGATCGATGATCTTAAATTTTGTGAGCATTGCGTGCTAGGGAAGATGAAGCGTAATAGTTTTCCCAAGGGCATACATAAGACAAAAGGCGTTCTGGACTACGCAGATTGTTGGGGGCCTTCTCGTCAGGAATCTCTAAGGGGGCACAGGTATTTCTTGTCTATCGTTGATGACTATTCGAGGAGGACTTGGGTGATCATCATGAAGCACAAGAATGAGGCTCTAAGAAATTTCAAGGACTGGAAGACGGTAGTGGAAAACCAGACAGAGAAGAAGATCAAGAAGCTTCGAACAGATAATGGTTTGGAGTTCTGCAGCACTGAGTTCGATTCGTTTTGCAGGGAGGTGGGGATTTCTAGACATCTCACCATCAGAGGCACGCCACAGCAGAATGGTGTAGCAGAGCGGATAAATCAGACATTGCTTGAGAGGGCGAGGTGCATGATCTCCAATGCAGGCTTGTCTAAGTGGTTCTGGGCAGAAACGGTTAGTACAACATGTTACTTGATTAATCGTGGACCTCACGCCGGTATTGGCCTCAGAGTTCCCCAAGAGGTATGGACCGGTAAACCTGTTGATTATTATATTTTAAGAGCTTTTGGGTGTACTGCTTATTATCATGTAGATGATGGGAAGTTAGAACCTAGAGCTAGAAAGGGAGTATTTATGGGGTATGGGGACGGTGTCAAGGGATACCGTATATGGTCTCCATCATAAAATAGGGTAATTATCAGTAGGAACGTCGTTTTTTATGAGAATTCTGTTATTAACCCTATTATGAGATCTACGATTGTTTCGAGTATTGGCGGTGTTGATAAACAGGTGGAGCAACAAGATACTGAAGAGTTAGTTGTCCCACAGTCAGATATTGATCAGGATCCACCGACAGAGACAGAGACTGAAGCACCAGAAAGTTCAAGTTCAGTTCCCGAAAAACATGGGTTAGCACAAGGAAGGTCTAGAAGAGCTAATTTTGGGAAGCCTCTGGAGAGGTATGGATTTGAAGACATAGTGTCTTATGCACTACAGGTTGCTGAGGAAGTGGAGCCCGATCTTTCGGAACCTTCTACTTTCAAGGAAGCAGTTACATGTTCAGAGTCATCTCAGTGGTATGCGGCTATGGGTGATGAGATGGAGTCTCTTCACAAGAATCAGACTTGGGAGTTGACCAAAAGGCCAAAAGGCAGAAATATTGTGACTTGCAAGTGGATCTTCAAGAAAAGGAAGGTATGTCACCGGCAGAAGGGGTTAAGCATAAAGCTCGCGTTGTTGCAAGGGTTTCACACAGAGAGAAGGGGTGGAATACAATGAGATCTTCTCACCAGTGGTCAGACACACTTCGATCAGAGTGTTGCTAGCAATAGTAGCACAAAGGGATTTGGAGCTTGAGCAACTAGACGTCAAGACAGCTTTCTTGCATGGAGAGTTGGAGGAAGAGATATACATGATACAGCCGGAAGGATTCCAAGTTCCTGGTAAAGAAGATCAAGTTTGTAGGTTGAAGAAGTCCTTGTATGGACTTAAGCAGTCGCCTAGGCAGTGGTACAAAAGGTTTGACAGCTATATGACAGAGATCGGATACACGAGGAGCCCGTATGATTGTTTTGTGTATCACAATAAGTTGGTAGATGGGTCGTACATCTATTTGGTGCTCTATGTAGATGATATGTTGATAGCAGCAGTCAAGAAGTCAGAGATTCAGAAGATAAAAGGCTTATTATCCGCAGAGTTTGAGATGAAGGATTTGGGTAGCGCGAAGAAAATTTTGGGTGTGGAGATTTATAGAGACAGAGCCAAACGAAAACTTTTCTTATCCCAGAAAGGTTACATCAAGAAAGTTTTAGAGAGGTTTGGTATGTCAACAGCTAAGGCTATAGATACTCTGAGTGCAGCGAATGCACGGTTGTCAGTCATGTTTGGGCCCAAGTCGGTTGTGGAGAAAGAGTATATGGCTCGAGTACCCTATGCTAGTGCAGTTGGTAGTTTGATGTATGCTATGGTGTGCACTAGGCCGGGTCTTGCACAGGCAGTTAGTGTTGTTAGTCGGTTCATGGGTAATCCGGGTAAGGAACATTGGCAGGCTGTGAAGCGAATCTTTAGGTATCTTAGAGGTACCAGTGATGTCGGTCTCATCTATGGAGGTGGAGCAGAGTGTGCAGTAGAGGGGTTCTCAGATTCGGACTATTCGGGTGATGTTGATACAAGAAGATCGATGACCGGATATGTATTCACGCTTGGTGGGTCAGTTGTCAGTTGGAAGGCTACATTGCAGGCGACAGTGACGTTGTCTACAATAGAAGCAGAATACATGGCATTGACAGAGTCCGCTAAGGAAGGAATATGGTTTAAGGGATTGATCAGCGATCTTGGGATACATCAGGATCAGGCTATTATTTATTGCGATAGTTTGAGCGCGATTTGTTTGGCCAATGATCAAGTTCATCATGAGAGGACCAAGCATATTGATATCAGATATCATTTCCTAAGGGATAAGAAATGGGTAAAGGTGAAGAAGGTAGGGACGGCGGACAACCCTGCAGATATGTTCACGAAACCCGTGACGGGGAGCAAGTTCCAACATTGTTTGGACTTGCTTAATGTTCGCAGCTATTAGATAGCAGAAGAGGCGAGGGGGGAGGAAAGATTTTTTATTTGGGAGATTCAAAGTCAAGGTGGAGATTTGTTAAGTTTAATTCCTTTGAAATTGGGGACGCCTAATTTAATGGGTTAAATTATCAAGTTCGTAATTCTGAGACAGAAGAAGTATAATGAGACGGAGTAAAAGAAAACAAAAACGGATTGGTTTATGCGGCCCCTTAAAGGGCTCGCATAGAATCTCTGTTAATTCACGCTTAGGTAGGCTGGCAAGTGGGTTGGTTTTCTTGGTTTGGAGTTTGTTAGGAAGCTAAAGTCAACAAGGACTTTAATTCCATGCAGAGTATCAGCCTGTTACTCCTTCCGTATTCGAATTAGATCAAGGATATTAGGTGGCGTATATTATACTCCCTCCATCCTAATTTAATTCAGTAACTCAGTTTGTTCATTTTTTACACAGAATAGAGAGATCAATAATTCTAGATTTAGGGTTTGCACAGTCAGGAATTTTGTGATCAAAATTCGTGCAAAGTAGATTAGTGTGATCTTGTGTAATTGTTTCTCTAGTGATAATAATATTCTTCCCCTCCCCGTGGACGTAGTCAAGTTGGTGAACCACGTAAATCTGTGTTCTTGTGATTGCTTTCTTTTTCATCAAGTCTTGTTCAATTGCTCTAACAGGTAGAAAATGAAGAGAGAGAATAAGTGGGGTTAATAGTAGGTTGGTTGAATGAAATGTGTGGTGGAAAGTGAAGAGAGAGAATGAGTGAGTGAGGTAGGTTGAATATAAAATTATAAAAAGATTACCATTTTGAAGAGTCTCAAGTAAATACTTATTCTCTCTCTTTCTCTCTCTCTCTCTCTCTGTCTCTCTTTTTCTTTATAAAAATAGATCTACTTTTTTTGTTGATTATGTTTAAGAAGTAATAGGGTTAGAGGGATTTAGGGGGTAGGGGTGTTTTAACCCTTTGATTTCGGGTAGTGGGCAAGAGCCGAGGGATGAGCTTCAACAGATGGTTGTGCAATTTATTTAAGACTTCACAAACTGACATTTTTTTATTTTTCGTTTTGAAGAAAACTTGAAACTTTTCCACAGTAGGGATTTTTTCCCTCTTTTTTAGCAATGCTTTGGCGGGCGGTGTTAGAAACTCCGACGGAGATATGTAAGTGTTGTAACTGGTGATGAAGAAAAAATAACGAAATTTTCGGACAATAAGAAATGACAAATAAGAAAATCATTTTGGATCATTGAGAAGGCGTGACATAAAAATTTGGTGAATTTGAAGATTTTTTTGAATTTCTTACCCCTTCCCTCCCAGAGTACATGTCATTTTTTATTCTTGAAGAATGAAGAACAAAATTTGAAATTCATTTTGTGACGAAGGTTGTATTTCATTTCAAATGTTGGGTTTTTTATTTATAGTCTTATTACAGAAAAAGTAGCGGCTTTTCGTGAGGAGTTTCTAAATATAGAGGTGTAGCAAGGTACCAAATTCTTTTTGTTTTCATCTCCTATTCACTTTTTTTTGGTTATATGCTCAAGTTCATATGAAACGCCTATGGGTTTGTGCTTGTGAGCCACAAACCGTCAGCCGCCATAGCTTCTTCCAGGTCCTATCATCCTTTCTTCTATCTCTTCTTCATAATTTTTTGCTTCTTTTTGTGGTTGAGTGGGTTTGTGCTTTGATTGTGTAGTGTTCTTTGATTGTAGGCTTAGATCTACGAATTACGGGGTAGATCTGTGTGATTTCTCCTAAAGACTCAAGATTCCGGTGAAGATGTGGGTCCCAGCCAGAGCACAAAGTTGCGTCCTTTAATGGTAAGAGAAGGCGAAGTCAAGCCAAAGCATGATACAAATTGACGGTCGCCGGAGCCGGAAGAGATGAGGGATGAGCTTCAACAGATGGTTGTGCAATTTATTTAAGGCTTCACAAACTGACATTTTTTTATTTTTTGTTTTGAAGAAAACTTGGAACTTTTTCACAGTAGGGATTTTCCCCCTCTTTTTTAGCAATGCTTTGGCGGGCGGTGTTAGAAACTCCGACGGGGATATGTAAGTGTTGTAACTGGTGATTAAAAAAAAATAACGCAATTTTCGAACAGAGAGAGTATAATTTAATCTTAATTGCTCACATTAATCTTAATTTTCTTCCAATTTTCCGGGAGGTCGTCTTAATTGGGTTTCCATATGATCTGTTTTCAGGCATAGGTGGACGGGTCGTTTTGAAACTCATTTATGGGATAAGAACTGCTGGAATGAATCACAGAGCAAGAAAGGAAGACAAGGTGATTATAATTTTTTACTAATTTAGTATTAATTTTAATTTTAATTTAATTGCTACTTGAATACTTTTTTTGTTGATTCTCGGTGGTGGAGAAGGCGGATGCAAGGTAAAGGGAACAAGTCGAGACGTAGTTTTTTAGAAACGGGAGGATGGGAGGATGGATTGAGGTTGACGAAGTGAAGACGCTGCCCGGAGATTTCAAAGTTGCAGATGAATGTGGAAGATTTGGGGATATGGAGAATTGAAGATTTATTTATGTTATTTCCGAGATAGAGTTAGAGGGATTTCGAAGTTTCTTTATTTTGGAAATTGCTCTTTACATTAATTATTAACTAGCGAGTAACCCGAGATTCGACGGGAGCATAGTAATGCTAAGAATAAGAAATAATAATACTCCCTCTTTCTCAGAAAGATAGTTTTTTTTTCGTTGTTACTACGAAAGAACTTTGAGTAATAAATATTATTAATACCAATTTTTAGATTCACATTAAGATAATTAAAAGTAGCCTTAATTATTTTTCAAAGTTCCTTCGTAGTAACAACGAAAAAAGATAGACTATCTTTTCGGGACAGATGAAGTATAATTGAAGTTATATGATTAAAAATTATAAGATTATGAATAAATTGTTTTATTGTCACTATCATCACTATTACTAATTGGTCAGTGAAAAAGAAGTGACACAACTAATTTTATTCGTCAAACATACAAAAAAAAAAAAGGATGACACAAACAAATATAAGTAGTCTCGTTTTTACTATTACCTATTGTAGGGACCGCGACGACCACTTTCCACATTAGTATGATATTGTCCGCTTTGGGCTTAGCCTGCACGGATTTGTTTTTGGGCATCCCCCAAAAGGCCTCATACTAATGAAGTAGGTGGGTGCTCTTATATACCTTACAATTATTTCCTCAATTGCCGATGTGAGATTTTAGGTTGCGCCCCAACAATCCTCCCCTGAAACCAAGGACCACACCGCTATGGCCCGCAGTGTTTCCTCTGGCACATATCCAGCGAAAGCTTGTACCAACCGCCACTATGGTCCACGGGACATATTCGCCTAATAACTACCATCATGATGCTTTCGATTGCAAGGCTCCATTCGCAATGTCATACAAGTGGAAACTCACCTTATAATCGCACACACACGGTCCACCCGACCACACCGCTATGGCCCGCAGTGTTTCCTCTGGCACATATCCAGCGAAAGCTTGTACCAACCGCCGCTATGGTCAACGGGTAACATTCACCTAATAACTACCATCATGATGCTTTCGATTGCAAGGCTCCATTCACAATGTCACACAAGTGGAAACTCACCTTATAATCGCACACACACGGTCCACCCGGTCGGGCCCATCCGAACCATAGCTCTGATACCACTTGTAGGGACCGCGACCACCACCACCACTTTCCACATTAGTATAATATTGTCCGCTTTGGGCTTAGCCCGTACGGATTTGTTTTTGGGCATCCCCCAAAAGGTCTCATAATAATGAAGTGGGGTACTCTTATATACCTTGCAATTATTTCTTCAATTGCCGATGTGGGACTTTGGGTTGCACCCCAACACCTATGTCTGAAAATGAATTTTTAAACCAAAATTAAAATTATTTATGTTAGGAATGAGAGATTAACATCTTTGTCAAATTTAAAGTTAGCTAAGATAAATTGCAAATGCATACACATGTTTATTGTATTTGAGTAAGAAATAAAGAATCATTTACATCAGTTGTAAAATTTCATATTGGATGGGGTAGTATATGTTTGACTCAACTTGAATCATTTCTTTGATCATAGTTTGTAGGGTCACTAACCCGAGGTCAATAAAATTTAAAGCTGAACCACGGTTGAATTTGCACGGGTAGTACTTTGTCAGGTCCTATAGTGTTAGTGCTGATTGTATTCTAATAGACGCTGAGAATGGATCATCTAAAGAACTACTACCTTTGTCCTGAAATGAATGTCCGAAAAGTTTTCAAATTTACTCTTGATCAAGAGTAAATTTCATTTTCTTTTACATTCATTTTGGGACATAGATAGTATTTAGTTTATCAACTAATATTTATTGAACTAAAGACATTTGTCAAGGACAGATCGTTACTGTTTTGCACAAATTAGCAGTCAAAACCTATTAAAATCTCCAAGGCAATTTTAAAACATGAAAACCATTGAAATCCAAAATATAATACAATCATCATTTACCATACAACTTGAGTGAGAAAACACGGTAAGAGAAAAAAATAACAATGGGTGAAATTAAACAAATTACCGGCTCCATTCCCATCATTACAAACAAAAAAAGATATCCATTTTGGGAAGAAATATGTATAGAGCAACCTGCCACACAAAGATCATAAATCAATATAACAAATACATTACATAAATACTCTCTCCGTCTCATAACAACTTGCACCATTTTTTCTCAAAATAGTCAACTTAATTGCACCTTGATCAAGACTTGATCATCAATGTTTGATTAACACTTGATCAAAATGTAATATAAGTTGACCATTTTGATCAAAATGGTGCAAGTTGTTATAGCACGGAAGACTAAAGATTAACGGATACATAACTATGCAGCTAATATAGTTTATGAATCGAATGTTTTTAAACTTGTTTAATTACAAAGTGTGAACAACTAAATCATCCATTTGATGGTTGAAATGAATCAGAAGTTTCTAAACACAACAACTAATCCACCAAAGGGTTTATCAGAGTATCGATCATTTGAAGTACGTATAATGTCCCTCAAGCTCCTGTTAAGCGCCTCAAAGCTTGTGGGTCATTGGAGCCTCATCCCAAATTATGAACTTTGTTTTCTTTAAGAGACCACAAACATCGGAACCAGGCTTAATCTTGGTGCAAGTTGAGCTTTCGTCGACTTGGATGGGTATGCCAAATCTGGAGTGAACAGTCCTACCCCTCGGAAGAAGCAACGAAACAACCGCTAGATGCCACCTGAAGAACTATATCCCTCCTGCTTCGCAAGGCCGAGCACTAAGTTTTCCATATAAAAATCTACCCCGTGCCACCATACCCATACAAAAGAACACTCCACCATCGCCTCTATCAACAACAGTCATAATCTTTTCATAAACCATCATTTGTTCTTCAGTCAAACATATTTTTAGAATTTTGTTGTGATAATTAAAGTGATATCACTATATAGTCAAAATGTTATAAAAGTTCATGACAAACTTTCCATAATAGAGGAGGTATCTAAGTGTAAAACTCCAATATGACTCAAAATTCTTAGCATGCTTGTTTTGCTATGTATGAAGACAATTGGCTTGTTGTATTAGACGTGAAATAACCATAGAATTTGGCCCCGTTTTTAGACGGGATCTCCATCATGTACAAAATTCTGCATGATTAAAACAAAATAAAAATTAAAGTAGTAGTACTTGCATATAACACAAAAGAGAGGTTAGCACATGATAGATGACAAATAAATTTTAGCATTTAATTTTTAATAAAAATCAACACTCGATTTCAATTCATAGCTCATTTGCTACAAACAGGGTAAGGATTTTGATACCCATAAATTATGTATCTCCTATATCTATGGGTAGAAGATACTACAATACTAACGCAAAGCTCCGAAGAATCAAAACCAATGTCCATAAAATTAAACTATTCAAACACATCAGCTTCACATTTTTTTTTGCAAATAAGGAATATACTTTGTGAAGAGCAGGAAAAAGATGATCAAGCTTCAATTATAAATATGGTATTTAGAAAATATGCCGAGAATTGTGGTCATATTAAGGAAAACATTTAAGGAAAAGTTTTATTAATAAGGAATAAAATTTGTGCTTTATAAATAATTTTTTTTTCCCGGAAGTTGCATTTGAATTCAAAATGATTTTCATGCACACTTTAGTCATATAAGGATAATATTTGAAAATAAAGAAAATTATGTATAGTTTTATAATTAGCCCGCTTTTTAATTGAGAAGTTCCTTATGAATTTCAACTTGGATTGAACTCAAGTTATCCTGACAAAATATTTGTCCTTCTTATCTCTACTATAGTTATATATGAAATTTAATCAATTTAAGGACAATATATGGAAATAAGTTAATGAGGTTATACTCAAATAATTAACCTTTATTTTTAGAATG
The DNA here is from genome assembly GCA_026119855.1 of Campanula takesimana. Classification (NCBI taxonomy): domain Eukaryota; kingdom Viridiplantae; phylum Streptophyta; class Magnoliopsida; order Asterales; family Campanulaceae; genus Campanula; species Campanula takesimana. Next base: position 2,270,336 of record JAOWBW010000077.1, on the reverse strand, counting down.
AATCCCAAAATTATACATTTTAAATTAAAATTAACTATTAAAATCCTTTATTAACAAATGAAGCCTAGAAATTTGGCTACAAACACACTTGAAAAATTGAATTTGCTAACAATACTTTATTTCATAATAAATATCCCATTTGAAATGTAAATATTTTAAGAAATATATTATAGTTGGTTGTAGATTGCTTGTATCATGGTAAAATTGACTAAAATTATTATTTATTTTAAAAGAGATATGTATTTTAAACTGACTAAAAAAATGTAATATTTTTTTATTTATTATTGAATGGAGGGGTAAAAATATACAATTTTTTGACGCAAATATTAGAAAATCAGAAGTGAAGTTAAGAAATCTAAAAGAAAATACATTTACTTTGTCACGTACCCAAAAATTTAGTAATGAGCACAACACCATATTAATGAAATACTCACTCCGTCCCAATTCACTTGAGACTTATTTTTATTTTGGTACGTCTCAGCTCATTTGAGACCTCCCCAAAATAGCCAGCTTTTAATAATTTTATGTTGAACCTACCCCATCACTCATTCTCTCTCTTCATTTTACATCACTCAATTTATTCAACCAACACTATTATTCACCACACTCATTCTATTTCTTCATTTTCTACCACACATTTTCTTTATTTTATTCTTTTTATTTAGTTATTGTGTCCACCTCTTAGGTCTCAAGTGAGGTGGGATAGAGGAAGTATACGACATCAACCAAAAAATGGTGGATATAGAAGAAATTGCAATTAGTTCAAAATAATTTTCTCCAAAATAGCTCAAAAGCCTAGCAAGAGCAAGCTTGGAAATTTAACACTTCATTTGAATCGGACTACGAATAACGGTTTAATCAACATAGAACCCACTGTGCTCAATTCATTTTTGACCCTTTTATGAAAATTAAAACAAACGAGAACGGAAATACAAATTGCAAATGTTTTGAAGGGTGAGAAGACAAACTTGCACTTCAAGCAATATGTTACATCCAAAAAGGTTTTCAGAATTTAGGATCCCCATTGTAATTGATCAAACATCAAATAAGAAAACTTTAGCATGTTTGAATGTTTGGTTCTAGCATGATCACTGCCATGTTTTCTGTACTCCCTGCTCTATAGAATGGGGGGGGGGGGGGGATATTAAACAACTAAAGAGGGAAAAATATATTGGAGGTAAATTCATGTATATCTAATTAATGTATATAGACAAACTAATGATCAAATTCACGATTACTCTGATGATTGTTTTCTACTTCAATTCATTCAGCGTGCTAGAACAAACCTTTGGTTTGGGATGATGTATATGATATTAAGATGAACATAAGAAGAGCTCAAATCACCATTTGATTGAGTAATATGTCCAACAAAAAGTGATAAAATTTTTGATAAAAAAGAATAAGATCTAGTAATTGATAATAATCTTTGGTCAAAGTTCACATGTGTTGACCGTCAAAAATCCAAAGTGAACTATCTTTATGGGACAGAGGGAGTATAAAAGCACTAAATGAAATATACATAAATGCAATACGAAAATACAGTAAACAAATATTGGAAGACAAAGAATTGAAATTGAGACAAAGAAAAAGATCAATTTAGATTTACCTTGTGGACTGCGAAATGGGAACGAATTTGAGAAAGAAAAGAGCTCAGTGAAATTTCAATGATTAAGTATAGTTTAAATAACCATGAGTCATTTCTTATTTAGATTGATTTGAAATTTCAAATAATTTTGAATTTGTGATTAAATTACGATAGCAATGATTATTCAAATCCTTTCCTTAGTTGAGACTCATTTGCATATGCCAATAGTACGCCGCCACGTGGAATTCCACATCATAAAACCACGTGGCGAGCTGTGAGGCTTGGAATTGTTTTTGCTTTTAGATATTATATAGATTGTATTTCCTTCTTCTTCTTCTTCTTCTTCTTCTTCTTTTTTTTGAAAGAATTGTGTTTCCTTCTCAATAATTACTTTTTACTTTTAACTGATAATGGAGTGGGCTAAGGGTTAGTGATTGCGTTTGTTTAACTTTTTGCGTTTATTTTTCTTGCTTTTTTACTTTTCGCTCTTTGTTGTAGGTTAGGATGTAACGACCCGAAATTTCACAAGCTTAATATTCCATAAATCAAAATATATTACATCTCAAAATCTCTAAAACAATGTACAAATATCACTAATAAATCAAAATGATCACTAAACTGCTCCGTCCCAAATCTTTTTATCTCGAATCCCGATCAACGGTCAACTGCAAAACTGAAACTGGAGGGGGGTGAGCTGGGGGGCCCAGTAAGAAAGGGGATACATAGTATCACAGAAGCCAAAAGAACACAATAATTCAAATAACACAGTCCATGAAATTATAAATATGGACGTACCAAAAAGACTCAAATTTCATAAATCGAATACCAATCGATCATACTTCACAGTCTGATGCACTAATTATGTTCGGGTCTAGTAGTCTAACAATCAAAACACAAATTCAATCTCAATCGTTGGCGCCCACTCTCGGAGCCGAACCAACGCAATCACAATAACAAAGTCCACTTCGACCGTCACATAATTAGCTACACCAAAACCATTCCATATAACAAATCTCATTTGTTTTGAGAATCAAAACACATATAGCATGCTTTCGATAAAAATAATATTTTTCGAATCAATTTCAATGTCAAAGCAATTATCAAATTGGACGGAACAATCAATATGCGTATCAATAAAACGGAGTACAACGATAGGACGGATATGAAAAGAATAATCACGTGATTAAACTGACACAGAATCGACACTGCATAGTGTCTCTTACCTCAAAATCGTTAATGACGGATAACCAAATAAATCGGATTGATCCTCGAACTTGAAATTCCAAAATACTCGTATGAACCAATTTTCTCTGCCATAATAAAGCACCCTCTAATTCCATGATTTACTTCTAGCCGCTGTCATGCGCAGCCTAGGTCTCCACATGTATGATCTTCTTTATTTTAATTTCTGATGCTAGGTTAAAACAATATATACCTACATAACATTCTACATGGGCCATGTCTAAATATACCATAACCATCAGTTAGTTTAATTAGTCCATTTAAACACTTCTAACTTAATACTACTAACCCAATATAATAATAAAATTTATAATTAACACAAAGTAACTACTTATACTTAATAACAATAAAGCCCAATTTAAAATTTTAGAATGACCCAATTAACATTCTATTCTTTAAGAGCCCAACTCAAACAAATTATAATCACAAACTACAGCTCAAAATTAATTAAAAACCCAAAATAAAATACTTAAATTTTCGGGGTATTACATTCTTCCCCCCTTAAAAGGAATTCGTCCTCGAATTCTATCTTAACTTCATCTCTTAATTCCGATAGGCTTATGTTCCACAAATCCTCCATAACAAAGGCAACTAATTGACTTCAAAGGAACTTAATCTTCCTACTATTGAATATCAGAGTTCTTATTCCCTTTCAAGATCTAATCCCAATGCTCTGATACCACTTGTAACGACCCGAGCCTGCAGGCCCGACCTGTCGCGACCCCGAACCCCGCGGGCCCGAGATCGCGAGCTGGACGTCGACTTACTAAACAATAAACTCCCAAATAATGGAGATAAAAATTTCATTTTATACCAAAAGAGGATAACACAAAGTTTTGGGAAAACAATTTAACAACGACAATGTACTAGTGTAAGACTCATAAGCTCACACTACAAAATAATAAAATATACAAATCTTAGTGACGTCAAAGTGTGGTACAACTATCCCCAAAAGAGTTACACATTTATATAATGTAAACCCACCAATATTCACTTGCCCCAAAAGCTCAAAAAGCTCAACCCTCGCGACGTCATGTCTCGTGATCAGCGAGTCTAATCCTTTCCACCTGGGGGGGGGGGGGTTAAGGAAAAACAAAGACAAAGGAAAATGGGGGTGAGGTAAATCTCAATAAGTTACTAATGCAACTACATGACATGCTAAGATGCAATAAGCAATAAATAATAATAAATCACATAGCACATAGCAATTGTCATTTAACAGATAGCAGCGGAAATAAACACATAACAAAGGATATAGCCAAGGTTTTCCCAAACTGATATAACCAAATAAAAGTCGCTGCGCAGCTTCAACAATCAACCATCAACATCTTCATAATAGCATGAAAGCTGAAGAGAAACCCCGGTACTGGAACCAATAACAAAGTAATGTGCCACAAAGAGCGGGAGCCATGCCACAAAGTCATGCTCCAAACGTCTCAACCAAGGCCGATCTGGAAGAGGAAAATAAGGGCAAAACCATGGTCGACACCATAATGGACTTGGCCGGTGCCATCACAATATCTCGCATCGCCCGACACAACCACAAATACCAGCTGGGCTTTCAAATAAATGCTAAGTAATAAATACTAACTTAATTAAACAACTTAAGGTTCCAAAGTAGGGAACCATACAAAGTGATCACTAACAAGATGGAATGAACCAACAACACACCAGTAAGGTGTTCCAATAAACTCAACCATGATAACACAATTCCCATAACACGTTCAATCACAAAGGATCCAGTTAACTCAAGAACACAACCAAAACTACTCACTCATCTCGAAGAGCTCAAGGAGAGCTTTAAAACGATAATTTATACGCCTAAAACGGAGTCCGGATGAACAAGATATGGCCCTCGAAAGATTGGACAAAAAGGGAAATAAATTTCACAACAGGGGAGAGGGTGCGCGCGCCTCCTATGGGAGGATGCGCGCGCCTCCTTAGATCAGAAAGGGAAATCAAGTTTGGAGGAGGAGAGGGTGCGCGCGCCTACTATGGGAGGGTGCGCGCGCCTCCATCCAACAGAAGGTTTTTGTTCAAGAGGGGCATAAGGGTGCGCGCGCCTCCTATGGGAGGGTGCGCGCGCCTCCTTGCCCGGAAAGGCAAATTCCGGCAAAAAAATCTGGGTTTCTACCATTAACAACCTCAAATCCAAAACCAACCCAATCTTCACCATTTCTAACACTACCAAGATGTGAACTAAGGTACCTACACCATTTTGAACCAAAAGGACTCCAACAACATCATCTAAGGAACCTCAATAAAGGGTGATTCAAATACCAAAATTTCACAAAATGAACAAAAATGTAAATCATCACAAAATCAACCAAAGAAGCAATAAATGGAAATCATAGTATCATCTAAGCATAGGATGAACATTTTTAGCATCAATGGGGGGGGGAGTAACTTACCCGGATTTTCTCAAAGTTGATGGATTTCAAATATTTTTGGCCTCCTACGATCCTATCGACGATCTAAACAAGATTCATGTTATGAGAAATGAGAGATTATGAGAGGAAGATGAAGAAAATGAAGAGAGAAGGTAGAGAAGAAAACTTACCCAAATTCCATGGAAAGAGAGAGAGATGCTGGGAGTGAGGGAGAAGGTGAGGGTGAAAGAGTAGGGAGGTGAGGGAGAAGAGAGGGGAGTAGGGAGGGAGTAAGAGAATTATTTGAACATTTACACTTAGGCCCCTCCCCCTAATACTACTCTTCTTCAAATAAACTCCCCACTAACAAATAAGACTCAACACTTCTACACTAGCACAAATGACCCAAATAAAATGCTAGGCATAAATTAATATAACACATAAAATGCACACATAAATATTTAAATAAATAATAATTTAAATAAATAAATAGAAATTAAATAAATAATAATTATTTATTACTAATAAAATATAGCCTAGATTTCGGGTCGTGACATTCACTCCCCCTTAAAGAAAATTCGACCCGAATTTTAACGAGACTTACCCGAATTAAAAAGCCACGGATATTTCCTCTCGATCTCATCTCGGAGCTCCCACGTCGATTCCTCAACATTGTGATTCCTCCAAAGAACTCGAACCAACGCAATGCTTTTGTTTCTCAATTCTTGGACTTTGGCATCTAAAATCCGAACCGGTCGTTCCTCATAAGTCATATCGGGCTCAATATCCTCCGGTATCCTCGGTAACACGTGAGATGGATCATGAACATACTTCCGAAGCATAGAAACGTGGAACACGTTGTGCAACCGGTCTAAAGATGGCGGTAACGCAAGACGATACGCTAGAAGTCCAACCTTTCCCAAAATCTCAAACGGGCCAATAAACCTCGGAGCCAATTTGCCTTTCTTCCCAAACCTACGAATACCCACATTCGGAGATACTTTCAAGAACACAAAGTCACTGGTCTGAAAACTAAGATCTCGCATTCGGTTATCTGCATAGCTCTTATGTCGACTCTGGGCTGTTTTCAATCGATCCCGGATAACTCTAACCTTTTCAACTGAATCCTGAAGCAAATCAATACCCACGATCTTCGCTTCACCGACCTCATCCCAATAAATAGGCGATCTACACTTTCTTCCATACAAGGCCTCATACGGTGCCATCTCGATACTAGCCTGATAACTGTTGTTGTAAGAGAACTCCACTAACGGTAAATGTCTATCCCAAGAATCGGAAAAGTCTATCGAACAAGCTCGCAACATATCCTCCAAAATCTGAATGGTCCTCTCGGAATGACCATCGGTCTGAGGGTGAAAAGTTGTGCTGAATCGCAAATCTATACCCAAAGCTTCCTGAAACGCCTTCCAGAATCTAGAAGTAAACCTCGGGTCTCGATCTGACACAATGCTAACTGGAACCCCATGCAATCTAACGACCTCATCGATATAAAGGGTCGCAAGCTTCTCCATCGAATATCTGATGTCAATAGGCAAGAAATGGGCACTCTTGGTCAATCTATCCACGATCACCCAAACACTGTCATACTTCCCACGGGTACGAGGTAGTCCCGTAACGAAATCCATAGTCACATGCTCCCATTTCCACTCGGGAATCTCTAACGGCTGAAGTAGTCCCGCTGGTCTCTGATGCTCGGCTTTGACCTGCTGACAAGTTAAACATTTCGAAACATACTCAGCTATTTCCCTCTTCATATTATTCCACCAAAAATGTTGTTTCAAATTCTGATACATCTTCGTACTACCCGGATGAATAGTATACCTCTATTTGTGTCCCTCATCTAAAACTTGCCTCTTTATTCCACCAACATCGGGTACGCACAAACGACCACGGAAAGTCAAAACTCCACTCGAACTCAAAGAAAAATCCTCGAAGTTCTTTCCCTTCAATTTACCCATTACCTTCGCTAACTCGGGATCTTCTTTCTGAGCTTCCTTTATCCTCTGAATTAGGGTCGGAGATACCCTAATATTCGCAAAAATAGCCCCATGTCTCGATTCACGAGGAGACCAATCTCGAACATCCTCAAGCATTTTCCACTCACGGACCATCATCGAAGCCACATAAGATTTTCTACTAATCGCATCTGCTACCACATTCGCCTTCCCCGGATGATAAGAAATCGTACAATCATAATCCTTCAACAATTCCATCCATCGGCGTTGCCTATTATTCAACTCTTTCTGGGAGAAAAGGTATTTCAAACTCTTGTGATCGGTAAAAATTTCAAACTTCGCCCCATAAAGGTAGTGCTTCCACTTATGCAACGCAAATACAATAGCCGCTAACTCCATGTCGTGAGTAGGATAATTCTGTTCACTAAGGGTCAACTTCCTCGAAGCATAGGCAATCAACTTCCTGTTCTGCATCAAAACACAACCCAAACCCTCTTTCGAAGCATCACTATAAATTACTAAATCATCATTACCATTAGGCAAGGTCAAGATCGGTGCGGTAGTCAACCTCTTCTTCAATTCCTCGAAACTCTTGTCACATATCTCGGTCCACTCAAACGGGACATTCTTCCGGGTCAACTGAGTCATCGGAGTAGCGATCCTCGAAAACCCCTCAATAAATCTTCGGTAATACCCGGCCAAACCCAGAAAGCTACGAATCTCGGTCACTGACTCGGGTCTCTTCCAATCCACTATAGCTTCAATCTTTGAGGGATCCACAGAAATCCCGTCTTTAGAAATAACATGACCCAGAAAAGAAACTTTCTCGAGCCAAAATTCGCATTTACTAAACTTAGCAAACAAATGCTCCCTCACAAGAATGGATAAAACTGTCCTCAAGTGTTGCTCGTGCTCCTCTCGGGATTTAGAGTAGACGAGTATATCATCAATAAAGACCACACCGAACGAATCAAGATAAGGATGGAAAACCCGGTTCATCAAATCCATAAACACGGCCGGTGCGTTAGTCAACCCAAACGGCATAACCAAGAATTCATAATGACCATACCGAGTGCGAAAGGCAGTCTTCGGGATATCCTCCGATCGAATCTTCAACTGATGGTACCCACTCCTCAAATCCAGTTTAGAAAACACAACTGAACCTTGAAGCTGATCAAACAAATCATCAATGTGAGGTAGAGGATACTTGTTCTTCACTGTAACCTGATTCAACTTTCGGTAATCGATACACAATCTCAAAGAACCATCTTTCTTCCGCACAAACAAAACCGGTGCTCCCCACGGGGAAACACTAGGGCGGATAAACCCTCGATCAAGCAACTCTTGCAATTGAACCTTTAGTTCCTTCAACTCTGCGGGAGCCAACCTGTACGGTGCCTTCGAAATTGGAGCCGTACCCGGCAAAAGATCTATACAAAATTCTATCTCACGATCTGGAGGCATATCATACTCAGAAGAGAAAACATCGGGAAATTCCCTAACTACCCGAACACTCTCTAAACTAGGGGATTCTTTCCTAGTATCAAGAACACTAGCCAAATACCCCTCACAACCACGGTGCAATAATTTTCTCGCTTTCACATAAGAAATGATACGAAAATTTCTACCAAAAGGCATAGCCTCAAAAGTAAACTTAGGCACATCAGGGATGGAAAAATTAGCGACCTTTCTACGACAGTCAACAGAAGCATGAAACTTGCTTAACCAATCCATACCCAAAATAACATCAAAGTCCTGAATAGGAAGGACTACCAAGTCCGCACACAAGACATGACCACATATAATAACATCACAAGCACGAAAGACTTTATCAGTCACCAGACACTCTCCCATTGGAGTTGACACCTCTAACACATAGGGCAAAGACTCAGATGCAGCATTTAGTAAGGAAGCAAATTGCACAGAAATGTATGAATGAGATGATCCTGGATCTACTAACACTCGTGCGCTCACACTAGATATAGAAATAATACCTCCAATAACTGTGGGATCATCTGTGGCTTGTTGTTGATTCATTGCAAACACTTTCCCTTGGACCTTGGGCTTTCCCATAGCATCCCTTTTCTGACCCTGTGGAGCACCAGCTCCTACCCCAGACGGTTGACCTCTATTCCTCGGACAATCCCTCACATAATGCCCCATTTGGCCACAATTGGTACACCTTCCCTGTTTCTTCCAACACCGGTCCTCTGAATGGCCTTCCTTTTGGCAATAGGAACAAAGTCTCCTATTTTGGTTCCCTTGGTTCCCGAAAGTAGTACCCGGGTTCCTTGGGTTCGGTTGCCCTCGGAACTGAGATTGTCCCCCAAAGTTACCTCGGTTATCTGAACGGGATTGTGGCTTGCCTTGCCCTCCTTGTTTGCTCGGATTAGTCACCTCTACCTTCTTCTTATGCTCCTCTATATCTTGCTCGATCATATAGGCTCGGTCCACCGCATCCTGGAATGTCGCAATCCTTTGGGCTATAAGTTGAGTACGGATAGAAGTCTTCAAACCCCGGATAAACCTCATAGCTTTCTGTTCTTCGGTCCTCACAAGATAGTCACAATACCGGGCTAATTCTGTGAACTTAGCCGAGTATTGAGCTATAGACAACAAACTTTGCTCCAAGTTGAGAAGCTCGATCTCCTTTCGGTTCTGATCCACTACCGGAATAAAATGCTCTTTGAACTTCCGCACAAACAAATCCCATGCATACACGGTGTGAGTGTCATCCCAACTAGCCTTAACTCCTTTCCACCAATGTTCGGCGGCACCCACAACTTATAAGCCGCAAACCGGACCCTATCCTCGTCCGTGCACCCAAACGCATCATAGATTTTCTCCATTGACTCGATCCATAGCTCGGCCTTCTTCACATCGGGCTCACCATCAAACTCTCTTGGTTTCAATTTCAGAAATTGCTCCAGCCCATATCTCGGTGGTGCCACATGCTCTTCTCGTGGCCCTTGATCATGAATGGCCTTCATAGCGGCCTCAAACATTCCTTGGAACATTGCCTGGTTCTCTTCCCTTAAGTCATTCTGATTCTGTGTCCCACTAGAACCTTCACCTGTTCTTCTTCTAGCCATTGGAAACAATTACCTGCATAAAACATCAACCGTTACTCACTCCGAACACAACTACCCTCCTAGGTCATACTATTCCGCCTAGACTTATACTTAGAGCTAAACCATAGCTCTGATACCAACTGTCGCGACCCCGAACCTCGCGGGCCCGAGATCGCGAGCTGGACGTCGACTTACTAAACAATAAACTCCCAAATAATGGAGATAAAAATTTCCTTTTATACCAAAAGAGGATAACACAAAGTTTTGGGAAAACAATTTAACAACGACAATGTACTAGTGTAAGACCCATAAACTCACACTACAAAATAATAAAATATACAAATCTTAGTGACGTCAAAGTGTGGTACAACTATCCCCAAAAGAGTTACACATTTATATAATGTAAACCCACCAATATACACTTGCCCCAAAAGCTCAACCCTCGCGACACCCTGTCTCGTGATCAGCGAGTCTAATCCTTTCCACCTGGGGGGGGGGGTTAAGGAAAAACAAAGACAAAGGAAAAGGGGGGTGAGATAAATCTCAATAAGTTACTAATACAACTACATGACATGCTAAGATGCAATAAGCAATAAATAATAATAAATCACATAGCACATAGCAATTGTCATTTAACAGATAGCAGCGGAAATAAACACATAACAAAGGATATAGCCAAGGTTTTCCCAAACTGATATAACCAAATAAAGGTCGCTGCGCAGCTTCAACAATCAACCATCAACATCTTTATAATAGCATGAAAGCTGAAGAGAAACCCCGGTACCGGAACCAATAACAAAGTAATGTGCCACAAAGGGCGGGAGCCATGCCACAAAGTCATGCTCCAAACGTCTCAACCAAGGTCGATCTGGAAGAGGAAAATAAGGGCAAAACAATGGTCGACACCATAATGGACTTGGCCGGTGCCATCACAATATCTCGCATCGCCCGACACAACCACAAATACCAGCTGGGCTTTCAAATAAATGCTAAGTGATAAATACTAGCTTAATTAAACAACTTAGGGTTCCAAAGTAGGTAACCATACAAAGTGATCACTAACAAGATGGAATGAACCAACAACACACCAGTAAGGTGTTCCAATAAACTCAACCATGATAACACAATTCCCATAACACGTTCAATCACAAAGGATCCAGTTAACTCAAGAACACAACCAAAACTACTCACTCATCTCGAAGAGCTTAAGGAGAGCTTTAAAACGATAATTTATACGCCTAAAACGGAGTCCGGATGAACAAGATATGACCCTCGAAAGATTGGACAAAAAGGGAAATAAATTTCACAACAGGGGAGAGGGTGCGCGCGCCCCCTATGGGAGGATGCGCGCGCCTCCTTAGATCAGAAAGGGAAATCAAGTTTGGAGGAGGAGAGGGTGCGTGCGCCTCCTATGGGAGGGTGCGCGCGCCTCCATCCAACAGAAGGTTTTTGTTCAAGAGGGGCATAAGGGTGCGCGCGCCTCCTATGGGAGGGTGCGCGCGCCTCCTTGCCCGGAAAGGCAAATTCCGGCCAAAAAATCTGGGTTTCTACCATTAACAACCTCAAATCCAAAACCAACCCAATCTTCACCATTTCTAACACTACCAAGATGTGAACTAAGGTACCTACACCATTTTGAACCAAAAAGACTCCAACAACATCATCTAAGGAACCTCAATAAAGGGTGATTCAAATACCAAAATTTCACAAAATGAACAAAAATGTAAATCATCACAAAATCAACCAAAGAAGCAATAAATGGAAATCATAGTATCATCTAAGCATAGGATGAACATTTTTAACATCAATGGGGGGGGAAGTAACTTACCCGGATTTTCTCAAAGTTGATGGATTTCAAATATTTTTGGCCTCCTACGATCCTATCGACGATCTAAACAAGATTCATGTTATGAGAAATGAGAGATTATGAGAGGAAGATGAAGAAAATGAAGAGAGAAGGTAGAGAAGAAAACTTACCCAAATTCCATGGAAAGAGAGAGAGATGCTGGGAGTGAGGGAGAAGGTGAGGGTAAAAGAGTAGGGAGGTGAGGGAGAAGAGAGGGGAGTAGGGAGGGAGTAAGAGAATTATTTGAACATTTACACTTAGGCCCCTCCTCCTAATACTACTCTTCTTCAAATAAACTCCCCACTAACAAATAAGACTCAACACTTCTACACTAGCACAAATGACCCAAATAAAATGCTAGGCATAAATTAATATAACACATAAAATGCACACATAAATATTTAAATAAATAATAATTTAAATAAATAAATAGCAATTAAATAAATAATAATTATTTATTACTAATAAAATAGAGTCTAGATTTCGGGTCGTGACACGACCCGCCACATAGGTACCATACACTAGCCCACCAAGCATCTTCTCAATTGGGTCAACCACAGCCCATCACAGGCCTCCAAAAATCCAATGGATGATTTGATGCTTAATAGGAGTGTATGTGCCTTCTATATAGCACACTCAATTCCCACATATTTCCGATGTGGGATGGGGGATATCACATAGGACGTCAACTAATTTTTGCTTTTTTATGTACTTTTTCTCTTATTATTTACTTTTATTTTGTAGTTTAGTACTTGCCATTTTTTGTAGTCTTCATGAGTTATAGAAGTTTTCTAGACAATATATTCATAATGATAGTAGATAAAAACTTAATATTGTTTACTTTGAAGATTTAATGCATTATGATATACTACTATAGGTACTTATCATTCACCGATTCACGTGATTTTACTATTAATTTTTTTATATTTAATTTAGTATAGTATTGATTATAGTGTACAATAAGGAATGATATTAATTAGTTTCAGATGGTATTTTTAGTTTGGGAAAATGGATATTATTTCATTTATTATTAAATGTTGCCGTTGGTGATTAAAAAATAGTCACATGAATGATAAATGTTGCCCTCATTTGGACGAGTGAAAATAAAAGTGGGTTTCTTAAAAAAGAAATAAAGAAGTGAACTCTCTCCGTCCCATTTTAAGAGTCAAAAAATAGGATGACATAAAAATTAAGATTTTTTTTTATTTTAAAATACTCCTTTCGTCCTATAGTAAGAGTCAAAAATTTCCTAAAAGAGTGTCCCATTTTAAAAGTCAAAATCCTAAAATAGAAAATTGGCTCTACATGTCATACTCACAACAATTATCCACTAACTCTTCTCTACCCCACTCTCTCCTATCCAACTATTAACACTCACAACACATCACTTTTTTCTTAATTCTTGAACTCACCCATTTTTTGACTTTTAAATTGAGACAGAAGGAGTATAGATAGTGAGATAGAGTGTTGTGAGTATAAAAAGTAAGTATGAGAGAGAAAGTGGGTAAGAAACCTACTACTAATAAAAGCAAGTGGAATGCTAGATTCTCGCCCAAACTTCCTAGGCAATTGTTGTAATTTTCTTCCACTGTAGGGGTATTATCGGGAGTATGTTTCATCTTTTTGTTTTCCTATGCCATTTGTCCTCTTCAACATGTCATGTGTTAAATTTGCCTTGACAAATGGCAAAGGTTTCATATTAAAAATGAGGAAGTCAGTGTAGCATCTCAAGAAACCTGTCACCTATAAACTCACAAGAAAGCCAATCTGGTTGGGGAAGAAGACGGTGACACGCTTAACGAGGTACAATTCTGATAAAGCCACGTACATTGTAGTCTATTTCAAATTTGAATTTCGGATTTTTGCTGTGGTTTTTGCCCATTGTTTTTCCTTCATCATCTCCCATGGTTTCAAAATTGGACTCAGTATAAATAGAACATCACAGGACTTAATTTACCCCCATCGACAATCTCATCCGTATCATCTGTGTATTCAACCAAAGGTGCGTAAAATTCTGGTGGCTGGAAAAAATTGCAAAAAAATTATGGAGAAAATGTTAGCAAATGGATGCACAGGGAAAATAAGAATACTTTTGTTGAATAAAACAAGCAACAATGTTTTCAAATGAGAACATTTACACAACCACCACAAAAAGAATAGTACTCCCTCCGGTCCAAAATAACTGTCACTTTTGAGCCAAAATTTTGGTCCAAAATAACTGTCACTTTTGAGCTAAATGTCCTTCTTACCCTTGCTTTGAAACTTGTTTTGGTTTATTAATTGTCTTAGTTGTGAGACATTAGTGTAGTAATTATGCATATTTAATAGGGGTAAAGTTGACACTTTTATCACTAAATCATGATATTAATTGATTTCCTTAAGAATTGTGTAAAAGCAAAAAAAAAAACAGTTATTTGGGACCGGAGGGAGTACAAATGAATGAATTTTAGGGGTTTTATAAATTAACAGGAAATTTAAGAAACGGAGGGCATAAAATCCATGATTTTTACTGGATCCTTTAAAATCTTACAAAACAATAAAAAAGGAAACAATTGTTTGAAAATTGAGAGTGCAATCAGATCAACAAAGGTTTCGCGTAAAAATAAAAACTTATATGGAACTTGAAGCTTTATAAGAAGCCTTAAATGAATAACATGATTAGAACAAAAATATATGGCAAGGCTTTTTTTTTTTTTTTTACTTTTAAATGACTGAGATGATATACATATGGAAATATTTGGGCTAACGTTTAGCATACTCCCTCCGTCCCACCTCACTTGAGACTTAAAAAGTGGGACGGAGGGATTATATATTACAACCTATTTAGAAAAAAAAAAAACACATTTCGCAGTATATTTTTTGAGCAATTCCATTTATTTTCGCCATTAGCGTGTTTAATAGATTTTGTGATTTATGTAAGAATAATTTATCTTTTATACGTGTTTTAATATTAACAGTAAATGTAAGTAAATTGTTATTGCCATTATTATGGTTAAAGAACTAATTCAAAGTGTAAAATACATTTTTGTACTTTTATTGTGTTTTCTTTTATTTTTTTTTATATAACGCCATTAGCGTGTTTAATGTATTTTGTGATTTATGTAAGAACAATTTATCTTTTATACGTGTTTTAATATTAACAGTAGATGTAAGTAAATTGTTATTGCCATTATTATGGTTAAAGAACTAATTTAAATTGTAAAATACATTTTTGTACTTTTATTGCCTTTTCTATTTTTAATTTTTTAATATAATGATGATGGTAGGTTTATATTACCATTACCATTGTCGCTTTTAACAAAGTATTTCCCGATGTATGACTAGGGATGGCAACGGGGCGGATACGGAGCGGGTTTGCTCATAACCAAACCCGCCCCTCAATGAACACTCATGTTACCAAAACCACCCCGCCCCGTATAGTGTTGAACCCGTACCCGCCCCGCCCCTCCCCGTATTCCATAAAAGCATAATTTTATGGATGAAATTAACATCATAAATTAACATTAGAAAATGAGAAAGACGTATTATATATGCTGCAAGTAGAGATGAAACTAAAATCAGTAATAACCACGTAAAATATGAAGGAGTGTATTGGGACATTACAGTAAATAGAAGCATGCTTTAGTATACGGGGCGGGGCGGTGACCAGCGGGTTGGGGTGTGTTACCAAACCCGCCCCGTAACCCGTCGGATTTTGAAAAATGGTTACCAAACCCGCCCCGTTGCGGAGCGGACTGTCCCGGATACGGATCGGGTTCGGACAAATTGCAATCCCTATGTATGACTCGACGTTCCCCTTTGATTTACGTATATTAAATTTTAATCATTTAAAATATACACCCTCCGTCCCAGCTCACTTGACACTTAGGCTCCGTTTGTTTCGCGTAAAATAACTTCCGGAAAATGTTTTCCCCATTTTCCGGTGTTTGTTACGCACCAGAAAATGAGGAAAATATTTTCCTGAAAATGGTTTTCCCTCATTTCTAAGTAAAATGACTTACGGATTTTTACTAAGTCATTTCCCGAAAAATGTTAACTCTCTCACTCACACCCAACTCTCCATAAAACCCCACCCTACCCACTACACCTCTAACACCACCCTCTTCATCCATCCTATCCACCACCCCCAACTACCCCAGGCACCCACCCCCACCCCACCACCCACCCCCACCCTACCCCACCCCCCAAAAAAAACTTTACACTCATATTAAAAAAAAATAAAAAAATTGAACATCTCCACCACCCCCAACTACCCCAGCACCCACCCCACCTCCACCCTACCCCCACGCACCCCACCAAAAAAAAAAAAAAACTTCTTTTCACTCATATTAAAAAAAATTGAATATCTCCACAACCCCCAACTACCCCCAGCACCCACCCCACCCCAACCCCACCCCACCAAAAAAAAAAACTTTTCACTCATATTAAAAAAAAAAAAAATTGAACATCTCCATCACCCCCACCTACCCCAACACCCACCCCACGCCCACCCTACCCCACCCCCATCCACCCACCAAAACAAAAAAAAAAAAAAAACTTTTCACTCATATTAAAAAAAAAATTGAACATCTCCACCACCCCCAACTACCCCAGCACCCACCCCCCAAAAAAAAACTTCTTTTCACTCATTAAAAAAAAATGAACACCTCCACCCCCTACCCACACCACCCCACACCACCCACCACCCCCACCACCTACCCCCACCCCACCCACCCACCCACCCCCCCAAAAAAAATAAAAAAAAATACTCCTATTAAAATTATTTTTGAAAACCTCCCCCACCCCCACCCTCACCACCCGACCACCCCACACCTACCCCACCCACCCCCACCCCACAACCACGCATCCCACCCCAACCCAAAATCTCCACCCACATTCAATTTTTTTTCTCATTATAATTCTTTTCCTCATATTAAATTATTATTATTTTCATATAAAAATATTTTTCGGAAAACATTTTCCTTAGATTTACCAAACAACCAAAAACATGTTTATGTCATTTTCCGAAAAACATTTTACGGGAAATCATTTTCCGGAAATTGTTTTACGCGAAACAAACGGAGCCTTATTTTCATTTTGATCCGTCTCAGCTCACTTGACACTTCCCAAAATAGCCTACCTTTTATAATATTATATTCACTCTACCCCACCACTCATTCTCTCTTTTCATTTTCCATCACTCAATTTATTCAACCAACACTACTATTTACCCCACTCATTCCCTCTCTTCATTTTCTACCACATATTTTCCTTATTTTATTCTTTTTCCTTAGTTATTGTGCCCACCTTTTGGGTGTCAAGTGAGGTAGGACGGAGGGAGTAAGTGTTTATTAATAGTGTTAAATGTCAATTTAAATATTTTTTATTATCATTCTACTCTAAGAAAGATATGGACTAATTATACTAGATTGAGTAATCATGTTTTGGAAGGTGAGGCTTTTTCCAGCTCACATATTGGAAGGAAGTAGTCTTAATCCCTTTAATGTCGTTGTTGGAATAGAGATCTAAGGAACAAAGAGGAGGTCAAACTGGCGAACACACCAAGCGGGCGCCTGGTATGCACCAGGCGGGCGCTCCAGTGGGCAGTGAGCTCGCGGATTCTGAAGGCCTAATTCAGGCGGGCGCCTGACCAACCCCAAGCGGGCGCTTGGTAACCCCGATGGGAATTCGGGAAATAGCAGTTTTGACGGGATTTCTCTTATGTTTAGGTTTAGGTCTTATTCTAGGTTTACTATATAAATAAAGTTTCGCCCCATAACTCATTGTAACTCAGATTTAACATATTATAGTGCAAGATCCTGGCTTGGTAGTGCCTCCAGACGTAGTCAAACATATTGACGAACTGGGTAAACAATCTCTTGTGTCTTTTCTCTGCTATATTTTCTTGTGCTTGTTTGTGGTGCTATATTGTTCTTGGGATATTGCTTGGGTGTTGGAGGGTCAATTCCACAACAACTGGTATCTAGAGCTCTGGTTTATCGTTCCGGGTTATAGGGCGATTAGGGTTTGTTCCAGCAATCAAGAATGGACAAGGATAAACAAGCGGTGGAGAAATTCGATGGGTCTGACTACGGATTTTGGAGGATGCAAATAGAGGATCTCTTGTACAACAATGATCTCTACAAGCCTCTAAAGGGAATCAAGCCGGAAGGAGAAAAGCAGGAAGATTGGGATTTCATGGATCGGAAAGCCCTAGGGGTGGTCAGATCAACTTTGTCAAAGTGGATCGCGAAGACAACCAAGAAGGCAAAAACCACAAAGGAGCTATTGGATTATCTTACTGAGAGATTTGAAACTCCATCTGCTGCAAACAAGGTTGATTTGATACGCAAGATGGGTAGTCTCAAGATGCAAGAGGGAGGATCCTTAGCTAAACACATCGATGAGTTTATGGATGTTATAGATTCATTGACTGCGTTGGATATTACGTTTGATGATGAGGTTCATGCGTGTTTGTTGCTAGCGTATTTACCAGGAAGTTGGAGCGGAACGGTGACAGCGATCAATGCTCCAGCGGGTAAAAACAAATTGAAGTATGATGATGTTAAAGACTTTCTGTTGGGCGAGGAAAATCGTTTGAAGAAGTTGGGGACATCGTCTACTTCGGGATCGGCCTTAGCTACTACTAGCAGGGGAAGGCCGGGTACTGGCAATAAAGGGAGAACTGAATCAAGGGAAAACGTAGTGGGTGGTAAGGGCAAGGCCGTGAGATCAGAGACAAACCAAGGGTGGCGAAAGGATCGGTTCAATGCTATCATTGTAAGGAGTTAGGACACTACAAGAAGGATTGTCCCATGCGAGGGGATAAATCGGTGAATGTGACAGTCGAAGGTGATGATGTACTGGTTCTAAGTGTTAGTAGTGCGCTAGAATCATGGGTGCTGGATTCGGGGGCATCATTCCACTCATGCGGGCATGTAAAGGAGATGGAAAATTATACTTCCGGTGATTTCGGTAGGCGAGCCTTGGAAATCAAGGGGAAGGGGGATGTCAGAATAGGAGCATCGGATGGGAAGGTCTTACATCTACACGGGGTCAGACACATTCCGGGTTTGAAAAAGAACCTATTATCAGTTGGGCAGTTGGATGAAGAAGGTTACAAGGTAACTTTTTGCTGCAGGAACTGGGTTATTACCAAGGAGGATTCTGAGATCGCTCGGGGTAATAAAGAAGGGACATTGTATTTGGCAAATAACACCAAGGATAGTATCGCGGTGGCGTCAGCCAAAGGTGATACAGACTTGTGGCACCGTCGATTGGGTCACATGAGTGAGAAGGGGATGAAGGTACTTTGCTCAAATGGGAGACTACCAGGTTTGAAGACAGTCGACGTGGGGATCTGCGAAGATTGTGTGTTTGGCAAACAGGCGAGGAGTAATTTCTCGAGGACAGGTAGGGCTTTGAGGGAAGCAAAGTTGGATTTGGTCCACACGGATTTGTGGGGGCCGGCCCCGGTAACTTCTCTGGGTGGTGCGTCATATTACATGTCGTTCATTGATGATTCGACAAGGAAATTCTGGGTTTATTTCTTGAAACACAAAGATGAGGCATTCGAGGTGTTTAAGAAATGGAACGCTTTGGTGGAGAATCAGACGGGACTTAAGCTTAAATGCTTGAGATCAGATAATGGTGGGGAGTATGAGCTCGGGGAGTTCAAGGAATATTGTGCAGCGAATGGCATTCGCATGGAGAAGACTCCAAAGGGCACACCACAACACAATGGGGTTGCAGAGAGGATGAACAGGACATTGAACGAGCGGGCTAGAAGATGAGGTTGTAGTGTGGACTTCCGAAGACGTTCTGTGCATATGCAGTTGACACGGCAGCTTTCTTGATCAATCGGGGACCATCGGTACCATTGGGGAATGAAATTCCAGAGGAAGCATGGAGTGGCAAGCAGGTAAATCTGTCCTTTCTTCGCATATTTGGCTGTGTTTCATATGTTCATATAGACTCTGTTGATAGAACTAAATTAGATGCTAAATCTGTAAAATGTACGTTCATTGGTTATGGTGGGGATGACTTCGGGTATAAGTTTTGGGATGACCAAAATCATAGGGTTATTCGTAGTCGAGATGTTTTATTCAATGAAAATGTATTGTACAAGGACAGAAATGGGGCATCTGAAGGGGTTAGTTCGGAACCAGAATTTGTTGAGGTGGATATTCCAAACTCGGGTGGGAGCAAGACAGTTCATGATGACCAAATTTATTTCATATCAATAAAGAGATGTTTTGATTATTATTGTTGTTCATGTTTACTTATAATAATCCCCGTCCCTAGTACTTGTTAAGCACTAGTATAAAGGCTAAATGATCATGGGATAATCATGTTAGATTTATGGGTACTTGTTTGGAACAATGTACTGGACATGACCCGCTGTATGAGATTTATGTCATGGTCTATGTCGAACATATATCTCATATTAGTTATGTCATTTGAATCCTTAGACATGAAGTTATTATAGTCTTCCACTTGATGAACATTGTGTTTGACCTGTTGGGTTTCCAAGTAATATGCGCAGCGGAAAATAGCAATTAATTTTTTTTATGAAACCCAAAGCCATGAATCCGTTCATATGATTAAATCAAATACAACATAATGAATAGAGGATAAACTAACCCTTGATGTCTATGAATTCTAGCTTTGATTTTGGTGAAGAACTTGAAGCTTTATCACGGACAAAATTCACGAACTTTGAAGATGATAAAATTCACCCTCTAGCGGTATCCACACCACGAACGAATATCAAGGAGCTTCTTTATCTTGGTTGCTAGACCAATAATTATGAAACACACTTTCACAATTTTATAAAGAACTATATGGAATTATTTTGTTCTTCAATCCAAGATGTCTTGGAACAAAATAATAACTCTCTCAAACTCTTTTGAGGCACACAAAAACTAGGGCTAATGGTCTGGCCGAACTTGGCTTTTTATACACAATTAAGACCTATTCCAAATACGAACCTTGTGCCAAAAACCTTCCCAAATCGAATTAGGAAATTTTCTGCCGCCAGACCAAGCGCCCGCTTGGTCCAGACCGAGCGCCCGCTCGCTGTTCAGAAAACCCAGAATTTCCCAAAAATTCCTTTGAGGTCCTTCGACCCTAAATTCCAATACAGTCCTTTTATTTAAGATTCGTTCTATTGTGTGTGACCCTCTAGGATTATACCAAGTTGACAATGGGCTCAAACATGAAACCATAAGATATGATTAGGTTCTAGCAAACCGTCATACCTACCCAAATAGTATAACTAGATACAAGTTCGCATTCCTTTAGAATATGTCACAATCCTTTTGTCCACGATGTCATTGAACACATGTCATGGTCAAACAGTCAACTTGTCTTATTCAATACTTTCTCGATTCCGAATATGTTGATAATTCAAATGCTATTGATCCAATCAATCCATTTGAGTCCGGCCGAACATTTCATCAACATCATTCCTTCGAGGGGCCCAAGCTTGACATCTCTCCGTGGAGGGACAAATCCATTTAGCTTATTATTCTTCCCAACGGGAATCCGATTATGCCAATCATACCCTTTATAACTACCGTGTTAAGGTAGCGTTTGAATATGTCAAACACAATGTTCATCAAGTGGTAGACTATAATAACTTCATGTCTAAGGATTCAAATGACATAACTAATATGAGATATATGTTCGACATAGACCATGACATAAATCTCATACAGCGGGTCATGTCCAGTACCTTGTTCCAAACAAGTACCCATAAATCTAACATGATCATCCCATGATCATTTAGCCTTTATACTAGTGCTTAACAAGTACTAGGGACGGGGATTATTATAAGTAAACATGAACAACAATAATAATCAAAACATCTCTTTATTGATATGAAATAAATGATAACAATTACAACGTTTATTAAACGTGCCTAGGGCACCACTACCAACAGGTCAGGGGGTCACTGAAGATGAACCACATACTCTAGAACTGGATATTCCACTGCGTAGATCCAGCAGATTGCGTGGATCACCTGACAGGTATACTCCTTCAAATTACTATTTGTTGTTGACATATAGTGGTGAGCCGGAATGTTATACGGAGGCTGTTCATAGTGCACTTTGTGATAAATGGAAAGTTGCGATGGATGATGAGATGGACTTATTGAAGGCCAATAAAACTTGGGAGTTGATTAAACTACCTAAGGGGAAGAAGGCGTTGCATAACAAGTGGGTTTACAGGATCAAGGAGGAGGCAAACGACAGTAAACGTTACAAGGCAAGGTTGGTTGTAAAAGGGTTTCAGCAGAAATACGGTATTGACTACACCGAGGTATTCACTCCTGTTGTGAAGATGATCACTATCAGAATGGTTCTGGGTATAGTAGTGGCAGATAATTTGCTGCTGGAACAGATGGATGTAAAGACGGCCTTTCTTCATGGTGATTTGGAGGAAGAAATTTACATGGTACAACCAGAGGGTTACTTGTCTAAGGGTAGCGAGGAACTGGTTTGCAGATTGACTAAGATCTTGTATGGCCTTAAACAAGCTCCTAGGCAGTGGTACAGAAAATTCGATGGATTCATGCACGATATTGATTTTATCAGATGTGAGGCGGATCATTGTTGCTACTTCAAGAACACGAACAACGGGTACATAATCTTGCTGTTATATGTGGATGACATGCTAATAGCGGGCTCTAGCAGTAGAGAGGTAAACAGATTGAAGACTCAGTTGTCAGAACGGTTCGAGATGAAGGATTTGGGGGAGGCCAGAAAAATCTTGGGCATGCGGATTGACCGGGATAGGGAGTCGGGTAAGTTGGTTCTTTCACAAGCAGAATACGTTGAGAAAGTCTTGGCAAGGTTTTGCATGGAAGAGGCGAAGCCAACAGGGACACCATTGGGTATGCACTTCAATCTATCCGAGAAGGACTCACCTAAGGGCAAGGAGGAGCGTGACAAGATGGAGAGGACTCCATATGCTTCGGCAGTAGGGAGTCTAATGTATGCAATGGTGTGTACAAGGCCGGGCATTGCACATGCGGTGGGAGTAGTCAGCCGGTACATGGGCAATCCAGGGAAGCAATATTGGGAAGCAGTTAAATGGATCCTTCGTTACTTAAAGGGTACTGCTGGAAAGGCTCTGTGTTTCTCAAGCAAGGAGGTCGTGTTAGCGGGATATGTTGATGCGGATTTGGCATCAAGTGATCTTAATAAGAGGAGGATTACTACGGGTTATGTTTTCACATTGGGTGGTACGGCTATCTCCTGGGCTTTTAAATTGCAAAAGATCGTGGCTCAGTCGACTGCAGAAGCAGAATATGTGGCAGTAACAGAGGCAAGTAAAGAGATGGTATGGTTGCAGAACTTCTTGGGTGAACTTGGGAAGACGCGAAGTGGTAATGATCTCTACAATGATAGTCAGAGTGCAATTCATCTAGCAAGGAATCCGGCGTTTCATTCTAGGACGAAGCACATTGAGCTGAGGTTTCATTACATCAGGCATCTCTTGGAGAGAAAGATCTTAAGGATGGAGAATATTTTGGGATCGGAGAACCCGGCTGACATGTTGACCAAGGTGGTAAACCTTGAAAAGTTGAAGCTATGTGTAGCTTCAATTGGGCTTGGAGAATAGGAGAGGAGGAAGGCACTACCATGATCGAGGTGAGCACTAGGAAGACACCAACAATGAGTTGAAGACGGATACGGGGTTTGTATACGCGGTTGATCTCTAGGTGGGAGATTGTTGGAATAGAGATCTAAGGAACAAAGAGGAGGTCAAACTGGCGAACACACCAAGCGGGCGCCTGGTATGCACCAGGCGGGCGCTCCAATGGGCAGTAAGCTCGCGGATTCCGAAGGCCTAATTCAGGCGGGCGCCTGACCAACCCCAAGCGGGGGCTTGGTAACCCCGATGGGAATTCGGGAAATAGCAGTTTTGACGGGATTTCTCTTATGTTTAGGTTTAGGTCTTATTCTAGGTTTGCTATATAAATAAAGTTCCGCCACATAACTCATTGTAACTCAGATTTAACATATTATAGTGCAAGATCCTGGCTTGGTAGTGCCCCCAGACGTAGTCAAACATATTGACGAACTGGGTAAACAATCTCTTGTGTATTTTCTCTGCTCTATTTTCTTGTGCTTGTTTTTGGTGCTATATTGTTCTTGGGATATTTCTTGGGTGTTGGAGGGTCAATTCCACAACAGTCGTTGACTCCATCTAATTCTAGAATTCCTTACAAATTTGAGCGTGATAAATTCTTAGTTATGGTTTCCTACGCCATATCAATCAACAAGAGTTAGGGCCTATTTGGTAACCCAATTAATGACACGCCCCCAGGTCCCGGGATCCCCTAATAGAACCTCGAACCTGGATGGAGTGCCTAACGAGGAATAAGAAACTTAACAAGAAACTTAATGACATTTGTTAACAAATTGACATGATATATATACTCTAGAGTAAGGAGCTATACTGGCTCACAACACGAGTTCTAGACAAGAAAATTTAAAACCAAAACTTAATACATACACAGCGGAAACATGCCTAGCACATAAGCTGGCATTAAGAGTACCATACAAGATGTCTAGTGACAACAAGAACTGTCTACCCCAAAATAAGGAGTTACAAAACCCATAATACATCGTCCTCACCAAGTGTAAAAGGACACAAGCCCCAAAAACAATCACGACCTGCGAAGCAAGCTCCCAACTATGTCGAGCCTCACTGCGCACTATCCTTCCTTTCCTGGGGGGGGGGGAAACAAATAAAGGGTGAGATAAATCTCAGTAATCTATTAGATGCAACTACATGACATGTTATCATGCAATTCAGGTAGATACTCAAGTAATCATATATCAAGTATCATCAAGTAACAAGTATATGAGAGGATAATCCACTCATCAAGTAGCACATAAGGCTAAACACGCAAGTTATAAGGATATTGCTTCCTTCCTTATTCCTCCCAAGAATACCATTGTTGTCGAAGCTTGTATTACTTTGACAATCACGATCAATAACAGGAACTGATTATTCAGTATATATCAGAAGACCCGGTAACCAGTGTCATTCTCAATATCAGTACTCATGATTATTCACGAGGTGTTCGGGACGGGAGTTTAGCATTCACTTAAGTCAGGCTTATTGCTCCAACTAAGGAAGCTATGCCCTTACTATGGCCGGTAGTAAGGGGTCGGGCGGAAATACATAGGGACCCGATTGTCACTTAAACCCCAGCTCTCGCGACAAGCGTGAACCTATACATTTTCGAACAAGCAAGGAGAACCAGCTGGACTCACACAAGAAAGTACAAGTAGATATTTACTTGAACAACGGGAGAAGAACTAATCCAAATGTAGTGGACTAGCTCAACAAGGAACATGCTTCAAGTAATCAAGAAGTCACCTTGTTATCAAGCAACTATATGCAATGTTTGCACATACACAACAAGAACATGTCTCATACACGTTAGTGCTTGTTCATAGCACTTTCAAGTTCACTACCATACATATGTATTGGTGTCAAGTCAAGTACAAGATTTTATTATCTTATATTCAAGTCTTAATCCATTTCTATGGATATTCAAGTCACATACAAGATTTTAAATGTCTTATACTTCAAGTTATAATTCCAATCTTTGGACATTCAAGCATGTATAAGAGTTATACATTTACTCTTACAAAATCCCAATCCTATTCTTAGGATGTTCAAGTCTAAGACCTTATGCTAATGCCTCTAAGGTGCACAATCATCGGATTCACAACCAGTATAACACATTAGTGCTTGTTCATAGCACTTTCAAAACATAAAGAAGAGATACTACTCTTATACTTAAGTTCTCATTTTAATTCAATGAGTATACATGTTTAAGACCAAGTCTGATGCCCCTAAGGTGTCACAACACTTGCTAGGACATCTTATACTAAGGTTATATACCTTAACTAGGGTTACTTCCAACTTATACAAACTTTAAACAAAATCTTTGTTTTTCAGGTAATTGTGCGGTCGCCCAAAAGGGACTGTGCGGCCGCACACAAGCAAGTCACTTTCTTTGAAAAACCCTTCAGAAAGATGTGCGGTCGCACACTCATTTTTGTGCGGTCGCACAGTGTACTAAAATGCGAAATTTTCATTCTTTCCCAGGTTGAAATATTTTCCGTCCCAAACGTAGGAGTAACTTTTTACCAACAAATTAACAACTCCAAAAATACACTAACATGCCCAATTCAATTAATCCAAGTTCTTTCAATATGCTACACAGGGGAAATTTACTCCTTTTGTCCCAAATTTACAAGTATCCCAAAAATCACCCCAAACACAAAATTAACAATCACAAGTATTGAGAATAACATTTATGCATGTTATTACAAGCAAGGGGAAGCTAATAACTTACCTAGTCAAAATTCAAGTTGACTCAAACTTATTTCTGTTCGGCCTGGAACGCTCTATTCAACGCCACGAATATTAATCCGGGATCGGAATCAAGAACGGAGGGATAATTAAACTCGAGGAGTTGAGAATAGGGAAATCTTTTAACCCTAGGTTTTGAAACAGAAGGAGTGCACGTAAGAAATTTGGGGAAGAATGCCTTTCTCAGGCAAACACTAGTTGATATACTTCAACTATCCAAGAATGACACTTAGGCCCCTCAAGTTTCACTTTTAACAAAAAGACCCCTAAAGTCAAATTTTCACAAATGACCCAAAAGTCAAAACTAGACATTTAACCACCTTAACTATTTAAAGCAGTTAAAACTTTAACCCAAGTAAAACTAACACATAATATGCAAGTTCAAGAATTTAACAAGTATGTCAAATATTTAACAAGAAATTCGATGGGTGTTACAATTAAGCTCTTAATTTGGAATACTTTAAGAGATTAAAAAATTAAGCTTGTTTGGTAAGGAAAATTTTAATCACTTAAATTGTTAAGATTATCTTAAAATAAGCTATTAATTTTAAGCTAGTATGGCAAGTCTTAACAAGGTAAGAGGAGGTAAGATAGAGAAAGGGAATGGGTTCAAACCCACTCATCAACATTTTTATTTGTTTATTTAATGTTACTTTATTTTGTTGAAATATTTTATTTTTCATACAATTTTTTTCATACAAATTAAATATGATAAAATTAAAATAAAATTATTTTTATATTATAAATTTTGACAATATTTTAATTGAGTATCATAATTAAATTTTATCAATTTTTTTTTTATCAAAGTTTAGTAAAATTGATCAAAATAGTGAAGGTGAACTTTATTAATGTGAGACAAATGAAAGTACCAATAAAAAGCTGTTCAAATATTATTATTATTAGTTTAAATAAAATATAATTTGACAAATAATATTTTTAAATTATAATTATTTATTTTAAGAAATATGACTATTTTTATTTGAGGATAAACAATAAGAATAATCAAGTGAAAGAGATGAGACTAATTTTTGAGTGTTTATTTACGATTTTGATTAAATTCATGATTCCTCCAAAGGACCTTCACAATAGGAATCCTTTTGGTACGCAAAACTTGCTCTTTCCAGTCAAGAATTTCAACAGGTTGTTCCTCATAAGACAAATCAGGCTGAAATGGAATAGCCTCATACTCAAGAACATGTGATTCATCTGCCATATACTTGCGAAGCATAGATACATGGAACACGTCATGAATACCAGATAAAGAAGGAGGTAAAGCCACTTTATAAGCCAACTTACCAACTCTTTCAAGAATCTCAAATGGACCGATATAACGAGGAGATAACTTTCATTTCTTCCCAAATCTCTTTATACCTCTACGAGGAGAGACCTTCAAGAATACAAAGTCACCTACCTGAAATTCAAGATCCCTTCTACGATGATCTGCATAACTCTTTTGTCTACTCTGAGCTGTGCGCAATCTATCTCGAATGAGTTTCACACTTTCAACTAACTGTTGAACCATTTCAGGACCCAAGAGTCTAGCTTCTCCCACTTCATCCCAGCATATAGGAGATCGACATTTTCTGCCATAAAGAGTCTCATATGGAGCCATTTCAATGCTAGACTGAAAACTGTTATTATAAGCAAACTCAGCCAAAGGAAGATGAGTATCCCAACTGCCTTTGAAATCAATAACACAAGCACGTAACATATCCTCGAGAATCTGTATAAGTCTCTCAGATTGCCCATCAGATTGAGGATGAAAAGCAGTACTGAAATTCAATTTAGTACCCATAGCACCCTGCAGAGCCTGCCAAAATCGAGAAGTAAAACGAGGATCTCTGTCAGATAGAATACTCACAGGAACCCCATGCAGTCGGACAATTTCCTGAACATATAAAGATTCCAATTGAGACAATGAATATCCCATGGAAACAGACAAGAAATGAGCTGATTTAGTCAACCTGTCCACTATAACCCAAACAGCATCATGGCCTCGTCTGGTACGTGGCAAACCAGTCACAAAATCCATAGCAATATGCTCCCATTTCCACTCTGGAATTTCTAATGGTTGCAACAAACCTGCTGGACGTTGATGTTCCACTTTTACTTGTTGACAAGTCAAACATTTAGAAACATACTCAGCAATTTCTCTTTTCATATTGTTCCACCAGAATTGTTTCTTCAAGTCTTGGTACATTTTAGTACTTCCAGGATGAATAGTATACTTGGCTTTGTGAGCCTCTTCAAGAACTTTCTTCTTTATCTCAGGATCAACTGGAATACAAACTCTGCCTCGAAAGGTAAGAATTCCATCACTATTAAAAGAAAAATCTGGTTGCTTTCCTTCATTCATTCCACTAATGATTTTCTGCAATTCAGAATCAATTACCTGTGCTTCTTTGATCTGTTGGAGTAAATCTGAAGTAGCTTTTATATTAGCAAAGATAACTCCATAATTTGATTCACAAGGATTCCAGTCACATAAGTCTTCAAACATCTTCCATTCACGAATCATCAAGCAAGAAATATAAGTCTTTCTGCTCAGTGCATCTGCCACAACATTTGCTTTTCCTGGATGATAAAGGATAGTACAATCATGATCCTTCAATTTCTCCATCCATCTACGTTGCCTCATGTTAAGTTCTTTTTGAGAAAACAAGTACTTCAAGCTTTTATGATCAGTGAAAACCTCAAATTTGGTTCCATACAAGTAATGCCTCCATTTATGCAAAGCAAAAATAATCGCAGCCAATTCTAAATCATGAGTAGGATAATTCTTTTCATAAGGAGATAATTTTCGAGAAGCATAAGCTATTACCTTGCCATCTTGCATCAGAACACAACCCAATCCTTATTTAGAAGCATCAGTATAAACCATGAAATGCTCAGAACCATTAGGCAAAGCCAAGACTGGAGCTGTAGTCAAACGCCTTTTCAACTCCTGAAAACTTGTTTCACATTTGTCATTCCACTCAAAAGAAATAGCTTTTCGAGTCATATTTGTCAATGGAGTAGCAATCTTGGAGAATCCCTCAATGAACCTCCGATAATAACTAGCCAAGCCCAAGAAACTACGGATCTCTGTCACTGTAGTTGGCCTCTTCCAGTTCACAACTGCTTCAACTTTGGAAGGATCTACTGCAATACCAGTAGCAGACACAACATGCCCCAAGAATGAAACCTCTTCTAACCAGAAAGCACATTTGCTGAATTTTGCAAATAGTTGTTTCTCACGAAGAACTTGTAATACCACTCTGAGATGTTGTTCATGCTCAGCCCGTGATTTAGAATATACAAGAATATCATCAATGAATACCACCACAAAACAATCAAGATATGGCTTGAAGATACGGTTCATCAAATCCATAAATACAGCTGGAGCATTTGTCAAACCGAATGGCATAACAATAAATTCATAATGCCCATACCTGGTACGGAAAGCTGTCTTTGGTATATCCTCAGATCTGATTTTCAACTGATGATAACCACTTCTCAAGTCAAGCTTCGAATACACTACTGAACCCTGAAGCTGATCAAACAAGTCATCAATATGGGGTAACGGATATTTATTCTTGATAGTTACCTGATTAAGATCTCTGTAATCATTACACAATCGCAGAGTTCCATCTTTCTTTCTGACAAATAACACTGGTGCACCCCACGGTGATACACTAGGCCTGATGAAGCCCCTTTCAAGCAATTCCTCAAGCTGTGTTTTTAACTCTCTCAACTCAGCTGGAGCCATTCTATAAGGTGCTTTAGAGATTGGTGCTGTACCTGGTAATAACTCAATACAAAACTCAAGCTCTCGATCAGGTGGCATGCTATACTCAGAAGAGAACACATCTGAAAATTCAGACACAACAGGAATATCCTCCATCTTGGGAACAGACAAACCCTGATCAAGTACACATGCGAGATACCCGGCACAACCACGAGATAAAGTTTTCTAGCTTTTAAAGCAGAAATAACATGTATAGCACATAAAGGCCTATCACCTTCAAAGGTAAAATCAGGCAAACCAGGAATAGAAAAAGTTACTACTTTTCTATAACAATCAACAGATGCATGATGCACATATAGCCAATCCATGCCAAGAATCACGTCAAAGTCCCTTATAGGTAACACGACTAGGTCAGCAAGAAGGGCATGATCACCCACAAGAACCTCACATTTCTTGTAGACCTCAGAAGTAAACATGCAATCTCCCATAGGGGAAGATACTTCTAGCACATAAGGCATAGAATCAGGAAGAACATGCAAATGCGACACAAAATGAGATGCCACATAAGAATGAGATGAGCCTGGATCTATCAAGACTCGCGCTCTCGTACTAGAAAGTAATATAATACCTCCTATGACCGCAGAAGACTCAGCTACACCCTGCTGATCTAGAGCAAACACTCGACCCTGAACTTTTGGTCGACCCCCACTATCTCTCTTGGAACCTGAGGCTGGTTGACTTATACCCCCAACTTGATTTACTTTACTTTTAGAACAATTTCTAGCAAAGTGCCCCGCTTCACCACACACTATACACTTTCCTTGCTTTAGCCAACACTTGTCTTCAGAATGGCCTTCTTTCGAACAAAAGCCACATACTCTCCTGAGACCTTGGACTGTTGTCCTCGACCCCGTTGATACACTACCTTTACTTTCAGTTGGCTGTCGGAATCTACGATCTTGGCGGCCAGATTTACCACCTTTAGAACCAGATCCCTGAGTTTTCTCTGATACACGACCAGTCATGGTTGTTCCCAACTTCACCTTATGTTCTTCGATATCATTTTCAATAGTATAAGCCTTCTCCACTGCTTGCTGATAGCTAGAGAGCTGTAGAGAAAGAAGTTGCTTCCTATACTCAGTCCTCAACCCTTTAACAAACCTCTGTGCCTTCTTAGCTTCATTTGGAACTAAGTGATCACAATACCTCGCCAATTCTGTGAACTTGGTTGAGTATTGCCCCACGGTCAGACTTCCCTGCTCCAGATTAAGAAATTCCATCTCCTTTCTATCTTGGACCACTGTTGGAATAAACTGTGACTTAAAAGCTTTCAGAAAATTTTCCCAAGTCTGTGGTACACCTTCCAGTTCCCAGCTTTTACTCAACACTTGCCACCAATGTTCAGCGGCTTTCTCAAGTTTAAAGGTTGCAAAGGTTACCTTATCACCACCTGCACATCTCAAGGCTGTAAAGATCTTCTCAATGCTTTCAATCCACTCCTCTGCTTTTTAGAATCAAATTCCCCATCAAAACTCCGAGGTTTCAGCTTCAAGAACCTTGTAAGGCGATTAGGATAATCCCAGTCAACATTATCAACCATTTCTTCTTGAGGAGTTATAGATCTCAGCTGATTACTACCACTTGTACCTTCAGAACTCATTGTACCTGTAGGTAAACACTCAGCGTTATTAATAACACCCCAAGACTCACCCATACCTAGGCCATAGACCCTATCCAGACTTAGAGCAAACCAAGGTAGCTAAACAGGGTAGCTAAACCAGGGTAGCTCTGATACCAACCTGACACGCCCCCAGGTCCCGGGATCCCCTAATAGAACCTCGAACCTGGATGGAGTGCCTAACGAGGAATAAGAAACTTAACAAGAAACTTAATGACATTTGTTAACAAATTGACATGATATATATACTCTAGAGTAAGGAGCTATACTGGCTCACAACACGAGTTCTAGACAAGAAAATTTAAAACCAAAACTTAATACATACACAGCGGAAACATGCCTAGCACATAAGCTGGCATTAAGAGTACCATACAAGATGTCTAGTGACAACAAGAACTGTCTACCCCAAAATAAGGAGTTACAAAACCCATAATACATCGTCCTCACCAAGTGTAAAAGGACACAAGCCCCAAAAACAATCACGACCTGCGAAGCAAGCTCCCAACTATGTCGAGCCTCACTGCGCACTATCCTTCCTTTCCTGGGGGGGGGGAAACAAATAAAGGGTGAGATAAATCTCAGTAAGCTATTAGATGCAACTACATGACATGTTATCATGCAATTCAGGTAGATACTCAAGTAATCATATATCAAGTATCATCAAGTAACAAGTATATGAGAGGATAATCCACTCATCAAGTAGCACATAAGGCTAAACACGCAAGTTATAAGGATATTGCTTCCTTCCTTATTCCTCCCAAGAATACCATTGTTGTCGAAGCTTGTATTACTTTGACAATCACGATCAATAACAGGAACTGATTATTCAGTATATATCAGAAGACCCGGTAACCAGTGTCATTCTCAATATCAGTACTCATGATTATTCACGAGGTGTTCGGGACGGGAGTTTAGCATTCACTTAAGTCAGGCTTATTGCTCCAACTAAGGAAGCTATGCCCTTACTATGGCCGGTAGTAAGGGGTCGAGCGGAAATACATAGGGACCCGATTGTCACTTAAACCCTAGCTCGCGACAAGCGTGAACCTATACATTTTCGAACAAGCAAGGAGAACCAGCTGGACTCACACAAGAAAGTACAAGTAGATATTTACTTGAACAACGGGAGAAGAACTAATCCAAATGTAGTGGACTAGCTCAACAAGGAACATGCTTCAAGTAATCAAGAAGTCACCTTGTTATCAAGCAACTATATGCAATGTTTGAACATACACAACAAGAACAGGTCTCATACACGTTAGTGCTTGTTCATAGCACTTTCAAGTTCACTACCATACATATGTATTGGTGTCAAGTCAAGTACAAGATTTTATTATCTTATATTCAAGTCTTAATCCATTTCTATGGATATTCAAGTCACATACAAGATTTTAAATGTCTTATACTTCAAGTTATAATTCCAATCTTTGGACATTCAAGCATGTATAAGAGTTATACATTTACTCTTACAAAATCCCAATCCTATTCTTAGGATGTTCAAGTCTAAGACCTTATGCTAATGCCTCTAAGGTGCACAATCATCGGATTCACAACCAGTATAACACATTAGTGCTTGTTCATAGCACTTTCAAAACATAAAGAAGAGATACTACTCTTATACTTAAGTTCTCATTTTAATTCAATGAGTATACATGTTTAAGACCAAGTCTGATGCCCCTAAGGTGTCACAACACTTGCTAGGACATCTTATACTAAGGTTATATACCTTAACTAGGGTTACTTCCAACTTATACAAACTTTAAACAAAATCTTTGTTTTTCAGGTAATTGTGCGGTCGCCCAAAAGGGACTGTGCGGCCGCACACAAGCAAGTCACTTTCTTTGAAAAACCCTTCAGAAAGATGTGCGGTCTCACACTCATTTTTGTGCGGTCGCACAGTGTACTAAAATGCGAAATTTTCATTCTTTCCCAGGTTGAAATATTTTCCGTCCCAAACGTAGGAGTAACTTTTTACCAACAAGTTAACAACTCCAAAAATACACTAACATGCCCAATTCAATTAATCCAAGTTCTTTCAATATGCTACACAAGGGAAATTTACTCCTTTTGTCCCAAATTTACAAGTATCCCAAAAATCACCCCAAACACAAAATTAACAATCACAAGTATTGAGAATAACATTTATGCATGTTATTACAAGCAAGGGGAAGCTAATAACTTACCTAGTCAAAATTCAAGTTGACTCAAACTTATTTTTGTTCGGCCTGGAACGCTCTATTCAACGCCACGAATATTAATCCGGGATCGGAATCAAGAACGGAGGGATAATTAAACTCGAGGAGTCGAGAATAGGGAAATCTTTTAACCCTAGGTTTTGAAACAGAAGGAGTGCACGTAAGAAATTTGGGGAAGAATGCCTTTCTCAGGCAAACACTAGTTGATATACTTCAACTATCCAAGAATGACACTTAGGCCCCTCAAGTTTCACTTTTAACAAAAAGACCCCTAAAGTCAAATTTTCACAAATGACCCAAAAGTCAAAACTAGACATTTAACCACCTTAACTATTTAAAGCAGTTAAAACTTTAACCCAAGTAAAACTAACACATAATATGCAAGTTCAAGAATTTAACAAGTATGTCAAATATTTAACAAGAAATTCGATGGGTGTTACAATTAAGCTCTTAATTTGGAATACTTTAAGAGATTAAAAAATTAAGCTTGTTTGGTAAGGAAAATTTTAATCACTTAAATTGTTAAGATTATCTTAAAATAAGCTATTAATTTTAAGCTAGTATGGCAAGTCTTAACAAGGTAAGAGGAGGTAAGATAGAGAAAGGGAATGGGTTCAAACCCACTCATCAACATTTTTATTTGTTTATTTAATGTTACTTTATTTTGTTGAAATATTTTATTTTTTCATACAATTTTTTTCATACAAATTAAATATGATAAAATTAAAATAAAATTATTTTTATATTATAAATTTTGACAATATTTTAATTGAGTATCATAATTAAATTTTATCAAATTTTTTTTTATCAAAGTTTAGTAAAATTGATCAAAATAGTGAAGGTGAACTTTATTAATGTGAGACAAATGAAAGTACCAATAAAAAGCTGTTCAAATATTATTATTATTAGTTTAAATAAAATATAATTTGACAAATAATATTTTTAAATTATAATTATTTATTTTAAGAAATATGACTATTTTTATTTGAGGATAAACAATAAGAATAATCAAGTGAAAGAGATGAGACTAATTTTTGAGTGTTTATTTACGATTTTGATTAAATTCAGATGTATGCAGTTTGTCAATACCAAACAAATTGAAGTCTTACAAAATTCAGCAACTTAATGATTTCAGCTATACATTTTGAGCTCTACATTTTCAGAGCTTAATTTTCAGCTTTACCAAACAGGCCCTTAGAGATAATCTTTATCCAAATTTGATGCTAAATTGAAGAAGCCAATTTTAAGTCAGAGTCAACTCTATAACTATATGTTCCGTTATTAAGACTTAACAAACCTAATGATATTCTTATTTGGGTTTTGAATTTTGAACGAGACCATTTTTTCAGTTCAAGTACAATGAATATTGTATTTAAAGAAATTTTCAAAATGTGTAATAACAACCGGTTTTTTGTTTATTACTAATTATTTGAATATCAAATATGTATTTGTGTCCATAAATATTTATATAAATATTTTTATAAATATTTATATTTTTAGGAAAAGAAGGAAAAGCTGAAAAGAGGAAAAGGGAAAAGGGAAAAAAAAGCAAACACGTCTTCTCCAGATCTAATCCCATCCCCTTCCTACATCCTTCTCCATCCTCATCTCTCCCATCGATTCAATCTCCATTGTGTTGTTTGTGAAATTTGTACAGATTGCACTGTGGTACGTGTTCCTTATTTCTTTTGAGGGAAAAATAATGGTAGATTGCAAACATCAATTATACAAATTGCAATGTGGTATGAGTTCTTTTTTTTTTTTTAATTTATTTCTCTTCACATTGTTGAGTACTATCCAAACTAACGTTTGCTTTCTCTTTCATATGCCACTCCCTCTGTCCCTACATAAATGTCAATTCAAATTACGGTAAAAGAATACATTTACCATCGTAACGGTTGTTGTAAAAAGTTTGAGCTCATTTCCAGTTCAACTTTTGTACTCCCTCCGTCCCGGATTGAGAATGTTATTTCGATTTCACATGAAGATTAAGAAAAATTAATTGTTGTGAGTAATATTTTTTCCCAACTTTGTGACATTATTTATACTAACAATTTAAATTACGGTAAAATAATACAAATACTGCCGTGCAACGCACGGGTTGTACAACTAGTTGATAAAAAAAGTAAACTATTTTTGAAATTTCAAGGGCCACGGACACGGGCCGTTATAAGGTATTGAGCCCGCGGGCTTAAGCCCGGCCCGTTGCATATATTAAAGGTCCGGCCCGCCCTTTAAATACAAAGGCCAAAGGCTGGGTTCGGATGGCGGACTTGCACGTAAAGGACTTGACGGGCGCGGGTCAACGGGCCGCCCGCGGGCTTGGGCCCGAAACGCCCATATCCACTGTATCCCATACCAATTTCCTAACCCCAAGAAAGTCCCTCCCACTTCCACGACCTCATAAAAATTCACTTTCTTCCTCAGCTCAAGAAGTCCATCTCTTCTTTCCTTCAGCTTCTTCTCAAATTGTTCTCACTCTCTCTTTGATTTTGTTTCCCCATCAACTGCTCTAGACTTTCTCTCTCTCTCATAAAGAAATTTCCTTCACCCTTCACAAGTGTTAGAGGCCGTTGAAGAACCAGTTATCATATCACCGGCACCGCGCATCCACCACAACCACCACCTCTAGCCGCTTCTGTCTGACCCCGACTTGCGAAATCACTGTCTCCTCCCCCTATCCAGAATCTCTTCCACCAGTTAACATGGCTTAAAAGATGTGTTAATTTTCCAGGTGTGAGGTCGTTTGGTCCCAAAATAGATATTGGGGCAGCGAAGTGAAATTGAGTCATGTTTAGGGGTAAATCAAAGATTTCAGTTTTGATTACTGATTTTCCGAAAGTGATTCTTGCAAGTAGGGGGGAGGAGCTTCTGCAAGAACGCGTATTTCTGCGTTTTGAAGCCTCCAAACCACAAACGCGTTTTCTCTCCCAAACACGGATGTGCGTTTCGTCTGGGCTGGAAAACGCATTCCCAAACGGGCCCGAATTCGTCTAATAGATTGAAAGGTTTTTCTGATTATCCTCTTATTCCTTTTTCTACTAGATCTAGGTTAGACTCTAGTTCATATATATATATATATACAAACCCTAATTTAAAAACTTGAAGTCAGTACGTTTTTCCATTCCGTAGAAATCATGTCCTTTAAACGTCAGCGAGTATCCTCTTCATCATCATCTCTGGGTTACAATGAAGATATCACATTATCTACCCGTTAAGTCGATTATTCGTTTTCGATCTGTATCAAAAAAATGGTACTCTCTACTCATTCATACTCACTTTCTCCAACGTTATGCGTCAAATAAATCAAGAAAGTCACGCCTCTTTTTGGCGTTGCGTACTAGAAGAGAACCCAAATTCCTTTCCCTCAAGGGAGAGGCCGATTTTGATTTTGATTTTGGGCACATGAAAAACTCATGTCAAGATGAGTTACTCTTGATAAGATCATGCGACGGGTTGTTGTTATTTCTGTCAGTTAATGTCGAGGAATGCTATCAATACTACATTTGTAATCCTTCCACGAGGAAGTACACCGCATTAGCACTTCCTGATTATATAGCCTTACCTCCAGCTACTGTCTTCCCATATTTAGCTTTCGATCCTTCTATATCACCTCACTACAAAGTCATTTTCTTTTGGAATGATGAATATCTATCGCCTGTTTTTCATATATCTATTTACTTGTCAGAGACAAGAACTTGCAAGAAATTAGGATACACTTTTTTCAACGAACATAATATGTTTCTTCATTCTGGAGTGTTCTTGAATGGGGCTATTCACTGGTATTGTGACCGTTCGAAGTCCACTACATCGTCAATATCTTATTTTGACATTAATCAAGAGTCATTCAGAGCATTCCCGAGGCCTCCTGCTTTCCAGACGCCTCCCAATACATGCCTTGATTATTTTATCCAATATTTTGGAGCATGTCAAGGTCGTTTGTACCTGATTTTATTTCCTAGCCAGCCTGTTTTTGATGTCTATGAATTGAAGGAGGACTACTCAAGTTGGTTTGTCAAGTACACAGTCGATCATCATGCCATAGCAGTTGATTTTCCAGAAATACTAATCATTGATAAAGAAGACAACTCGAAGCAATACTCTTCTCCTTCATTTTGTTGCCTCTTAGAAGAACATGGAGAAGATCCGACCCTCATTCTATCATTTAAAGATCGACGACTTCTAGTTACTTATAACCTTATGGATAAGACTACCAGAAAGCTTTGTGACCTCCCTCCCTCTCTTGAAGAAAAGAACTTTTATTTGTGGCAACAAACTTTTCATTGCACTGAAAGTTTTTCTGGTGTTTGAAGATCAACAAAGCTTGTTTTTCTTTCATTGCAAAGATGAATCAAGAAATTATGGTTTAAAGTGTTGGTTTAATATTTTGTTTATGTCTTGAAAATTTGGATGGAGGTAATTTGAAATGAAACAGCGTAGCGCTTGTGCTTTTAGCTTGTTTAATTCTTTCAACAATAAGCTTGTTTCTGTATAAATTATTACTCCCTCTGTCCCGAAAAGATAGTCCCTCTTTTTTCGTTGTTATTATAAATGAATTTTGAGCAATAATTTAGGTTATTTTTAATTATCATAATGAAAATTTACAACTTGCTATTAATACATCATTATAAATACTATCAATACCAATTTTTAGATTTTTCATTACAATAACTAAAAACAGCTTAAATTATTGATTAAAGTTCATTAACGAAAAAAGAGGGACTAATTTTCTAGGTCAGATTGATTGAGAATATTATATTAATGATTTTGATTCTGTACTGATAGGCTTAACCTGTTCTTGGTCAGTGGTGGACCCATTGGTTTACTTGAAATGGGGATAAGATTATTTTTATTTTATAACACTATAATGTAATATCTAAATTTGGTTTAAATGAGGACAAAATTATAATATAGTGCTATTTTTTCTTCGTTGTTAAAAGGGAGGCAAAATCCAATTCTTAATAGTAAAAATCAGATTTTTCAAAGTTTAATAGTACTAATATGGTACAAGGTCAAAAGTCAATGGGGGCACTTGTCCCCTTATGCAATAGGGTAGGGCCGTCGGTGGTTGGACCGGTTCATTTCTTAAAAAATGGGCATGCAATGTGATGTGGCGGATTTTGTATACATTATTTACCTTATTCTCTCATATATTTTGGTTCATTTTGATGTACTTTAGACTAGATTTGATGTATTTGAGACATTATTTTATCATTTGAGCTTTATTGTAATCCGGGGTAGAATAGTCGTTATTATTTAATTATTTTCCCGGATGTAATTTTTGGTGAGCTTCAACGTCTGTCTCGATGGTCAAGTAGTCAAAGTCAAGTCAAAGTTAACTGGCGGAAGAGTGCAGGGGCCAAACTGAAATTTCTGGAAGTTGAGGGGCTGTTTGGACAATTCTGAAACTTGGAGGACTGAACTGACAATATTAAAACTCCAGGGACTGAATAGAAAATGTGGAAGAGCATATGAAGTTTCGGTGGATCTGCCATCAGATTCCGTTTTCTTTTTATTTTATTTATTCTTTGTATTTAATTTTTGGAGGAGTTATTTTTATTAAGTAGGGAATTAGAGTTAGTGAGAGGAGAGACTTTTGCGGGACTTGAAAAACACACACTACGTTCTTTCTTTTTCTCTGGAGAGTTTTTGTAAACCATTAATGGAGAACTAAACTCCATTGCTTTGGGTTGTGATCTTGAACCTCCTTTAATTCAATTGAGGTAGTTTTTCTTATTCTTTTGTTGATCTATTTATAATTTTGTCTGTTCTGATTCTAGATTAATATTTAGGGTTTGTGGATTTGGCCAATCCATTAGTTCTATTTCTTGATCTATGCTAGAATTCTCTGTTCTGTGCCAGAATTAGGGTTTTCACCGTAGCATCTTCACGAAATGTATATGTGCCATAGCAATTTGGGAAGTAGGCAAAATTAGACGATTATCTATATGAAATAACTGTAGAAAACGTTTTTGATCTTAGTCTCTTAAATTGAATCAATTAATTCTGCGATCTAGACTGTGCCAGTTAGATTAATTTATTAATTAGGGTTGCTAGTGAGTGTGCCACTGCTAGTAACTAATCTGTAAGAAGAGACAGAGATTGCAATATATCTCGTGATCAAGTGAATAGGATTAACGGAGAAAAAGAAGTACCGATGAAATTGAATTAGAGGACGGGGATAGTAATCAATCTGAAGTGCTTTTAAATCATTGTTTTTATCATCTTAGTTTATTTTCCCGTCTTAGGAATTAATTCAATCAAATTAAACCCCCAATCTGGTCAAGTGACTGTTCGCAAATAATCACTGTTCTTCGTGGATCGACCCTGACTTACCCTAATTACATTATTAGTGGCCGAGTTTAGGTCTAATTTAGTAGGTGTGCGACTAAGCCTACCAAATTTTGGCGCCGCTGCCGGGGAACGGTGTTATTGTTTGCGTTCTTTTTCTTTTCTTATTTGTTTTATTTTTCTTTTAGTTCTTTATTTGTTATCTCTTTAGTTATATTTATTACTTGTTATCCTGTAGTGTGGAACCGTGTATGGTCCACACCCGTTCTACTAACGATTTGATTGTTCCGTTTGATCCAGAAATCGAAAGATCTTTCAGGAAAGGACGACAACAAAGCAGGAGAGTCAAGGGGATATTGTTAGCTGAAGAGATGCAGACCGGAGATAATGCAGGTGGTGGTGGCGCTGGTGAAGATAATGCTGGCGGTGGTGGCGCTGGTGGTGGCGCTGATGGAAATAATGTTGGTGCTGGTGGCGCAGGCCATAGACAAGCAGTCTCACCACAGACATTGAGGGAAAGGACTGCCCCGAATTGGAATGAGCAACCACATGCCGTCCAATTCCCCGCCTTACCTGCCGGAGTGACATTTGAGTTGAAGCCGGGGCTACTGAACCAGCTACCGCACTTCACAGGGATGCCCGGAGAGGATCCTAATCAGCACATCTCACAGTTTGTGCAAATCTGTCAGAGTATGAAGCCGTCAGCGCTTCCGATCGAGCACTTATTATTGAGGGAGTTTCCTTTCACATTGAAAGATAACGCGAATGGGTAGTACTATCACTTGCCACCCAACAGCATCACGACATGGCAACAGATGAAAGAGGTATTCCTAGAAGAGTTCTTCCCTCAGGATCAGATAAATGTGATGAAGAGAGACATCAGTAATATGGAGCAGAAGGCTGATGAAACCTTATACGACTACTACAATCGCTTCCACAAGCTGTGTAGGAGTTGTCCATATCACGGGTTTACTGAGGACCAGCTGATCGTCTATTTTCATGGAGGGTTGACCATTCAGGATAAGAGGCTAGTGGATTCATGCTGTGGGGGAAGTATCTTGAATAAAACCACTGAGGAAGCTAAGAGGTTGATCGAGGAGCTAGCTAAGAGTACAAGGACCCATGACAAGAGGTCTAATGTGAGACAGGTTAGCGCAGCGGGTTCTAGCAGTGGGTTGTCCAATAAGTTCGAGACAGATATGGAGGATCTTAAGGGTATGGTTAAACAGTTGGTTCTGGGACAGACACCGAAACCGTGTGGGATTTGTTATGACATTACGCACCCTACAGATTCGTGTCCGTCTCTGCAGACGGGCGAGATGGAGGATGTTAATGCAGTTGGGTTTGCGCAGCAGGGACAGAGACCGATGGGTAATACCTATAACCCCAACTGGAGAAATCATCCTAATTTCAGATGGGGTACAGGTCAGCAGCAGAATCAGCCGGGTGGTCAAGGACAGCAGTTTGGTAATCAGCAGGGTTATCAGCCGCAGCAGCAGTACCCGGGTAATCAGTTCAACTCTTATAGATCACCATATGGGCAGCAGCAGCAGCAACCACAGCAACAGCAGCAGCAGCAGAATGCTCCGGGACAGTCTACAGAGGCATTGCTGAATTCATTGGCTCAGAGTGTTAGCACCATGAACCAGAACTTTCAGCAGTATCAGCAGCGCACAGATGCGAGCATAGGTAACTTGGAGAAACAAATGGGTCAGGTAGCTGATGCAGTGGGATGGATAGAGGCTAGGGATTCGAGGAAGTTTCCATCACAGACTGAACTGAATCCTAAGCAGAGTGCATGTGCGATCACTCTTCGAAATGGTAAGGAGTTGCAGGATAAGGTTGTAGCTGAGGAACCGGAGGTTGAGGTTAAGATTTCAGAGCCAGTACAGAAGGTACCAGAGCAGACAGAGACTAAACCAGAGGTTAAGGCTCCTGTATATGAGCCTGAGGTTCCATTCCCGGAGGCCTTGAAAGAACATCGGAAGCCAGAGCCTGACAAGGCTATTTACGATACTTTCAAGAGGTTAGAGGTTAATATTCCCTTCTTGGATCTTCTTCAGACTGTCCCGAGGTATGCGAAGTTTTTGAAGGAGTTGTGTACTCTGGAGAGGAATCAGAAGGATAGGAGTAAGAATAAGATTAAGGTTAGTGAGCATGTGTCTGCAGTGTATCAGAGGAAAATGCCTAAGAAATGCAGTGACCCAGGGATGTTCGTGATTCCAGTTACTTTGGGGGATGCTTCTGAGCATAAGGCGATGTTAGACTTGGGGGCTTTAATCAACGTCATGCCCTATGCGTTGTTTGAAACTCTTAAGTTGGGACCACTGCAGGACACCAGAGTCGTGATACAGTTGGCGGATAGGTTGAATGCCTACCCGAAGGGATTGGTAGAGGATGTTCTTGTTAGAGTGGGGAAGATGATATTTCCCGTGGATTTCTATGTTCTTGAGATGGAGACGGATCCAAAGGCTCCCATACTGTTGGGGAGGCCTTTTATATCAACTGCTAGGACCAAGCTTGATGTGGCTAATGGTTCTTTGACAATGGAATTTGATGGGCAAGTAATGGAGTTTAACATCTTTGACTCTATGAAATACCCTAAGGATACGGAGTCGTTATGTTTCATCGATGTGATCGAGCCATTGGTAGAGGAGGTATTTGAGGTGTCTAGTGGAGATGATGATCTCAAGACCGCGTTAGAGAACGCTTTGGGGTATGCTAATTTGGAGTTTGACATCTCGGATTCTATGAAGGAAGCGGTTATGGGTCTTACAGAGAGTGCCATGTTTGCTACCACGCCGAGTCATGGTCACATGAAGCTAGAGGTTCCGATGGAGAAGCTTGTTCCATCTATAGAGAAGGCACCGGAGCTTGAGTTGAAGGTCCTCCCTGAGCACCTTAAGTATGTTTATCTAGGTGAGGGAGAGACGCTTCCGGTAGTGATTTCTAGCAAGTTGACTGAGGATCAAGAGAAGAGGTTGATTGAGGTGATTGAAAATCTGCGATTGGTTGGACTATTGCCGATCTCAAGGGCATTAGTCCATCTTTGTGTATGCACCGGATCAACCTAGAGGAGGGTGCGAAGCCGGTGAGGCAACCACAGAGGAGGCTTAACCCGCTGATGATGGAGGCGGTGAAGAAGGAGGTCCTGAAGCTACTACAGATGGGGATCATCTATCCCATCTCCGACAGCGAGTGGGTGAGCCCCACACAGTGTGTGCCCAAGAGGGGCGGGATCACGGTCTCCCGTAATCAAAAGGGAGAGATGGTTCCAACCCAGGAGAAAACGGGGATTCGCGTGTGCATTGATCTCCGGAGGCTAAATGAGGTAACTCGTAAAGACCACTTCCCTCTCCCCTTTATTGATCAGATGTTGGAAAAGTTAGTCGGAAGGGCGTATTTTTGTTTTCTCGACGGTTTTCTGGGTATTTTCAAATACCTATTGCCCCGGAAGACCAAGAGAAAACTACATTTACTTGCCCCTTCGACACCTTTGCCTATCGGAGAATGCCGTTTGGTTTGTGTAATGCACCTGGGACTTTTCAAAGGTGCATGATGAGTATTTTCTCCGAGTTTGTAGAAAAGTTTATGGAAGTTTTCATGGATGACTTCACTGTCCATGGAGACTCGTTTGATGAATGCCTTGCTCATTTAGGACTAGTGTTGGATAGGTGCATTGAAACCAATTTGGTCTTAAATTTTGAAAAATGTCACTTTATGGTCGAGCAAGGCATTGTTTTGGGTCATGTTGTGTCCAAAAAGGGTATTGAAGTTGACAAAGCTAAGATTGATGTCATTTCGTCACTTCCTTACCCTACCAATGTGCGTGAAGTCCGGTCATTCCTTGGTCATGCCGGGTTTTACCGGCGGTTCATTAAGGACTTCTCAAAGATTGCTTCACCTCTATGCACCCTGTTGCAAAAAGAGGTTGATTTTAATTTTGATGATAATTGCAAGCAATCTTTTAATGAGTTGAAGTCTAGGTTGACAATCACCCCCATTATTCAAGCACCCGATTGGTCTCGTCCCTTTGAGATCATGTGTGATGCTAGTGATTATGCCGTGGGGGCGGTTTTGGGTCAAAAAGTGGAGTGTGCCTCGCATGTGATTTATTATGCGTCTATGACCTTAAATGGGGCACAAAGAAATTACTCCACTACTGAAAAAGAGATGTTGGCGGTGGTTTTTGCACTAGAGAAATTTAGGTCCTACTTGTTGGGCACTAAAATCATTGTTTATACCGACCACGCTGCTCTTAAGTATTTAATGTCTAAGAAAGAGGCTAAACCGAGACTCA
Organism: Campanula takesimana; assembly: GCA_026119855.1. Lineage (NCBI taxonomy): Eukaryota > Viridiplantae > Streptophyta > Magnoliopsida > Asterales > Campanulaceae > Campanula > Campanula takesimana. Next base: position 2,225,674 of record JAOWBW010000077.1, on the reverse strand, counting down.
TTCGGTGGATTCTCTTGTTGAGTGAGTTTGACATAGAGGTTAAGGACAAAAAGGGGGCTGAAAATCTAGTTGCCGACCATTTGAGTCGCCTTGTAATGGAGGAGGACAAGCCTTATAAACAAGCCCCAATCCGGGGTGAGTTTCCTGATGAGGTTCTTTGGGCAGTTAATTCAGTGGCCCCTTGGTATGCGGACTTGGTCAATTTTCTTGTCTCGAATAAATTCCCTCCGGGGATGTCAAAATCGAAAAGAGACAAAGTCCGTAGTGATGCCAAATATTATGTGTGGGATGAGCCCAACTTGTGGAGGCATTGTGCCGACCAAGTCATTCGGAGGTGTATTCCCGACAGTGAGGTGTCCTCTATTCTCAAATTATGTCATGAGTATGCGTGTGGTGGTCATTTTGGTGCGAAAAAGACCGCTAGGAAAGTCTTGGATTGTGGCTTCTTTTGGCCAACTTTGTTCCGGGATGCGGTCACTTTTTGTCAGACTTGTGATAGGTGCCAAAGGGTTGGTAATATTGGGCGCCGTGATGAAATGCCACAAACCCTCATTGTGAATTGTGAAATCTTTGATGTGTGGGGGATAGAATTTATGGGTCTGTTCCCTAATTCTTATGGGTTTGTGTATATTTTACTTGCGGTGGACTATGTGTCCAAATGGGTGGAAGCCATCCCTACCCGCACCGATGATTCAAAAGTAGTGGTCAACTTCCTTAGGAGCAACATTCTGTGTCGGTTTGGGATGCCAAGGGCCATTATTAGTGATAGGGGGACTCATTTTTGCAATAAGACAGTCGAAGCTCTAGTCAAGAGATATCATATCACCCATAAGGTGTCGACTGCTTATCATCCCCAAACAAATGGCCAAGCCGAGGTGTCCAATAGAGAGATAAAATCCATCCTTGAAAAAACTGTGAACCCAAATAGGAAGGATTGGAGTCAAAGGCTTGATGATGTGTTGTGGGCTTACCGGACGGCATATAAGACACCGATTGGTATGTCACCATATCGATTGGTGTTTGGTAAACCTTGCCATTTACCGGTGGAGCTTGAACACAAAGCTTATTGGGCGGTTAAAAAGTTCAATTTGGACTTAGGGGGTTTCGGTGAGGAGCGAAAATTGCACTTGAGTGAATTAGATGAGATTAGGAGAGATGCATATGAGAATAACCTCCTTTATAAGGAGCGAGCGAAGATTTGGCATGATAAAATGATAATTAGAAAGGACTTTAAGGTTGGTCAAAAGGTCCTTCTTTTTAATTCCCGTCTTCGTTTGTTTCCGGGCAAGTTAAGGTCTCGGTGGACCGGCCCTTATGTGGTGAGGGAGGTGTCCCCGTTTGGGACGGTGGTAATCTCTATTCCTAATGAGGACAAAGGATTCAAAGTTAATGGTCAACGGTTAAAACCGTATTTTGAGAACGAAGTCGTGAATACCGCTGATTTGGAGGTGATTGATCTCCAAAACCCGGTATATGTTTGATAGCTTTGGGTCCGAGTCTTGTCAAAGACTTTAAACTATGATGCGTGCCGGGTGCTTTCCCGGCATTTGGTCTAGCTAAAGACGATAAAGAAGGGCGGCTAACCGGGAGGCAACCCGGAATTTAATTGCTTATTTTATTGGTTATAGTTGTATATTATGTTTTCAATTTTTATAGTTTTATTTATGTTTGGAATCGGTGCTACTAAAGGTATGTTTTGTTTTTGATGATGTGCAGGAAATCATGGCATAGAGGGTTACATGGGAGCACTTTGGGAAATTTCATCTAGTCCTTGTGCCACAAGTGCGCAATTCTTGTGCCACAAGGGCTGGCCAAAAAAAAAAAAAAAAAAAAAAAAGAGAGGAAGGCAGCTTGGGAAATTTCACCCAGTCCTTGTGCCACAAGTGCTCAATTCTTATGGCACAAGGGCTGGCCACTATGGGTTGAAAAAAAAAAAAAAAAACAAGAGAAAAGTCGAACCATTCCCTCTTCCTTCTCTCTCTCTCATCCCGTTCCCCCCTCCCTCACGGTCTCTCTCTCTCTCTCTCTCTCTTCTTCCCCACCACCAAACCGCCGGCACCCCACCCCATTAATTCCGGCGATCCCCCTCCCTCACAGTCTCTCTCTCTCTATCTCTCGCTCCTTCTTTCTCTCTCTATCCAGATCCATAACCGCCGGCTTTCTCCCTCGTTACCGGTCACAATTCCGGCAACCACGCCTTGAACTGCCGCCTCTCCTCCCTACTACCATCACCACTGGCACCCCACCTCCATTAAAACAGCATCCCCACCCCCAAAATCACTTTCAATCACCATATTTACCTTCAATTTCGAATTTGAAGTCCAATTTCAAGAACCCTAGAATTCGAATTTTGGGGCTTCTTAATACATCAATCTTGGAGCAATTTTGGAGGGACAAGGAGACTTATTGGGCACTACTAGAGCATTGAAAGGTAAAATTTTCTCAATTTTATCTGCACTTTATTTTGTTGGTGGATGTTGTGGTGGTTAGGGTGGGGTTTGATCGGAGCTTTATTGTATTGTGGTTGTGTTGAGATTGTGGTGTGAGTGTGGTGATTTATATGGTGCTATATTATTGTTGCATTGTTATTGGTGAGTGAATGGTGAGCGATGATAGTGTGAATAAATTGATATTGTGTTGAAATTGGTGGGTGGTGATTGTGTGGTTTCGGTGGACATTGTTGGGGAGTTGTTATTGTTTTTGTGGGTTGTGTGGTTGGTAAATTGTTGGTGTTGTTTATCATTGTGAATTGCTCATTATGGTGGTGACGGGTAAATCAAGTGCGGGAGGTAAAAAGCGGGCTAGGGAAGAGGAGCCTTTGCCTACTCCTTCCGGGGAAGTTAATTCGCCTGAGGAGAATAATTATATGGGTTTCAAAACCTTGACGGCGGATCAAAAGGAGAAATGGAGAAAACTAGATAGACCGAGCCGAAAGATTATAGTAACAAAATTTTTGGATGTAACTGTTCTTGAACAATTGGGTCTTGTTGCTCCGGTACGTCAGTTGATGCAAATGAGTGGTATTGAGAATTTTTAGGGAAGAGCGCACCGGTGTATAGGAGATTCACCTTAGAATTTCTGTCTACTTTTGAGCGGGTTGTAGTGAATGGGGAAAAGAGCATTCGGTTTAATCTTAATGATAAAGTGAGGGAGTTGAGTTATAGGGATATCAGGAAGTCGTTTGGGGTGCAAGAACCCGAAGGCGAGTTTCTTGAAAATGACGAATTGGTGGATAAGTTTTTCTTTGAGTTGACTGGGAAGCCGATGCACAAGCCCTTTCTCAAATCAAAGTACCTCACTCACCCTGCGTGGGCGTTATTCTTCAGGGGTCTATCTATGACTTTTCTGGGAAAGAAAGAGTTGACCAAACTGAATCGCTTTGATATTGCAATGATGAGAACGATAATTCCTGAGGCCGCCTCCATTCCGGATTGGGTCGGCAGTTTTCTTAGAAGGTGTGACAATTTTGTATCTAAGCCAGGTGGTTGTATACCGGTGGGGGTATGATTACTCTTTTGCTTGGGAAGTATGCGAACCCCCCCCCCCCCAGCTTCAGCAGAGTTTCTCGGGGCACCGGAATTCTATGATTTCTTTTTCCTGACTCGGTATGAGCGTTTCAAAACAATCATTCGAGATGATCAATCCTTGACATTTGAGTATGGGGACAACAACATTCCGATTCGGTGCCATAGGGGGGCAGTTTTTCCGAGCGGTGATAAACCGAAAGACTGGCGGATGGATGGAGTGAATGATTGGGATGGGCGGTATCCTGAGGATAAGGTCCTAAGAAAAAAACAGGGACAGTTGGCAGTTACTGAGGTTAGAGTCCCGGAGCAGCAGGAGGGTGGTTATGAGGCGATTATGAGACTGTTGCAGGAGAGGCATGCACTTGAGGATAGGAGATGGGCTGAGTTCTCTGACCGGCTTGAGGCGCTGGAGGATCATGTGACCACTATCTTCGGACGACAGCGTCAGATGGAGCTGTGGATTCAGCAGCCAAAACCTCGGATCTATACGCCTCTTCCGGAACAGTTGCACACAATGATGGCTAATAGGAGAGCGGCTAGGATGAGGAGGCGCGAGTCACGTCAGCGCCATTCTTCAGGTGAGGCCTCCGGGTCTCAGCAGCAGCAGGAGTGATGGTACCCTTCTTTTTTTCCCTTACGTTTAAACTGTCCTTTTATTTCTATTGCTATATCACATTGAGGACACTGTGTAGTTTAAGCGTGGGGGAGGGTTTGTATTATGTATAGTACGCATATTTCTTTTTCTCAAAAAAAAAAAAAATAAAAAAAATAGAGAGGATAAGTGAAAACCCGAAAGGGTGCTTAGGCAAAAGGTGAGATTTTGAGTGATGTTATCTTTTATTCACAGGTGATTGGCGACATAAGGGAGGTTCGGAGTCTCGGGTAGGACATTTTTGATGTTGGAGGTTCGGTTAGTGGGTAATAGGATAGAAATCCTCGTTTTGGTTTTGGAGTTATAAGGGGGAGCAGGTGCTAAACACGAGGTGAGTTTTACGCGGGACCACTACCCGGCCAAAAACTTATTTTTATGAGGGAGACTTGTAGTGTGAGACTAGCGTGGGGGAAACATAGGATATTTTAGTTCCCCGTGGCTTTTATGAGTGGGCCTTAGTAGATACCCCGGGAAACCACAACTTGGCTAGAGCGGTGAATTATCCTAGGATGTCTAACTTGTTTTAGATTGTTTAGAGTCGCCACCTATGTTTTTAAAGGAACATAAGAAAAACCTAGAAATAGCCTAATTTATGTACAAAACCAGAGATTCGGGAGAGAAGGGTTCGGGGGTTAGGTGACGGAGTGGGAAGTACTTAAACACCCACTCCGCCCCGCTTACGCGGGTCTTGCTACTATTGGTGTTCTAATATTTACATGTCCTTCAATTAATTAAATAGAAATGTGCTAACAATTGTGATGAGAAGTAAAGGGGAAATAAAATAGAATTGTTTTATTTATTTAATGATAAAGATTACATGTAACAAGTAATGTTAAAGAATTACATTAAGAGATGAGGAGAAATTAACATGGTGAATTAAAGTTAAGATTAAAATGTAGGGAGATAACCTTAACTAACTTCAATATGTGAAGTAGTCATGTTGGTCATGTCCCATTAATGGGGATTGCATACATCAAGAAGAAGAAAACAAAGGAAGAAAACGGAGTTGTACCTTGAGAAAGAGGACTTGGAACCTTGACTTGAAAGTGTTGTTGTTGTAATGAAATTGTTGTAGAACAATTTGTTGTATAAAAACTCTTGTTGGAGAATTTGTGTAGAGAATTGTGTATAGTGTAGGTGTAGTGAAAATGTGAGATTAAGGTCTAAAAAATGAGGTCCTTTTCCAAGGTAGGAGATGATTGTTTTTATAGGTAAAAAAGAGAGGGAAATGATGGAGGGAAATTGGTCATCCATGTGAAATGGAATGAGCCAATCACAAATAAGATAAATGAATAAAAGAAAAATAAAAGAAATCAAATAATAAATGAAAGAAATATTAGTTTTTGGGAAAAGGCTTAGAATTTGGGATTGGAAGTTAATGAGAAAAGGGGGGGATGAATGTGGATGTAAAAAGATGGTTTTCGTGATCAAGAAAAGATGTTTGTAAATAAGAAAAGGGAGGGAAATAAGGTGCAATCCATTACTGCCATAATGGGAGGCGCGCGGGTCCTGCTTTAGGGGCAAGACGCGCGCGCAGCCCGTTAACAGTTCCGGAAGCGCCCGCGGCAGAGAAGGACAGAATGACAGAATGACCCTAAAAGTTAACTCTGTTATGCAGTTTAGTCCAAAACTAACGGAATCAGTTAGGAACTTAACCGAAGTAACAGAAATCAACAAAAATAAGTTAAATAAAAATACTTTGTATGCAATCGGGGTGAGAGGTCCAAGGCGGGGTGTCTACAAGTCCGGATACGGTTTTTCACTATTTTGGAGTTTGTATCGGGCTAAGGCCATTGATCTTTATTTGTTTTTGGTGTTATATGGAGACGGAGTCTCTTATACTCCGAGTTGTTTGTGTTTGTTTACTTTTGATTGAGGAGGATTAGAGGAGATTAGGGGTCATTTTCTCCCATGCTACGCTGATTAGACCGGAGTTTAGAGTGGGGCTAGGATGTTACTCAGGGACGAGTAACGGTCTAAGCGTGGGGGAATTTGATGTGACGGATTTTGTATACATTATTTACCTTATTCTCTCATATATTATGTTTCATTTTGATGTACTTTAGATTAGATTTGATGTATTTGAGACATTATTTTATCATTTGAGCTTTATTGTAATCCGGGGAAGAATAGTCGTTATTATTTAATTATTTTCCCGGATGTAATTTTTGGTGAGCTTCAACGTCTGTCTCGATGGTCAAGTAGTCAAAGTCAAGTCAAAGTTAACTGGCGGAAGAGCGCAGGGGCCAAACTGAAATTTCTGGAAGTTGAGGGGCTGTTTGGACAATTCTGAAACTTGGAGGACTGAACTGACAATATTAAAACTCCAGGGACTGAATTGAAAATGTGGAAGAGCACATGAAGTTTCGGTGGATCTGCCATCAGATTCCGTTTTCTTCTTATTTTATTTATTCTTTGTATTTAATTTTTAGAGGAGTTATTTTTATTAAGTAGGGAATTAGAGTTAGTGAGAGGAGAGACTTTTGCAGGACTTGAAAAACACACACTACGTTCTTTCTTTTTCTCTGGAGAGCTTTTGTAAACCATTAATGGAGAACTAAACTCCATTGATTTGGGTTGTGATCTTGAACCTCCTTTAATTCAATTGAGGTAATTTTTCTTATTCTTTTGTTGATCTATTTATAATTTTGTCTGTTCTGATTCTAGATTAATATTTAGGGTTTGTGGATTTGGCCAATCCATTAGTTCTATTTCTTGATCTATGCTAGAATTCTTTGTTCTGTGCCAGAATTAGGGTTTTCACCGTAGCATCTTCACGAATTGTATATGTGCCATAGCAATTCGGGAAGTAGGCAAAATTAGACGATTATCTATATGAAATAATTGTAGAAAGCGTTTTTGATCTTAGTCTTTTAAATTGAATCAATTAATTCTGCGATCTAGACTGTGCCAGTTAGATTAATTTATTAATTAGGGTTGCTAGTGAGTGTGCCACTGCTAGTAACTAATCTGTAAGAAGAGACAGAGATTGCAATATATCTCGTGATCAAGTGAATAGGATTAACGGAGAAAAAGAAGTACCGATGAAATTGAATTAGAGGACGGGGATAGTAATCAATCTGAAGTGTTTTTAAATCATTGTTTTTATCATCTTAGTTTATTTTCCCGTCTTAGGAATTAATTCAATCAAATTAAACCCCCAATCTGATCAAGTGACTGTTCGCAAATAATCACTGTTCTTCGTGGATCGACCCTGACTTACCCTAATTACATTATTAGTGGCCGAGTTTAGGTCTAATTTAATTTTTCCAAATTTTAATATAAAATTAAATAATATTGTTCGATCAAATCCGGTCAAACTCTTATAACTGACTTATAAGACTAATTCTACTCTTATATTTAGAGTAAGAGAGTTATTTTATTTTTCACTTTTTCTAATTTTTAATAAAAAAAAAATAGGGTTAATTGCAATTTGGTTCCTGACTTTGTCCAAAATTTGCGATGTTGATGTTGTCTTTTCAATTTCGCCAATTGGTATACTCACTTTGTCGTTTTGTTGCAATCCAATTACAAAAGTAACTAAGTGTTAGTTTTCTAACAGATTTTCTGTCATGTGACTAGCACATGACTTTTTAAGGGACATTTTAATATATTTTTGGAGCTACACATATCCGATTGATATGATTATTTTTTTAAATTGAAACTAATATTTAAATTTACAACATATTTTTTTTGGCAATTTTTCGGGTGATTGGATTATTTTATATTAAATCTTAATTTTAATTATTAAAAAAAATAAAACACGTGAATTAATAATCTACAAAATATGTTAGCCACAAATATGTTTCATATGAAGTAAATGTTATATGTAGATTATCGTTTCATAATAATATTTGATAGGAAAAAAAGGGAGGGGAAGAAAATGATGAATCGGGGGAAGAGTGTATGTGAAAGGGGTGATGCGGGAACATGGCGGAGGGGTAGAGGAAAGGAAACGTTAGGAAAGAAGGTATATCATTGTGGAAAGTAGTAATTTTTTCAGATTGTTTTTCTCATTTCCTCTATTTTTTAAAATATTTTTATTTAATTTAAATTAAAAATTAATATAATATAATTAGTTCACCAAAAAAAATATTCAAAAATAAATGTTTTAGATATAAATATTAGCTTTTGTTTAAAAAAAAGAATCATACCAATTGGATATGTGTAGCTTCACAAACATCTTAAATCGTCATGTGCTAGTAATATGACATAAAATTTGTTAAAAAACTAACACCCAGTTACTTTTGTAGTCGGATTGCAACAAAGTAACAAAGTGAGTATACCAATTGGCGAAATTGAAAACACAGCATCAACATTGCAAATTTTTGAAAAAGTCAGGAACCAAATTGCAATTAACCCTAATTTATATGTGAGAAATTATAAAATGTATAAGAAATTGTTGAATAAAAAAATATGTCCCAGAGTAAGAGTCATACCTCTCATTTGCACAGAGATTAAGAAATGGTGAAAGTAAAGTAAGTATTGAGTAAGTGTAAAAGTAAGGTAGGAGAGAGAATGAGTGTGAAGGAATAATAAGTTGATTGGTGTTGTGAGTATAAAAGTAAAGTAGAAGAGAGAATAAGTGGGATGAATAGTAAAGATTCTTTGTCATTTTAGGAAATGGACTCTTACTCTGGAACGTACCGAAATAGAAAGTATGACTCTTACTCTGAGACGGGGGGAGTAGTATTTGCTTAACACCCAGATTTCATATCTGCAAATAAATACATAACATATACTCCCTCTGTCCTTGTTTAAGGTTCTTAGTTTGACTTTACACGCTTATTAAGAAACCAAGACAAATTTGAGTCAACAATAGTAGTGTGTGAAGGATATAATTGTCTATTCATAAAGCAAGTGAGTAAAAACTAGATGGGTGGGTGATGGTTTTTTTGTAATATATGAACTTTAAGAGGACAATATTGTCCAAAACACTATTCATACTTTGCCATTTAAGGAATAAAACAACTAAGAACCTTAATATGAGACATACTAAAAAGAAAAGTAAGAACCTTAAACTGGGACGGAGGGAGTAGCAAGTAAGTGGGTTGGTTTATTTGAGTATGAAAAGTTGGTTTCAACTCGGCATTTTACCCTCTCTTTTTTTTTTTCTCTCAATCTATATAATACTCCCTCCGTCCCCGCAGAAGTGTCACTTATTTCTCTTTTGGTCCGTCCCAGCACAAGTGTCACTACCCAAAATGGCAAATTTTAATACTTTTATATTCAACCAACCCCACTATTTAATCTCACTCATTCTCTCTCTTCATTTTCCACTACTCATTTTATTTCACCAACACTATTATTTACCTCACTCATTCTCTCTCTTCATTTTCTACCACACATCTACTACCTTTTCTTAATCTTCGTGTCCCAAAAGTTGGTGACACTTCTGCTGGGACGGAGGGAGTATATCACATATAGTAAGTGGGTTGGTTTATTTGAGTATGAAAAGTGGGTTCATTGATTAAAAATTATGATAACTATCCATTTTAGGCTTTTGCAATTTTAAGTGCGACACTTAAAATGACAAATTTTGCAATTTAAAATGCGATGAAGGATGTATTTAAATTTTTTATTCAAATGTTTAGAGTAAGAGAGTTATTTTTTTTTTCACTTTTTCTAATTTTTAATAAAAAATAAGTAATATTTTTTTTGTCAAATCCGGTCAAACTCATATAACTGACGTATTAGACCAGTTCTACTCTTATAATTAAAGTATAAAGAGTCATTTTTTTCACTTTTTCCATTCTTAAAAACCATTAAAAAGTCTCATATTTTGAAACGGACATAGTATTTGTTATTAATATTTGTTGTATGTAATATAACACAATTTAATATAAAAAGAATCAATATCTCCAATAATCAACAATTTAAAAATACAAATTATAAGAATCGTTGAAAATATCATAGCTTTCATTAGCACAAATTTCAAGATAATTGCTTCACTAAACTTGTTCACTTTCAAATTTTCATATTCAGATCAATCCAAAAAAGAAAAACCCACCGGCCCACCACTAAAATTGATTCAAGTTTGTTATTTAAATCAATACAAATAACCAGCCAAACTCATTCAAGTTTCAAATCAATTAATCCCACCAAACCCATTCTTAATCCAAGTTTTTCCGTCAGCTGCTGTTACGTGATAATCGGGATTACAGACTCAAATCCAACGAGCTCTACAACACATTCTCAATCAACAATATCATATCAACACCAAGTTTAAATTCATACTAGAAGGTAAACACATTAGGTCTGGTCGGAGATAGCGTGTTTTCCGACCGGAGCTACTGGATCTACGGCTTCGTCGTAGTGAGGGCACGAACCAGATCTAAACAAGTGACGTCTAGAGATATTGTCAGAGGTTGCGGAGGTCATCGGAGCTCTTCGATGGTCACACCATGTTGTCACCGAAGTAGAGGGAGGAAGAAAGAAAGGAGGGGCCCGACGTCGCCGGAGGAAGAGGGAGGCGAGGGAGAGAGCGCCGAAGATGCTTTGATATGTGGATATCTTTTATCCTATCCTAAGATTCTTTGGTAGGTGGATATGTTTTATCCTCTCCTAAGATGCTTTGGTAGGTGGATATCTTTTATCCTCTCCTAAGGTTTTATTGGAGTCTTTGGTCTTAGGCCCGGTTAGGACTGCCGGGACATTTTAACTTGACTTTTTTGGTCAAAACTGGGACTTGGTCAACACTACTCTACGGGATGGTTGACCTAACAGAAATGGGCTTACGTCACATTTGGACCGCCGGGGCATTTTAACTTGACCTCTTTGGTCAAAGTTTGGATTTTGACTTAAAGTGACCACATTGGGTCATCGACTTAAAAGATTGGCCGTACGTCCAGTGGGTGGATTGCCGAGTGTAGACACCCCGCCTTGGACCTCTCACCCCGATTGCACATTTGATTTTGTGTTTCTCCCCATTTTAAGTGTTCCTCGTGAGTTCCTGTCACTTCCGTTAAGTTCCTGACTGACTTCGTTAAGTCCAGGGACTAAACTGAATGACAGGGCTGACTTTCTAGTCCATTCTGTCAAAATTGCCTTCTCTGAGTCGCGCGCCTCCGACAGGAGAAGCCAGGCGCGCGCGCCTCCCGCCCCCAAAGCAGGAAGCGCGCGCCTCTGGGCGTCAGTTACAGATTTCTGGCCAGGATTCCCTCACTTGCTCAATTTACAGGATTTTGCCCGGGAAGGATTTCTTGGTGACTGAGTTTTGGCACCAAAAACACCCCTCTTTCACCTATAAAAACCTCTCTTTACCTCCATTTTCAAGGACCGAAAATTGAACTTACAAAAACTATACCAAAATCACTTTCTAAAGGTTCTCCAAGGATTTCATCAAGAAATATTTGAAGGTCTTCAAATTGTAGGTAAAAGTCCATCTTTTCCTTCCTTTTCTACTTCATCTCCTCTCTCTTTTTACTTTAATCAAATGTGCAATCACCCAAATCATTTTGGGACATGACTCTAATGATCACCTCATCTCATTGAGGTTGGTTAAGGAGTTATCTCCTACATTCCAAATCATATTTTAAACCCCCCCCCTTTTTATGACTTAAAGAAGAAGAAGAAGAAGAAGAAGAAGAACATTTTCATTTATGTAGATTTTGATCAAGCAAGACCAACTTAAGTTGGGCGAGATGGGTGTTTCGGTACTTCCCATCTCGTAATCTAACCCCCGGACCTCAAAACAAAGAATCTCTGTTTTCGTAACCAAAACTTAGGCTACAATCAATAGGTTTTTCTTATGTTCCTCAAAACATAGGTGGCGACTCTAAAACAATCTAAAATCAAGTTAGACATCCTAGGATAATATCACGCGCTCGAGCCTAAGGCCGTGGTGTTCCCACCCGGGGTATCTACAGTGGCGACTCCGCTGGGGACATTTGAGGGTTAAACTTGCGTTCTGATCGAAATCTACATCTTTTCTGGGCATTCTGTTTCCTGATGGGGGAGGCGCGCGCGTCTGGCCTTTTAAGCCTAAGGCGCGCGCATCCCACATCAAGAACCAGAATCGCCCACTTCTTCATATTCTTCATCTTCTTCTTCTGTTATTCTGCACTAATCACTTCTGCAGGGGTTACAATATGAACATAGGACCAGGGCAATCCCCTGAGTCCAAAGTCTGACATTCTGACAGGTGTGTCCCAGAAGCGCGCGCCTCCCATAATGATTGCGCCATGCGCGCGCGTCCCACATCAGAACTCAGAGGCGCACGCTTCTGGGTTGGTTCCAGAACAGAGACAGGTTTCAGTGACTGAGCAGAACAGTGGGGTGTGGGCACAGTTGCCTGCATCAGAACATAATTGAACCCTCGGATTGTTTAAAATTTTGTGTTTTATTTACCGGTCACACGGGTGATTCGGGAGTTGTAATTTTATGTGTTTATGTGTTTTGTGTGTTTTTCTTTCTTTTCAAAAAAAAAAATAAAAAAAATAAAAAAAAATTTGTTACTTGTTAGACCTCACACTACATGCACATATTCCTATGAACTGCTCACTATCGAGTCGCACAAGTCCAACCCCAAACCCGTCGAGGCCCGTCCTAGAAAGTTTCAAGCTCCACCAGACCTTGGCTCTTTCGAAGCGGTAAACCTCAGCCCGTGGCGTAGTTCAAGACTACATGCCGGGGGTGACCTTTGAGCCTCATATTCAAGCCGAGCACAAACCACACAATTCTAGTTAGGGTCTAACACTCCGTGACTCAAGTCGGTTTCCATGTACCGAGATTCCCCTAAACTAATGTCTTCAAATCATACATGCCAACTTGTTGAAATGGACGCAATAAAAATCCGTCCCCAAAAGTGGTTATTTTGGACGAAAATAAAAATCCGTCCCCGCATGTATGCTTTACTACATTAATTTAGTTTAATCCCGATACATGTAGGATTCACAAACGTGGTGGAATCCGATGAGTATATGGGACCGCGAGATGGTCTATATACTAGTGTGACGATTCCATTATTTTCTTAGAAACCCCAAAAGGGATTCATTCCCTCCGACTTATAAAAAAAAAAAAAAAAAAAAAAAGAGTCTTTTCTTATGTGGTTCGAGTCGTGTGCCCAACTGTGTGTTCTAAGCCTCTTCATGGACCGCAAGTGTTACTCAAGACTGACAAGGGCCTCTTCTGCAATATAGGTTCAATTGGCACTTACAAAGTCTACCGGATTCAGCAAATCGGTTAGTCCGCGAAGAGATCACTCCAACAGCCCCAACATCAACCATGACCGGCAGCAGCAACACCATGTCTCTCGAACAGCTCTCAACTATGGTCCAACTCCTCCAAGAGCAAGTCTCCACCCTTAACAAGGAGGCACAAAGCAAAGATGACATTTGGCAATCCCACCTCGACAGCCAAAGGGAGGCCCACGAGGCCGAAATGGAGCTAATGAAAGAAAAGCTCACCAACCTTGCCAATGGAAAGAACAAGAACAATGATGATGAATCCGAGTGGACCGAGGGTTTGTTCAAAAGTCCGTATGTCAACACTCGCACCAAGAAAATGGGGGAACCAAGTTCCGAGAACAACGAGCCCAAAATGGTGGATTCTATCATGGCCTACATCGACCAAAAATTCAATGGGCTCAACATGGGGAAAGGCTCCGACACAAGCCTTTATCAATCATCCATCCTCATGAGTACTATGGCCGCCCTTCCCGATAAGTTCAAGATGCCCGACATAAGCAAATTCAAGGGCAACTCTTGCCCTATGGCTCACATTGAGACTTATATTTGGGCAATGGTTCCAAAGAAGGTCTCCACCAAGGTGATGGCTCAATGCTTTCCTCTCACTCTCGAGGGGGCGGCAAAAGATTGGTATGCTACTCTCCCGCTCACTGTCCGTCTTGATTGGGACTCCGCCATGCTTGCCTTCAAGAACCAATACCAAGGCAACACCACTCACCGGCCCACAAGGAAAGAGCTAGAGAACACTACTCAACGAGACAATGAGTCCTTCATCGACTTCACAAGGAGATGGAATGACAAACTCTCTGAATTGTTGAGAGGCCGAACACAAAAGAGCAAATGGACATATTTCTCAAGTGTCTCAAGATTGATCTCCGCACTCACCTAAGTGGAGCTTGCTACTCCGACTTCTCCCAAATGTATGACGCGGGTGTACGCATGGATGACTTGCTCAAGGAGATTAAGAAGACCACTCCTACTTACCGCTACAAGGCCGCTTCCAACTCCACAAAAGAGGCCTCGGTCAACGCCGTCACTATTGACAAGGGGAATTACAAAAAGGTTCCTCCACCTCAAGGGAAAAGGCCCCGAAGTGACCGTGTCTACACGCCTCTCCAAGGCATGACTCAAACCGAAGTGTTCGAGGTCCTCAAGGCAAAGGGTCAAGTCACACCCGTGCAAGGGTACCAACCCAAGACGATCCACGACAATCATGCTCACCACAAATATTGTGGCTACCACCAATATAGTGGCCACACCACCGAGGAATGCTTCGTTCTCCGCAATGTCATTCAAGATCTCATAGATAAGAAGGAATTTGTAGTGACTAATGACGAGCATGTCAATGTAATAGAGATAGGAGAACTTGAGGGGACCACCCATTCAATCCCAATTGTGAATGGGGGCCCCAATGTTATGAATAAAATTGACAATTCTTGTTATGTAGTGACTTATGATGAGGTAATGAGGGAAGTACTAGAGAATAGGAAAAAGAAGCAAGATGGGAACGTCAATATGCTAACTCGATCCGGTCGAGTCATAGCAAGCAACCCTTCCACTTCCGCACCGAGCTCCTCTTCTCAAAGGCCGCAAGCTCACAACACTCCCGAAGATCCTATACTTGTCCACTCAAGAAAACTCAAGCCAACATCTCTATTTGGGACCTCATTGCATCCTCGAAAAAACACCGAGATCTCGTCATCCGCAATCTCGATGATACATCAGTTTCTCCCGATACTACTCCCGAGGACCTCACGGCAATGATTGGTCACATTCATTTTAGCAATGTCATCACCTTTGCCGATATGGACCTTCCACCGTTTGGTTTCGACCACAACGAAGCTATTTACCTCAAGGTACGAGCAAGGGGGAGGCCCGTCTCAAGAGTCTTAGTGGACGGTGGTTCCGCACTCAACTCATGCCTGGTAGGATCATGGGCATACTGGGGCTTAAAGATTATGATTTGAGGCCTTCTACTCAAGTAATCCGAGGTTATGACAGCACCGCCCGTACAGTCATGGGTATGATCGAAATTGACATTGAGTTTGGGAGCATGGTCATGTCCGTTCCATTCCAAGTGCTTGATATCCCGGCCTCGTTCAACTTACTGTTGGGTCGACCATGGATTCATAGTGCTAATGCCGTACCGTCAACTCTCCACCAATGTGTCAAGATCCGAAACGGTGATGAAATAGTGACCGTAATGGCTGAAAACATTACTATCCACAGAAAAGGTGAGCCCGTCCACCAAGTTCAGCACGGTCTACCAGACTCCACTCTCTCCGGCGTCTCAATCAACGCCATTGACAAAGAAGGGGGAAATGGATCATGGACCCCCAGCAATCACAAAGTACTCCGCATGATGAGGGATATGGACTACTTCCCTGGTTTAGGCTTAGGGAAATATCAGCAAGGAATCCTACATCCCGTGCAAGTCCCATTTGTCAAGAACACATTCGGTTTGGGTACGAGCCTTCCGAGAAGACTTGAAGCAAGAACAAGCAATCA
Organism: Campanula takesimana; assembly: GCA_026119855.1. NCBI lineage: Eukaryota > Viridiplantae > Streptophyta > Magnoliopsida > Asterales > Campanulaceae > Campanula > Campanula takesimana. Next base: position 2,209,799 of record JAOWBW010000077.1, on the reverse strand, counting down.
AGAGCGAAAAGGCCCGAGCTCGTAAAGAAGGCTGTCGTTATGAGGTCCCTAATCTAAGGCCTTACCGCAAGACGTTGAATGGTTATTTTGTCCGCCAAGGGGAAGACGTCCATACATGATCTTTTCCCGAACCATGGGTTAACAACAAGGTGTCAAAAAGCCCGGCCTCGAAATCTTCTCCGATTGTGAGATCCAGAAATCCGAAAGGGAACCAACTCCCATGTCGCCCCGTGAATGGTGGGGAAGGAAGGTGACTATAGAGTCCGAGACAGAAATCACCGTGGGGGAAGAACTGACAGATTTAGCCTCCATGTTCGAAGAGCTTGCCGTAATGAATGAATGCCAAGTCAACGCCATCCATGACACCATCATCATGAACGAGACTATCAGTGAGATCCCGCCAAGCTCCGAGCCGATCAACAATTGGTATTCAACAAAAGGGCCCGTGGTATCCGAGGAATTCTTAGTCCAAGAAATGGGTTGCATACCCCGCACAGCAACAAAGGAAGAGCAGCTTACACTTACTTTCGAGTCCGAGAGTGTCTCTAATACCCTCACCCAAGAGGATTTGGAGGCCATAGCCGAGCGTGTGTTTCCTTTTTTGCTAATGAAAATTTTGATATTTCTGAGTACCCTGAGATTGCAAACATCATAAATGATGAATTAACTAATAATGAACTTAACGAACAAGTTAATAAAGTTTCAAATTATGATGAAATAGACCACGAAAACACAACATACTTAAATGAACTTGCTCAACAAGTCCGTAGTCGTGGCGAGAATGGTCTCAAAGGCTGACGAAGAATTGCAGGTTGTTAATCTGGGTACCGAAGAAGAGCCAAAGAAACCAAGATTGGAAGCTTCTTCAGGGAGACGACAGAGACAGATTGACTGCATTACTACGGGAGTTCGTGGATGTGTTCGCATGGTCATACAAAGACATGCCGGGTTTAGACAGAAGGTAGCGGAGCACAGGATTCCGATCAGAGAAGATGCCAGGCCAGTAAAGCAGAAGCTCAGGAAGATCAAGCCAGAATGGTCTCTGCAGGTCAAAGAAGAGATTGAGAAGCTCCTCAGCGTGGGTTTTATCAAGGTTATCGAGTATCCGACATGGTTAGCCAACATTGTGACAGTCAGGAAGGCGAACGGCAAGGTCCGAGTTTGTGTAGACTTCGGGATTTAAACAAAGCTTCCCCAAAGGATGATTTTCCACTCCCTAATATCGACATGCTAGTCGACTCCACTGCTGCCTACGAGGTTCGCTCATTTGTGGATGGGTTCGCTGGGTACAATCAGATTCTCATGGCCGAGGAAGATCAACATAAGACAGCCTTCACAACACCGTGGGGTACCTTCTGCTACACAGTCATGCCGTTTGGGTTAGAAAACGCTGGGGCTTCCTACCAAAAGAGCCGTGACAGACTTGTTCCCACGATATGATTCACAAAGAAATCGAGGTCTATGTGGACGACATGATCATTCACTCCAAAGGGACCGATGGTCAACATTTGATCGATCTCCGCAAGTTCTTCGAAAGGCTTCGTCAACACAAGATGAGGCTCAACCCTGCAAAGTGTACATTCGGGGTTATCCGAGGCAAAGTTCTTGGTTATATGGTCACTGAAAGGGGAATCGAAGTAGACCCCTCCAAAATCAAGGCAATCATTGACATGCCTCCTCCAAAGACGCAGAAAGAGATTAAAGGTTTCATGGGCAGACTACAATACATCAGTCGGTTTGTGCACCAACTCACTTCCATGTGCGAGCCAATCTTCAAGTTACTCAAGAAGAATGTGACTCTAGAATGGACCGACCGCGTGCCAAGAAGCCTTCGATCAAGTGAAGCATTACTTAACGTGCCCTCCTGTTCTAGTTCCGCCGCACAAGGAGAAACCTCTGTTGCTTTATCTCACTGTCAATGATGAAGCCCTAGGGGCTATGTTAGCACAAGAGCAACGAGAGTCCACAAAGGAGAACGCCATTTATTTTGTCAGTCGCCGATTCCAAGGAGGCGAAAAGAACTACTCTGTCTTAGAGAAGTCATGTGCAGCATTGGTTTTGGGTCACTCAAAAGCTCAAACACTATATTGAAGCTTTTCCGATCAAGCTAGTAGCAAAGGTGGACCCGCTCCGCTACATCTTCGAGAAGCCTTTCATGTCAACAAGAATAGCCAAATGGTACTTCATGCTCGCCGGCTACGATATCACTTACGTCACACTAAAATCCGTCAGGGGGAAAGTGTTCAGTGACCAGCTTGCCGAATTCCCGTGTGACGAAGTGAAGGGGGAAGATGTACAGTTCCCCGACGAGCATTTAATTTGTACTGCAACCGAGGAAGACAAGTGGCAACTTTTTTTCGATGGCGCCGCCAATAAACACGGTTTTGGTATAGGGGTATTGCTTGTCGATCCAAAATACATCTACACTCCCATTGCCATACGCCTGGAATTCGAAGCTACCAACAACATTACCGAGTACGAAGCATGCATAGCAGGGCTCGAAGCAGCTCTCGAAAGAAACGTCACGGAACTAGAAGTGTTCGGAGACTCTTTGCTCCTTATCAATCAGCAATCGGGTAAATGGCGAACCCAAGACCCGACTCTCCAACAGTATGGTCAGCACCTTGAAGAACTGGTTGAACAATTCCAAGAGATCACTTTCAACTACCTGCCAAGAGATAAGAATCGCTTCGCCGATGCACTGGCCACTATAGCTTCATTAGTTGAAATGCCCAAAGGAAAAATGGTGAAGCCTTTCAAAATTGCTCGAAGGAACAGTCCGGCATATTGCATGAGCATCGAGATCAACGAGGTTCAAACAAACTCTCCGTGGTATTCAGATATCATGAACTTCCTCAAAGACGGCACTTATCCCGAGAACATCAATAAGAAGTCTCAAGCAGCTCTGCAAAGGTTAGCCTCTCGTTACGTACTGATTGGGGACCGAGTCTATAAAAAAGCACCACGACGGGATCAATCTCTTATGCGCCAATGAGACCGAAGCTCAAGAGATAATGTGTGAAGTGCACGAAGGAGAATGTGGACCCCACATGAATGGGTTTATGCTAGTCAAGAAGATACTTCGCATTGGTTACTATTGGAGCACTATGGAACGAGACTGTATCGAGAAAGTCAAAAGGTGTGCCAAGTGCCAATTCCACGCTAATCTGCAACATGCTCCACCCTCACAACTTTACAACATGGTCACACCTTGGCCTTTCTCTTGTTGGGGGATAGACATCATCGGTAAAGTTCATCCTGCCGGGAGCAATGGGCAGTCATTCGTCTAGTAGCAGTCGACTACTTCACAAAGTGGGTCGAAGCACAAGCCTATCGAACCCTCAACGCCAAGAAAGTGGCCGAATTTGTAAAGATTAATATCATGTGACGATACGGCGTGCCTCATGAAATCATTTCCGACAACGGCTCTCACTTGAGAAGGAAATGGATGCACTTTTGGTAGAATACAAGATCACCAAGCACAAGTCATCTCCTTACCGGCCCCAAGCAAATGGCGCAGTCGAAGCAGCAAATAAGACCATCGAGACCATCGTCAAGAAAATGGCCTCAACAGGAAGGGATTGGCCCGAGAAGCTACCATTAGCATTGTGGGGCTACCGCACATCAATACGATCCGCAACAGGAGAAACTCCTTATGCATTGGTCTATGGTTCTGAAGCCGTGCTCCCTATCGAACTTGAAGTCCCATCTCTACGGGTCCTCCTCGAGAATCAAGTCAACGAGGTCAACTGGATGCAAAGTCGATACGACAGCTAGCCTTACTCGACGAGAAAAGGTTAAGAGCACTCGAACGCACGAGGGCATATCAGCAAAGGATGGCAAGAGCTTTCAACAAAAAAGTGAAGCCTCGAAACATCAATGTGGGAGATTTGTCTTAAGACAACATCCTCCTAATGCCATGAATCCCCTGGGGAAATGGGGACCCCGATGGATCGGTCCGTACGTGGTCAAAAAGATACTAAGCGGTGGTGCAGTCCGGCTCGTGGATTTAGATGGTGACCAGCTGCCAAAGGAGGTCAACCTCGACAAGCTCAAGAGGTTCTACGCTTAATAAACAAAGACCATTAAAAAAAAAAAAAAAAAAAAAAATCGCTCGCTAGGTTGAAAACCCGCAAGGGCGGCCTAGGCAAAAATTAGAGCACGTGCAAAAAGAAGCCCGCTAGATTGAAAACCCGAAGGGCGGTCTAGGCAAAAAAACAGGGTGCACAAAAAAAAAAAATAAAAAAAAATGGTCTTTGTTTGTTTGAACTACGAAGACCTGAGCCTCCCAACTGGAGGAACGTAGGCAACCTTCGGGTGCGGTCTAAAACATATCAAAAATACCCAATTCACTTCAAATAACAAAATGCAATTTTTTCATTCAATGAATTATTCAAACCATTACAACGGATTTATTGAGCAACAAAAGACATCAAAATATTAAATCCTAAAACAAAGTGGTCTAAATTGCAATCTCTTGGGGTACAAAGAAAAATCTAATCTTTCTTAGGTTTGGGAACCCATTGCTTCTTGTTATGTACTTTAGTCTTCTTGGATGGGGACGGAACATTCTTGGGACCGCCAAGACGGGAGAAAACGCTAGGACGGGACGGAGCTTCATCAACGGCTTTCCCTTTACCCTTATCAAGCGGAACCTTAGGGGGACAACCATGGGACGCTTCCACACATATGAGGAATTTCCCTTACCTTTCTTCTTCTTGGGAAAATAACGGGGTCTATATTCCCGCACATGAACCACCGGTCTCACGGGGTCAACAACATCGCCATTGGGCCTTCCCAAACGATCAAAAACGCTCGGACGCTTCTCCACCATCGAGACGGACCCCACAGCTGGAACGGCGTTCACCATTGGAACGGACTTCTCACCCTCGTGGGGGAAAACCTTAACTTCAAAGGAGAAAGTCATTGGGGCCATTATAACAAGAATTTTTTGGTTTAGGGGGAGAGAAGTGTCTGCAAAAGAATGCTGTGTGGCCATTCTGGTCGAAAAATGGTTCAAATTTATAGCTGTTGGAACATTCTGATCAGAAAAGAAAGGGCTGTAATTCAGCAGGCCAGAAGCGCGCGCCTCCGACCATGGATTCACAACGCGCGCGCCTCCCAAAAGCAGGGCCCGACGCGCGCGCCTTTGACAGCAGTTTAGAGCAGAAACAGCCCTTGTCAGTTCAGAACAGAACCCAAACTTCAACATATCCAGCCTGCAGCAAAATCAAATCCCAGCAATAAAAAGGAGTTCAAAGCATCGACAACAAGCACCCTTTGGGCACACATTTGTTTGTAAAGAGTCGACATCTAAGATCGAGTCGCTAATAGAACATAAAAACGAGTAGTAAAATAGATAGATTGTAAATACATGTTAAATGTTATTACAGGCAAAAGCAAAAGTGTTTCAATCCCTCATCCTCTCAGCCACAACAGCTCAGGCACGTCATCACCAACACTGTGCTCACCCCCTGCTACCGCTCTCGGTCTCCTCATCGTCATCATCATCCTCATCATCATCATCATCATCATCATCATCAGACTCAGATGTCTCAATCACAACATCAGGACGGGTCCTCTTAGCAGCTCTCCCCGATGAACTAGCGCCGCCCCCGGCTCTGGCTACCCTCTCGGCTTAGACTCCTACTATGGCTCAGACTCCTGCTCAGCGACTGCCTCGCCGAAGAGACAGCCTCATCAATGTCCAGTGCAGCATCCCTGCAGCCTCGTCCCTGCCCCCGAGCACCTCGGGCAGCTCCTCTCGCAGCACCAGAGACAGCACCGGCAGCATCTCTAGTCATGGCAGCAATATCCCTGCACAGCTCCAGCACCCTCTCCTCCAGCTGACGGAGCCTCCGCCTCATTCCTTTGTTCTGCCTACCCAAGTGCCTATAAGCAGCTACGGGCACCTGTTGCAACAAAGGACAGGGAAAAGAAATTACAAAGGGACAGAAAAACAAGACTGGAACTGAAAAATGCAAAGATGGTCAGAGAAACATACCACGGCAGCCTGAGCGGGAGGCTCTCTCTCCGGTGACATATCCTCCGGGAACAATCTCCCTCTGCTCCTCAAAGACCCCGAAGTTGAATAAGTGTAATAAGGAGGAGGCAAAGGAGGATCAAAACAATACCCGGCACCGGTAGTGTAAAACCGGCGGAGGGTCGAAGGAGCAAGCCTGTGATCTCCTCGGATCAGCGAACATAAAGCCCTGCATCAAGTTGTTCTCCCTGAGAGGCCATAATCCCGATCCAAGTGAATATAAGGGACGCATCAACCCCTACCATATATGCCGCACGATCAGCCTCTGAAAGTGACCTCCAGTTACGAGGGCAGAAAGGAGGAACGTCTGGAACTGCAGGACTAGGAGGGGTGTAAAAGTCTGTCACCTGGTACCATGCTGCCAAAATACTCTGTCTCCCAAGTACAGAGCCATGCACTCACCCGAACTCATCAAAAGCCGAGAACGGGTAGGAATAAGAGTGTGCTCAAACCAGTGCTGAACTGATCTCCACGGATACAAAGAAAAGGCAACAGACTCAGGCCTCAGGTGTCCAAGTGCCGTCGGGCCGAAGTAAGACTAATGGGATTCGTGCCAGTCTCACATTCCTCTCCTTAAACGCCCACCGTGCGCAGTCCGGATACTGGGGCTGGCCTTCCTTGGCAATCTGAAATCCCTCAGATTCAGGATAGCAAAAGCCCAAAGCTGTAGACAAGAGGCAGAAACAAAGTTAATGACAGTCAACGAAAAAAAGGCAGTTATGACTAAGGCAAGGAGAATATAAAAGGGACAGTAAGCGGTATACCTCCCACAGCAAGCTGAACCGTAACAGAGCTGGTGGTCGAGGCGGCTGGTCAAATCCATACCGGTGTGTAACAAGCAGCCAAGCCCGCTGCGCCCCAGTTTATACTGGCCAATCTGGCCCAAGTCCCACTAACAAGTGCAAGCAGAGCCAAGAGGCCGAAGATCCCCCATTGGCAAACAGAGTGTGGGATAACAAGTACCAATGAAGCAACGGGCCACAGCATCAACCAATCAGCAGTAACACCCCGAGCCTCAGCCATCAGGATGCTGAAATAAGCCCGGATTCTCCCCCATGTCACTCGAGAATTCTTACCTCGAACCGACAGTCAACCAAGGCCAGTAACTCGTCCGGAGTCCGAGCAGCCCCTCTCAAAACCAAAAGGGACAGGCCCCCCATGAAACGGCAAGCCCGTCAAAGCTGTGAAATCGTATAGGCGTCATAGTCACCTCGCACAGGGGTAAATGGAAGGTATGGGTGGTATCCCACCATCTCTCCCTCAATGCC